>OY776303.1:1716692-2040000 GCA_963675345.1 Trididemnum clinides | reverse complement strand
ACGCGATTTTTCAAAATATTTTTGTTCTTCAAAACCAAAGAGGGTAGAGCCTTGGGGTCCACCCTCATCCCCCAGAAAAATCTCAATGGATTTGCACTAATTGTAGAAATGGCCCTATACGAAGTGGCGGACAAGCCCACGCTATTCCCCCCGTAACGCTGCCCGTGAGTGCACTTCAGGGCAATGCTGGATTTACCAGTTAGCTAAAGTAGCTTAAGCTGGAATCTTCAAACTGGAGGGCCTTATAAGCAATAATTTTTTCAGAAAGATAATTAAGTTTTTTCATCAACTTGCAGTTTTTTCATCTCGGACCGGGTGGGAAGGTTTCATGTTTAGGATAGTTCTTTTACATTTTGTTAGAACAGAAACTATTGAGGATATTTCATCCGATGAATTGTTATGTGTCAAAGTGAAGGTTTTGTTATTGACCCAGTGTTGCTAGCTACTAATTTTGCCTATTCGGATTCAAATTCTTTGCAGAGAGTAAAATCTTGGTGTGCAAGTGATTTAAATCACTCATTGTTTACCCACACCCGTGCTTGACAGGGTAAGAATAGTGAAGCTGCTCACCCATCATTTCTCGATAAGTAACTTTTCTTTATCCATCAATAATAGTCTTCCTTGTATTGTTCATATTTTTATCCTCCATTCACGAGAAAGCGAATCGTATCGCTACATTTTGGACTGGACGTCCACACTCGCTTGGGAGTTGCCATTTCCGAGGTGTCTAGACCACCTGTCTTCCACATAAAGGCGGGGGCGTCCCGTTGAGCGCCTTGCTCAAGGACACAACAAGCGAACTTGCCGGCTTCTTCTCCACAACCTCACATAAATGCCGAGCATCAAGCAGGGAAGCTGTGGATACCATTTTTTAAAGTCTTTTGGTAGGACTCGACAAGGGGAATGAACCCCAGGTCTACCGAGTGCAAAGCGGACGCTTTAACCACTACACCATCGCGCCGGTTGGTTAATTGAAGGTGGTTAATCAAGTCAATGTCTTTTGTCGGTTCGAAACAGACTGCCAGTTTTTCTTTTCTTAAGATTTATAGGATGGAGAGGAATAAAATCGATTCATACCGTGCTTTCATCCCAAGGAAAAGCTGGAGTAAACAAACTCACTTTATCCATTTTGCGTCCGCACTATTTTGTATATACCAATTAAACGCTTTTCAGTTTAAAAATGTGTTTTCTTTCGAAACCCAGTGCTTTGCTTTTAGAGCTGCATTTTGTTTATTCGCTTTACCCAATGCCCATGTTCTCAGCAGCACTGCTTTGAGTTATATCAGTTGAACTGATATCAGTTAAAGAGTGTGTGGAAGCCAATATACAGGGTGGGCCAAAAGTAGGTATACAGTTATTAAAAGTAGGGTTTAGGTTTAAAAAGTAAGTTTGTATTTCTCATTTAGGCACTTTTAAACTTCAAGAATGCTAGTTATACCTTAGACAAAACTGTTTTATCTCTTAAGTGCTCCGCCAACATTGCAACATTCTTCACACCAGTCCAAAACACTCGGACACCCATTTTCTTTGCTCTTCATTTAAATTATTTGCCATTAAACCTAAAATAATCAAGATTTACAAAACTGTACTACCTTCCAACCAGCTAGAAAACTAATGTAAATTCAAGTTAGAATTATTATCTAAAAAATAAACAATGTTTGTGCTACTTAACAAGTAACATAAAGTACACTGCATGTAACTTCAAAGCATATAAAAAATACTTTAATAACTCTATACCCACTTTTGGCCCACCCTGTATTGGGATTACATTTCATTTGTTTGTTCATCAACAATGTTTTACCCACATTGTTGGTAGCACGGTGCTGTTTTTTTAATAGTTGAACTGCATTTAAGAATATCCTTTTTTGTGAAAACTGGTATATCTAAGCATTATAATTGTTTTGCTAACTTCCTGTACCAATAAGCGTGCAAAGTCAATCACAGGAAGCATGTTCACCGCATCTGGCCAAACACTGACATAAACTGCAGTGTCGTTTTCTTTCTGCAAGGGCCTCGTCAAGGTAATACTTGAGGAGCCTCGGAACACCCCAAACCGCCACTACTTCACCACTTGCATTATGAGTGTGATTTACTGTCTACTTAACGCATAGCAAATCATTAGCTTGTTCACTTCAGTTCTTATTATTTCCGCACCATCAAGACAATACAAAACAGGTGAATTCACTACAAGGAAGGAGCAATAGAAGTAGGCCTACAGGAAAAAACCTAGCAATACAAAAAACGCTGCAGCGTGCAAAAACAGTGATGCAATTGTTCACTTGTTGACTTGACTTGTTTACTTGTTCTAAATCTTTTTTTATCTGCGTATCATTTGGAAACTTTTTACAGCCATATTCTGACATTCACTTTCCCGACAGCTCTACTTAGAAAACCGAGTAATCATTGTTTTTGGAACAAAATATTGGTCTTATTTATGTGATTGTGAATGTCGTGAAAGTGCAAAAAAAGCAACTTTACTGTAATTGTTTTCACCGCAGTTTCTAATTTTCGCAAAAGAGCAGGAAGAACATTTTGCGGCTTCTCGTTTATAAAGTGAATATGGTGTCAATAAAAGAAAAACCGCAATGTGTTTTGTGGTTAAATGAAACAAGTTTGACAATTACAATTCTACGTAACTTTAGAAACGAATATGTGCGAACCATCGGGTGTTAAATGTATTAAAAACTTGTATGACCAATTTAAAAACACTGGCAGCGTTGGTGACCATAAAAGAACTGCCAGACTGACGCTGTGTCTACTCCATTTTAACGGAGCCGTGGGAAATCAACTACCGAAGCTTTAAGAGAAGCAGGATTTCCACAGAAAACTGTTGTCAAGATTTTGCAAAAACGCCCGCATTTTGGGGGCATACAAAGTACAAATTCTTTAAGTTCTGCAACCAAATCCTCTTCCCCAGCACTATGTCTTTGCTGCGAAAATTCTTGACAGAGTTTACACAGGTAATTACTGTATATACACCGTGTTGTATTTTCTGACGTGACTACTTTCCACACCAGGACAAAATAACGGACACAATGTCAGAATCTGGAAATCAGAGAATTCACGCACTGCCGTGGAACACTAAAAAATAGTTGCAAGGTAAACTTATGGTACTGCCTAATGCATGACAGTGATTGAACCCTTCTTTTTCTCTGAATCTGCCATCACAGAAAACGTGTACTCAGACTTGCTAACACTCTATTCTGCACCTCAGCCGGAAGATTTCAAGCCCTACATAGCCTTCCAACAAAATGGGTCTTCTGCACACCGAAGCTTGTGTATCCGGCAGTTTTTAAATGAGATCTTTCCAAACATATAAATTGAAAAAGAAGGGCCAACACCCTGGTCTCTGCGCTCGCCAGACATTACTCCTTTACTTGTTTGGGGGGTTATATATGAAAGATAAAGATGCCATCCACCGGTTGAGGATTTACACACACTTACAGCAAGG
Organism: Trididemnum clinides; assembly: GCA_963675345.1. Classification (NCBI taxonomy): domain Eukaryota; kingdom Metazoa; phylum Chordata; class Ascidiacea; order Aplousobranchia; family Didemnidae; genus Trididemnum; species Trididemnum clinides. The sequence continues at coordinate 2,036,549 of OY776303.1, read as the reverse complement.
ATTACAGAAGCAATCGAACCTGTAACGTTGGAGATTCTTCAAAACACTAGGCGTGAAATTGAATATCGTTTGGATTTTTTCCAAACGACAACAGAACCCCATGTCAAGACTTACCAAATTACGCTGATTTCCTGAATACCGAAAAGTCTATGTTAATAAAAACTTCTTGCCATGTGCTAGTAGTATGCCAAAAACTATTATTCTCCCTTGTTCATTCAGTGCAATGACAGTTTATTATCAGGTCAAGAATTTATGCTAACCCAGTATTTTTATAATCAAACTGCCTTGCGGGTTTGGCGTAAAAACATTCTTAAAAAAACTTTTAAAAGATTGACTAAGATAACGTGCACATGTAACAGCGGCTGACAAATCATAAATAGAACGTTTCAAACCATTAATTGATTCATGTACTGCACCGTACATTACGCGAAGGTGTTTTGTTTGTTTTTTCTTTTGAAACAGCCTTGGCGTAATTGATCATTCTTTCTAAATGATTAATTGATAATAAGGTGGCTACTCGGCGTAATTGGTCACCTCGCCGAGTTGCACTTGATCAAGCGTTCTAGATCAACATACAATTTAAATCTACTGCTTTCAACACGGTGCGACCTTTTTGAACGCAAACGAAAAGCACAAAACGATTCATCGTTTTTAGCAGTACTACATTTCTTAAAAGCATATGATTTGATCACAGCTCACGATTCTTTTCATGTATAACCAATAAACCACGAAGTATAAACAATGGTCTGCTAGTCGTCGTGGTTGATCAGTAATCACGAATGCATTCCATCGATCGCAATTCATACAGATTATTTTGACGATAGATAATAATAATTATGCGAGAAAATTATGAGAAGCACTATACTTTATACACAGTTAGCTTATGGCTTTTTAACTGAGATTTAGCGAGATTCGCCACAATAGATGTACGGTATTGTTACTGATACAATTACAGTTTTGATTTCATCACAAATTAATGAGCAAGAATTACATCAGTAACAATAAGCACTCGTTAACAATAACTTCGGAAGCTCACAATACAATGAATTATAATAGCTAATAATATATACACTTCCTGACTGTATGCGACTTCCAGAAACGATTCAAAATTTATAGCAGAGATTACATTTTGTCCATATTTTGATTTGAGAAAAATAGTAAAAAGACTGAGGTGCCGCAGTTTTATAACGCTGCAATTTTACGGGATTCTCACGCGAGCACGTGGAGGTAGACAATGAAAACTTCATAGAATTGGCTGTCCTAGATATTATTTCTTAGTATTGCTAACAGCACAAAAACACGAATTATAAATGTAGGTCTCTAGCAGCTATGTGTGGTTGATATAGAAGAGACCTCGCAGTGTTTCCAAGGAGAGAAACAGTGTTAATTTAAATGGATTTTGTCAGCAACACTTAAAAAATTTGAATCCCACCATCGGTTGTTACGCGTTTTCGACAACCAATTAACATATACTCCGGACAAAACAATACACCAACTCCTCGATCTAAGCTGAAAGCTGACTGAGCAATATACACAATATACCAAATTGAATTTTTGCATACAACATTTTTCAAAATATACCAAATAAAGACCTCATGCAAAGTACTAAAAATATATACCAGTTTTGCAAAATTTGTTACGTTAGTATACCAGATAGCAGCTCTGAATAACAATGAATAACAGATTTGCGCGTAGATGCTGGCTGTTTTTTTTCACAAAATTATCTTTGACTTTAACCCCCTTATAAAATTTACCCAGGAATGGTGATCAATCGTGCCAAGTTCCATGCTTGTACGCCAAGTAATTTTAGAGGAGTTGAGACCTGCACACAAACAGCATTGAGCTTGATAGCATAGACAAGCTGGTTCTGCCGGCGTCGCCTGCAGGGCTCCATCAGCAATGTCGAGGTTGAGAATATCGGTTCAGCCGGCTGCGTCGGCTTCACTCAATTGATAGTTGTGAGAACAGAAATAGAAATTTTAGGGTTGCATTTTCGTTTACGTTACAAAGGCAATATGTAGTCACCATTGTAATGCAATTGCTCGATTTTTAACTTATGCTTATTCTATAATTCGCTCTGTTGCTTGTAATTAATCGTGAGTTATTTTAAAATCTACCTTTACTAGAACATAAAACTTTAAGAGTAAAGCTGCAGCTGAAATCAGGCAAAAGAAATGCTCACACGTTATTAAAACAAATCAATTTTACTGTTAAATAGCATCAGCAGGGTTTTTCTTCTATTTGAATAAGAACACTGATGATGCAACACTGATAATTCCAGCTCCAGCTTTACTCAAAGTTATGTTTGTTGATATTTAAAAGATAATTTTCATTTGTTTTTATTTGTGTGGAGATTCCCACGAAATCGCTATAATATACGTTATTTACTAAACTATGTTTTGTTTTCTGTTGGCTCTTAAAATTGAGGTAAACTTCTACCAACTTTTAGGTAATATTTTGAATGACAATGGCATCAATGTTGACCACTTGGGACACGAAGTTTACGCTGAAGCTCTCGTGAAGCAAATTGAACGGATCAAAACTCCGATCACGATTGGGATATTTGCACGATGGGGCAGTGGAAAATCCTCACTAATGAGACATGTGCAATGTAAGTGCCAACTAAACAGAAAGATGATTTTCACTTCCACGCTCCATAACTTAGACTAAAGTATTTTTATTTGATTCATTTTTATACCCTTGTTCAAATTAATTGGTTCACTATGAGAAATGTTGGCATGATTCAAATGTGATATTATTAGCAAATGTCAGCAACTACTGCCAAAGCTCGGTTGACTCAATTTTTAAATGAGTATGTAGCAACCTCAGCAACTTCAACCACAAACCACAAGCATAAAACTACCAACTCACCTTGGATTAATATATGGAACGCATTCTACGTTGAGGGGCTAGTAAAGAATCGGCCGTCATGCTCTGTAATAGGCGATCACGTGACATGCGTTGCATGACGTGTTTTACGTGACGAACGCAATGCGCGCGAATGAGATACTCTTGTTTCTTTATTATCGCTAGCTTTCTTATAACTGAAACCGTTAGAAACGTGTTTTTAGTACAGAAGAACTGTTCGCAGAGCCGAGTCACTAACAACAGTTGATCATCGACCACAGGTGTGTACCGTAACGCCACAGGATGCCATCAAAACATGCGAAAATTGCGCTCTTTCTTAATATATAGGCTTAAAATTTGTACCTTTTCAGAGACAAGATGTTAAATACAAAAGCGCTGTTTGCAAGCACATCAAATTTCAAATGATTGCTTAACCTTCCCCAATAGCCTCCTGTTTGGTTTTGGTGCAAAAACAATCCAATGTTCTAAACTGGCACCACCACAAATACGAGATTAATGTAATGAAAAACAAGCTTGCCATAACAACACTTGTTAAGCATATGTCCCATGAGAAAAACGCAATTTTATGCTTCTTCGAGTCCGTTTGAGCTATATTAAGTTGCACCAAGCCGTTGTGATTTTTTTGGCATTCCTGTTACATTGTAATAAGTCATCCATGGTGCAGGTTGTTCCAGTTTTTTCGCAAGTTAACAAATGGTTGATGGTTTGATTTTCTTTTCCACACTGGCAGGTGGTATCAATGCCGGGGGGTAAGTAGCCCCACTTCAGTAGAAGAGGTTGTTCCAGTTTTTTCACAAGCCAACAAATGGTTTATGGTTTGATTTTCTTTTCCACACTGCTAGGTGGTATCAGTGCGAGGGGTAAGTAACCCCACTTCAGTAGAAGAGATTTGGTCTTGCCTACACCTGATCTTAAACGGCTGAGACAACGCCATTTATTCCATTGTAACTTGCATCCTAGGGGAAGAGATTCTTGAACTGGGAAATTTTGGAGCTTATGTTGATCTGGAATATTGTCTGTGTAGTTCTGCCACAGGTTCTGTGTTTTGAGTTGGCGCGTGGTGTGCTTGTCGAGAGGAGGAACAGTTCTTAGACAACTCTTTCTAGATTTTAGTTTGGATGGGGCGGCTGTCAATTCGTACATGGGATGTCGTTGGTCCAAATTGCATTTTTGTCGTTCAGATTGGCTGGATACTTCACGGCGAATGCTGGGGGGGGAGGGCAATTCCTACCAAGCTGTACACCTTATTAAGGGGGGTCGGTTTAAAGTATCCCGTAATTCGTCGGCATGTATTATTCACAGCTGAGTCGATTTTTGCTGCATGAGCTGATCTCTCCTACACTGGGAAGGCGTATCCAGCTGTAGAAAAGCACAATGCTAAAGCAGTTGTGCGCAAAGTATAAGGGTATGCTCCCCATTTTCAATTTGCTAATTTGGAAAGCAGAGCATTTCTTGATTGAATTTTAGCCTTTAGTTTTCTTGTGTGTTCTTTGAAGGATTAGGTCCTATCTATTGTGATTCCCAAATATACGGATATTTGATTATTTGATGCTGAAATGCACAACGCTATTGTACAAGGTGTATCACAAAGATATTCACCCCCCCCTAGAGCTCAATCCAAAAGGACTAGGAAAAAAACAAAAATATTGTTATAAATTATATTAAAATAGAAATTTATTCCGTACATTAAATCAATCCTAACTAGTAATCAGTATGACCACCATGGTTTTTTCTAACAGCATCTAATCTTGCAGGATACCATTTAAGAAGATTAGCAAAGATTTCAGGTTCCTCTTGTATTTTAATTAGTTCTTCTGAAATAATAGTCTTTAAGGTTTCCACTGAATTTCTTTCCATGCTAGGAATCTTTAAAATTCTATTTTCAACATGTTTTTTCAGAATAGCTCCCAAGTTTTCAGTTGCATTTAAATCTGGTGATGAACCTGGCCACTGACTGTTGTCGAAGAAATCAAATTCTATCAACATACCTAATTTTTTCATTATTAGCAAAAGCCATAATTATTAAGTATCTGGAAAAAAATGAAAATGTACATTAATTTCTAACAACATAAGCTTCACAATGTGCTATATAGTTTGGTCATACCTATTACCAGTTTGGCTGTAGGGGGGGTGAATATCTTTGTGATACATCCTGTATACAAACCCAAATAAAGTGTAAATTCTCAAAACCAAAATGGAACCTGATGCTCAACTACCTGCATACTACGCGAACACTTACAGATCACTCTCAATATGAGACCCCAACATCATGAAATACACGACATCATCGCATATCGACCCTAGTCAAGTATAAGCCGCCATCCAAGAAAATGCAGTTGATCATGAAAAACACGACATTATTGCATATCGGCCCTAGTCAAGTATAAGCCCCCAAACAAAAACATGCAATTTATCTAGGAATGCACGACGTTATTGCATGTCGACTCTAGTCAAGTATAAGCCGCCATCCAAGAAAATGTAGTTGATCATGAAAAACACGACATTATTGCATATCGGCCCTAGTCAAGTATAAGCCCCCAAACAAAAACATGCAATTTATCGAGGAATGCACGACGTTATTGCATGTCGACTCTAGTCAAGTATAAGCCCCCAACCAAAAACATGCAGTTTATCATGAAACACACGCCATTATTGCATATTGATCCTAGTCAAGTATCAACCCCCAACCAAAAAAATGCAATTTATCCGGAAATACACGACGTTATCGCATATCGGCTCTAGTCAAGAATAAGTCTCTATCCAAGAAAATACAGCTGATCATGGAATACACGACATTATTGCATATTGATTCTAGTCAAGTATAAGCCGTCATTCAACAAAATGCATTTTATCATGGGTTACACGATGTTATTGCTTATTCATCCTAGTCAAGTATCTGCCGCCATCCAAGGAAATACAATTTATCACGGAATACACGACGTTATTGCATATTGATCCTAGTCAAGTATCAACCCCCAACCAAAAAAATGCAATTTATCCGGAAATACACGACGTTATCGCATATCGGCTCTAGTCAAGTATAAACCGCCATTCTAGACAATGGAGTTGGTCATGAAATACACGAGGTTATTGCATATCGTTCCTAGTCAAGTACAAGCCGCCATCCAAGAAAATGCAGTTGATCAAGGAATACACGATGTTATTGCATATTGATTCTAGTCAAGTATAAGCCGCCATCCAAGAAAATGCAGTTTATCATGGAAATACACGACGTTACTGGATATCGAATCTAGTCAAATGTATGCCCCCGACCAAGAAAATGAAATCAAAGATGTTGTTGGTACGTACTTTTTATGAATTGATGCAATTTATTTGAATGACTTACATACCGGAACATAATGTTTACATTACAGATATAATGAAAGTGCGTATAGGTGTAAGCACTGTAACGCTATGTAAAGCAAAAGAGCTAACAGTTGAAATTTTTTATCTCTGGATGCCTTTGTTCGCGTTTGACCATATCTACTTGACGGTAAGATGGGATAAAGACTTATTAAGACTGAGTGTGTTTGCACTTTCATCGCGCCCATTGCCTTGTTCTAAGTCTTGTTGAGGTACCTACTGCTGCCGGCCAATCAAGGGTGCAACCAGGGGGTCGAAAGCGCTACACCAATGTCTTGTTATCCACGGTTTAATACCTGAAGCTTTAGGCCTACTTTTAACAACCACTGGTTTTTGAAAGTACGTCACAAAACATTTCGTTATATATTCTTTTCTGAAGATGCTCGACGTAACCACCCAAGCAAAACGTTAAAAATATATACGGTAGCTTTTAGCGATTAATTGGTTGTTTATTGCTTTACCGGAAAAAGAGTTAGCTTAAACTAATTTCAGTACACCTAGAACAAAAAAATCACTTTTATTCCCTAAAATGATTATGACGTATTCAATTCCATGTTTTTATTGAACGGGGCGTTTGCGTTTGAAGTCGCTTTGTCGAGCTTGTTGCAGCGAATATTTCCCGTTAACAGTTCCTCTTATAGGTTAATATATGTCTTACCCAGACAGGTGTGGAGGAAAAGTTTTGCGATAAGAAAAAGTAGGCGAGCAAAGTAGTTAGCGAAGGTGAGGGGGAGAGATGCGGGCCCTATTCAAGTAAAAGCCGCCATCCAAGAAAATGCTATTTATTATGAAATACACGACGTTATCGCATATCGACCCTAGTTAAGTATAAGCCGCTAACAAAAAAATGCAATTTATCATGATATACACGACGTTATTGCATATCGACCCTAGTCAAGTATAAAACCCCCATTCAAGAAAATGCATTTTATCATGAAATACACGACGTTAATGCAATATGACTCTTGTCAAGTGTAAGTACCAATAAGAAAATGCAAATTATTAAAATTGCAACAAAGCGAAATCAAACAAGCAGTGAATCGATAAAAAAAGAAGCATTACAAGCAAAATACAAAAATTTTATATATCTGATTGATCGCTTGATCAATAACATCACTGCTGCAATGACAATTTATGGCAGTGGATATTGCAATGTTATTGATTGTAAAAGATCCGAAAATACTTTCATTTTTGGTCTTTTTCGACGCCACAAAAATTCATCCAGATAACTGGGAATAAAATTTCGACGGATACCGTGCATGCGCTTGAACTTCCACTTGCATGCAGACCATATACTTTCAATGTCGTTTGTGTGGACACCGTTAGGTGCCACAAACCAGCGTCTATGATTAACGGTGTGGTGAGTGTATCCCAAAGCTGAAAAACCACAAAATCATTTCTGCAGCAACTACTGTTTTTGTAGTATTTACCCGTCAAACCGACATAGGCTCCCCATTCATCGGAATGAATTTCAGTTCCCGGAGCAATATTCGCCGTGATGATGGGTTGCAACGTTTGTTGATCTCGTTTACCGACAAGTTGCATAAAAACTTGCCTGAAATATTAATATCTTCATGAAGTTAAAATCGCTTACTTTGAAACAAAAGGTGCTGTAATACCTCCCATCTTGGTGTTCCACCCGCTTCTGACATTAATAGGCTTCAAATGATATAAAGTCTATGAGCCTCCTCAATCCTTTAACTCCCCTAATTTGTTGATAACCATGTTGACCTATTACTTTGTTTTGTTTTGTTTTATTTTGTTTTATTTGCCTTATTTATCCTCCATTCACGAGAAAGCGAATTGTATCGCTATACTTTGGACGGGAAGTCCGCACTCGCTTGGGAATTGCCTTTTTCGAGGTTTATGGGCCACCTGTCTTCCACATAAAGGTGGGGCGTCCCGTTAAGTGCCTTGCCCAAGAACACAACAAGCGAACTTGCCGGCTTGTTCTCCACAACTTCCCCTAAATGCCGAGCGCCAAGCAGGGAAGCTACGGATGCCATTTTTTAAAGTCTTCTGGTATGACTCGACAAGGGGAATGAACCCCAGGTCTACCGACTGCGAAGCGGACGCTCTAACCACTACGCCATCGCGTCGGTACTCGCAGAAGAAAGAAATTTTAGTTTGGTTCGTAAACTGCACAAGAGAAAAACGACTGACCACGTTGGCAAAAAGATTGGCCAAACAGTCGCAAAATTTCGTGGAGTGTAAAAGAGCCTTTTTTTCTACTTTCTTCACAGCTGCGCCTAAAACCTACCTTGTTTGGAGGTCAATTCCACCAAATAGCCACTGCGCTGGGACAACTCGACCACGCTGATTAGCGGCAGGCTTTCTCCTCGCCACTAAAGTTTCGTCAATTGCCACAATGTGGCCAACACCACCAATTGGAGATGCGTTGGCAATAAGATCTTGTGAACAAATCTAAATGATACAAGTGATTGCTAACTTGTTGCTTAATTTTATCGTATATGTATATATACATATACTACCTGATTTTGCCAGCGAGGACTGCACTCGATTATTGTTTTATTATGATCTTTTTTCTTAAACTTTGGATTACATTACCTTTAACTTTGCCCCTAATTCAGACCTCCCAACTTTTAAATGAAGATTAGTGTTTAAAACCGATGCAAAGAGATTGATGTGATTAATTTTGGTGTATTGATTAAAGGTGCCAAGTTTGAAGTTTGTATGTCCAGTGGTTTTGAAAGAGTTGCGCTTAAAAAAAAGCAGCAAAACACTAAATGGCTTGCTGCATTCCTAATAAACATTGTAATATTGAAAAAAAATTCCATTTCGGGGATAAGTTTCTCGATATCTGCCGAATGAGCCATTAACTACGTTTCTGCGGCTAGTGTATTTCAAAATATTCATAAAAAACATTTTTCCAATCAATTGGTTGTTATGACGTCATAGGAAATTGTAAAAACGCAAAAAAATTTAAAGTTAACAAGCCGGACGCTGGCTTTTATGCTCAAAATAACATTCATTTGTCTAAAAAGGCAATTTTTGAAAAAATTGTCAAAAAATTTGGTACATAAATAAAGATGCTTACTTCCCGTAAAAACTGGCACCAGTCCACTGCAGTGGGTTTGCTGATACGGCAGTCTTGCATAATTATATCAAGACCGTGGTCTCTAGCCCAGCAAAAACATATCTTCAAGCATTGTTCCAACTTCAGGCTTGACTTTTCAAAAAACGAATCCTTTCTTATGGACATTGTAGTACGACATCCCTTTCAAAAAAACACACTACATTTTGTTCCATTTGTTTAAGCAATAGCTTGGACCAGGGGTAGGCAACCTTTTTAGTCGGAGGGCCGCATTGATCACTAAAGAGTTGGCCAAGGGCCAGTGCTCATGTAAGTATCCAAAAAAAAAAGGTCCACCTTCTTGCATTGTCGTATTACAGAACGTGGACATGATGGTCTCCAAAAAAAAAAGTTATCACCCTCTGAATGGACGGAAATTGCGTCTGTGCAAACTGACAAATGCCTTTTTCATCGTGGCGTGTAAAGTTTTTTGTTCTTTAATACGGTAATTGTTTCCCCTCCTATCATTGTCACTCAGGTTTACTGAAGTTTCAAAAGTACTCGCGGGCCGCACAAAATGCTCTCGGGGGCCGCATGCGGCCCGCGGGCCGTAGGTTGCCCACCCCTGGCTTAGACCATTTGCACTGCCTCTTAAGCTCACGACAAGTTTAATCAGAAGTAAGCTTTTTTGAAGTAAATTTCTGTGACAATTGAAGTGAATTTACTGCTACCGATACCTTTTCAAACTTGCAAAATGTTTAGGAAAGAAAGTTTAGTTTGTAGGCTATATGCACAGTATGAGACCACATAGTGGTGTCATTGGAGTCGATGAATTAGTAAAGTGTCATACTTTTTTTTGTGTGATTAACGGTGGAACCTTAGCCCCAGATGAGCTTACAGTTAGACAAAGAGACAACATTTTTGATTTCAAGTTTTACCCAGTCCTTTAGCTTAGTTAAAACTCGGTATATTATGAGCTATTTGAAAACCGATGTAGTGCCCAAGAGCAGCTTTTACTAAATAGTCATTAAAATTGACACAAACTCATAACGATATGAGCACAGGAATACTCACTCTGTTGGAACACCGCCACACTTTTCCATCTATTACCGATGATTTATTTTGCATCAGCATGTTGCTGTTGCACCGCAAGCAGCTTCTCCTGTTCGCAAGAAGCCCGTGCTGCTGCATCCACATTCTTGTTGAATCAGCAATCCCAAATCCGATAATGGCTCCAACTTCCCAAGGATCTTTACCCTCTAAAATAGAGAAATCTACCATTTTATTATGTATTTTACGACTATTTTCTGAAATACAAGCAAATTGTTTTTTTCAATGAAAAATAAATATAGATACGTAACACTGCACTGAGCAAAAATGGTCATAGACATAATATTGTGGGTTCATCGCATACTACGGTTCTATCCCTTTCCCCACCCCCCACCCTCCCCCAGGAAAAATTCAGATCGATGATACAAAAACAAACTATTTTCAGTTCATTAATGTTTTGCAGAGCAGTTTGTAAAATCTACTTGTAAAAAGAAAGAGAAATAAAATGGTTTTTGGCCTCTCTGAAGGTGTTATGTACCCTGTCCACTTCATGCAGCAAACATTTTTCAGGGTGCTGCTAACTGAACGACCGAAGAAAAACTGCCCGCACTATCTGTAACATCAGTCTACTGCTTTTTCCTCTTTTGTTTCCTTGCCTTTCTCTCTCACACCTTCCTATTCCTCTTTCTCTTGTATTGAGCAGCAACGTTCATCCCAATCATGCCACATCTTTCCTTGCTCTGTGTGCGCCGGCAATATGGTCAGGAAAAGGTCAGTGCAATTCTGTACCTGCCCCAAATGAGTACATTTCAAGTTCACCTTCCTCTCCTCCTCTTCAAAATTAAACTTCCTTTACAACTGACACTCCTGAAGTTGTTCTCCTTACTTTATCTCGGCTTGCCTTGAAATTTTCCTGCCTACCAATTTTTTGCGGCCCCTCCAGCATCTACACCACCGATGTGAATCGCAATTTAGCTTTTTTCCCTTTTCTAACGCATCTCTCCCCCTCACCTTCGCTAACTACTTTGCTCGCCTACTTTTTCTTATCGCAAAACTTTTCCTCCACACCTGTCTGGGTAAGACATATATTAACCTATAAGAGGAACTGTTAACGGGAAATATTCGCTGCAACAAGCTCGACAAAGCGACTTCAAACGCAAACGCCCCGTTCAATAAAAACATGGAATTGAATACGTCATAGTCATTTTAGGGAATAAAAGTGATTTTTTTGTTCTAGGTGTACAGAAATTAGTTTAAGCTAACTCTTTTTCCGGTAAAGCAATAAACAACCAATTAATCGCTAAAAGCTACCGTATATATTTTTAACGTTTTGCTTGGGTGGTTACGTCGAGCATCTTCAGAAAAGAATATATAACGAAATTATAGACGAAGATATGGAAATTGTAAACCTTGCACCTAATTGGCAAAGCTGCATTTGGGCGTAAGGGGCATTAACAATTTATTTAAATTAATATGCCAGGAAACAATAATGAGTATACCACCCAAGCAATTGGTTGGGTGGTATACTCATTATTGTTGGGTGGTATACTCATTATTGTTTCCTGGCATATTAATTTTAATAAATTGTTAATGCCCCTTACAGCCGTATGCTGCTTTGCCAATTAGGTGCAAGGTTTACAATATAACGAAATGTTTTGTGACGTACTTTCAAAAACCAGTGGTTGTTAAAAGTAGGCCTAAAGCTTCAGGTATTAAACCGTGGATAACAAGACATTGGTGTAGCGCTTTCGACCCCCTGGTTGCACCCTTGATTGGCCGGCAGCAGTAGGTACCTCAACAAGACTTAGAACAAGGCAATGGGCGCGATGAAAGTGCAAACACACTCAGTCTTAATAAGTCTTTATCCCATCTTACCGTCAAGTAGATATGGTCAAACGCGAACAAAGGCATCCAGAGATAAAAAATTTCAACTGTTAGCTCTTTTGCTTTACATAGCGTTACAGTGCTTACACCTATACGCACTTTCATTATATCTGTAATGTAAACATTATGTTCCGGTATGTAAGTCATTCAAATAAATTGCATCAATTCATAAAAAGTACGTACCAACAACATCTTTGATTTCATTTTCTTGGTCGGGGGCATACATTTGACTAGATTCGATATCCAGTAACGTCGTGTATTTCCATGATAAACTGCATTTTCTTGGATGGCGGCTTATACTTGACTAGAATCAATATGCAATAACATCGTGTATTCCTTGATCAACTGCATTTTCTTGGATGGCGGCTTATACTTGACTAGGAACGATATGCAATAACCTCGTGTATTTCATGACCAACTCCATTGTCTAGAATGGCGGTTTATACTTGACTAGAGCCGATATGCGATAACGTCGTGTATTTCCGGATAAATTGCATTTTTTTGGTTGGGGGTTGATACTTGACTAGGATCAATATGCAATAATGGCGTGTGTTTCATGATAAACTGCATGTTTTTGGTTGGGGGCTTATACTTGACTAGAATCAATATGCAATAACGTCGTGCATTCCTTGATCAACTGCATTTTCTTGGATGGCGGCTTGTACTTGACTAGAATCAATATGCAATAATGTCGTGCATTCCATGATCAACTCAATTCTCTAAAATGGCGGCTTATACTTGACTAGGGTCGCCATGCAATAACGTCGTGTGTTTCATGATGAATTGCATTTTATTGGTTTGGGGCTTATACTTCAACAGGGCCGATACGCGATAACGTTTTGTATTTGATGATCAACTGCATTTTCTTGGTTTGGGACTTAAGGCCGATATGCGATAACGTCCTGTATTCCATGATAAATTGCATTGTTTTGGATGGCGGCTGATAGTTCACTAGGGTGAATAAGCAATAACGTCGTGTATTCCATGAATTGCATTTTATTGAATGGCGGCTCAAACCTCACTAGAGCCGATATGTAATAGCATCGTGTCTTCTATGATAAATTGGATTTTTTTGGTTGGGGGCTTATACTTTACTATGGTCAATGTGCAATAACGTCGCGTATTCCAGAATAAATTGCATTTTCTTAGATGGGAGCTTATACTTGACTAGGGTCGATATGCAATAACGTCGTGTGTTATGTCATAAATCGTTTTTCATTGAAATTGCGTTTCGATGTGCGCGAGTTTTGAGCTTGTAACCCTTTTGCTCTGAAATTTTGCGAGGCTGACCTGTCTGATAAGGTCAAATACCTAATTAGCGTATTCTCGTTTGTGTGTCTTTTCAATTATTGTAACCGCGGCGCTACGCTTTGTTCTGCAGCATTGTTATTTTTAGCTAGGCTTGTTAACAGAATTCAATTCCGCTGCATTGTTCTAATTGATTGATATCAGTTGAAATTTCTACTCAAAACCTTTCATCATTGCATTGTTTACCGCAGCAGCAGCAGCAACTAAAGTTCGTTAGTGTAAGGCACTATCAATTATCAAATCAACAAACATCTCATATTGTACCATTTTTCAGCTATAAGAATTTGTAATTAAATTATTAAAAGTTGTTGGGTGTTCCGTCGAAAAACAAGTTGCTAAGTTTCGCATATCGGTTATTTACGCAAGTAACAATTACATTGTATCTGTTACTTTTGTTACAGAAACCAGTTCGCTATAAATTTGTGGCAATTATTTCATTTCTGGTTCATTGATTTCTCCTCGAATTTTCACTGAATAAATTGCGTTTCAACGACGACATCTCCCAGCGTGAGGCAGACACGCGTGTTGCGCCGTAACATCGCGTATTCCATGATAAACTGCATTTTCTTGTTTGGGGGCTTATACTTGACTAGGATCAGTATGACTAGGATTAGTATGCAATAACGTTGTGTATTTCATGATCAACTGCATTTTTTTGGATGGCGGCTTATACTTGACTAGGGTCGATATGCGATGATGTCGTGTATTTCATGATGTTGGGGTCTCATATTGAGAGTGATCTGTAAGTGTTCGCGTAGTATGCAGGTAGTTGAGCATCAGGTTCCATTTTGGTTTTGAGAATTTAAACTTTATTTGGGTTTGTATACAATAGCGTTGTGCATTTCAGCATAAAATTGCGTTTTTCTCATGGGACATATGCTTAACAAGTGTTGTTATGGCAAGCTTGTTTTTCATTACATTAATCTCGTATTTGTGGTGGTGCCAGTTTAGAACATTGGATTGTTTTTGCACCAAAACCAAACAGGAGGCTATTGGGGAAGGTTAAGCAATCATTTGAAATTTGATGTGCTTGCAAACAGCGCTTTTGTATTTAACATCTTGTCTCTGAAAAGGTACAAATTTTAAGCCTATATATTAAGAAAGAGCGCAATTTTCGCATGTTTTGATGGCATCCTGTGGCGTTACGGTACACACCTGTGGTCGATGATCAACTGTTGTTAGTGACTCGGCTCTGCGAACAGTTCTTCTGTACTAAAAACACGTTTCTAACGGTTTCAGTTATAAGAAAGCTAGCGATAATAAAGAAACAAGAGTATCTCATTCGCGCGCATTGCGTTCGTCACGTAAAACACGTCATGCAACGCATGTCACGTGATCGCCTATTACAGAGCATGACGGCCGATTCTTTACTAGCCCCGATGCGTGCCGGTGCACTACAAGTGCAAAAATTTTTGAAGCATATAAAAGGTTACACAAAATACTGAATTTGTGCGAACATTTGCACCGGTACTGTATCTTTTTAAATGCTTGCGTAGTTTTCCTGTAATATTTGTCCTGCTACGTTGTTGTTGACGCAAATACGAGTAATTCGAACAAGAGTGTAGTAAGTAGCAAACAAGATGCATAGAGTTACTTTTCGAAATATAAATAGTAGAAACATATCATGGAACGCTTGCACAAAGCAAAAATTGAAACTTGCATTATTAAGGGAGGCTGTCATCTAGTGGAAACATTGAGGGTAAAATTACCAACAAAATTGTCTGCCTTGCAAGCAGGTTGCTTGATTATTACTTGTATGTGAGCTTTATTTTTGAAAAGTAGTTCAAGTTCGGCAAAATTTTTGGTAAATTCACTTTCAAAGTGGATGGAAAATTGCGTTTTTTAATCTGTAACTAAATTCTACTTATTTCTATTACTCAGTTTGTAAAGCCCAAATCCATGATTGATTATTTTGGAGTTCAAGGTATGAGTTTTTATTTTTTTAAGCTTGAATTTGAGTTTGCAGCCCTAAAAAATACAAAGCAGTCCTGTAGTCAAAATTTATCATTTGAGACCAAGGCCAACACCTAACCGTTTTCAAGAATTATATCAAGACCTACACCGGTATTTTTTGACACCTATGTTTAGGATCTAGGGAGACCGTGATTAAAACCAAACATTATAATTGCCACAGATGAGTCAGAAAGAAGTTGCACACATGATGGCCAACCAGGATTCTTGGGATAGATGTTCATAGTTAAATGGTATAGCATTGAATGAACAACAATTTTCTGTTTGTTGAACATCATATAAACATTAGTGTAGCCAGAAAAACATTAGAGATGTAAGTTTTCTAAAAATTTTGGATACCGTTATTCAAAAGAAGATTTGACCTACAACTTGTTTGTCATTCTGTTTAGTAAATTTTTGCGATTGAGGTTCATCAACTTGTTTTAATTGCGACTCACAGACTCATAGTCGATTTTCTGCAATTTAATTGATACAAATTTTATGACATTCAAATGTTTGTGCAACAACTGTAGAAGAAACCCTGGCAGGTGATCGCGCCCAAGGTTTAAAAATTTTATTTAGTTTTTGTACTTGCTGTGTTCTGCTCAAGCCAATGATTCAACGGCAAATTTGCTACATCCTCATATTTAGTTTTTAGAGGAATTTGTAAAAGGAGAATTACTTAAGTCATTATTCATGATTGGTATATGCCACTATCTTTGGTTATGATAGTAAAACAATAAAAGATTTTAGTGGCTTTAACGCTTTACTTGTCTGGTGACTCATCCAAACATGAAGTCTACTACAATCATATTTATCAAAAAGGTTTGTTTATTCAGATTCATTTGTAAATTATCAGTTCAATTAAGATAACTGATAGTCCTTGATTTGCTGTATACCTTACCTTATACCAGACAGTTTTAGTGCATCAGTTAAATAGAGAGTATCAAAGTACAGCATCAAAACGAAGGCAAAAGGAAGAGAATAGGAACATGGATGATGCAAAAGTCTAATGGATAGATTTATTCTAATTAACAGCCCTACTACTACTACTACTACAAAACTGAGAGATAAAAAGTGTATTTTCAAGCATCCACGTTATGTGTATTGATGAAACAGAAAATGATACCAGTAGCCCTATGTAATCAAGTGTCAGTGAGTTCAAAGGTAATGTAGAGAATATTGTTATTGGTAAATTGGTTGCTGACCTGTGCTCAGCAAAAAACAAGGCAACAACCATTGTAACTAACCTTCCTGTTTTTTTTTCAATAGACCTCATGCAATTAACCAGCACCAGCATTTAAAATTTTAGGTAACTCCTATCTCAACGCATTACGATTAAATTCAATGTTTTTTTACAAGCATAACGTTTATAAGCATGTGAAGCCTCATATTTTTAGGAAGTTTAAGCTTTGTCTAGCAGTACACTAGCTAAGCATATTGTCAGCCCTTATTTCACAATGTTTTGACAAAAAAAATGGCCTATGTTCCTTCATAACATCTAAATATTCTGCACAATTCTGTTTTGCGGAGTGTTTCGTGACAATTAAAGTCACACCAAGTTTTAAGGCACTTGTGTTCCAGCAAATCATTTGAATATTCTCTACAATTGTGCTGTTATTGTAATGTTTTCGATAGCGAAGTACTCCAATTTTTTTTAAAGGATGATTAACTGTGTGAAATGCGGTAATTAGTCACTGCAAAAAAGCGTTTCAATATTTCTAACCGATAGCTTTGATTATGAATATATCCTAATGTATCTGCATCAATTCTTTTGCAACAATCTATAGCCTACCCCAGTAGCGTTGTTTGATCACAATTATTTACAGCTACATCAATTTTTCAGGGCCCCTTATTAGAATTTTGCTTCAGGCCCCCAATTTTGAATATCCACCACTGCACATAAGCATTGTTATTATTATTATTTTTATTGTTATTATTATTGCTGTTGTTGTTGTTTCTGTGCAAATAGCGGTGACTGTAGGATAATGTATAAATTCACAAACCGGCATATTGCTTAGCCTTATACTGGCCCATTACAATTTGCATTGCAGTTTTAATATGAAAAGATATTACTCGCCGTATTCGGCAAACCTTTTAGTCTGCTGCAAATATGCATCCAATTTTGTTATATAGTATCTGCTAATCACACTGTTAATTAAGTTTACCTAATTTTCAAGATACTTTCTTCTAATATCTTGGTAAAACTTGCACCTGCTATTACCATAATTGGGTGTTTCATTCTCTAGGCTGTTCTTAGAACAAATAGCATTTTCATTGCCAACACTGATTTTCTTATGCTGTTGTGAATAGCCGTGTCCTTTCTAGATCTGCATAACCTGACGTGGTGCTGTCTTTGAGGCTGTTTTTGATAAATAGGGGTTCATGCAGACATGAAGAGAAGTCCTAACGCAATATAGACAAATTGCATAATTAAGAAAAAGTGATAAAAAATGCATTGTGGTTTTTCATCTTGCAATTTTCATCTTGTTACTGAAATATACACTAAAGCTCAAAATATAAAACAAGACCTACCTGATAATAGTTCATACGCCGAATGATTTTTAGAAGCAACTTTTGTTCTCTTTCTGTTTTCCCCCAAACCACTCAATAAAAATTCTAGTACTGGTGATTTTGTTATTAGCTCTCTCACAAAATTCCTGGAAGTGCACCGAAGTGTAGGCGCTTATATTCTTTGAACAAATTCTTTTAAATTTTAAAAGTGAAATACGACGTTGTGGTAGTAACTAGTCGACACAATTTTCATTGTTCAATAACTCTTGCTAATCCTATATATATCAACTTGCAGGCTGTGCCAACATCACCCGCTTAGATTGTTGTTGTTGTTGTTGTTGTTGCCCCACCCCTTTGGAGGAATTGGGGCATGGCGGAAGACCAAGGTGTCCCAGAAGCCGGGCAACTACCACAGGTATTGGACCAGATATCATGGAGAGTCACCAAAGAGCGAGCGGTGCAAATATTCCGTCGCTGGACAGTGCAGAATGAGATGGCAGGTTTCCTGGGACGGGTGTCTGCAGGCGTTGCATGAAAGATTCTCAATTTTGCCAATCCTAGAGAGATAGGAGCTTAGCCGTAGGCTGTGTATGTTGCAGCTATGACGAGAGAACACACAGCGAGCGTGACGAGGGAGCACAAGTTCCTTGGTGAAAATCGTGGGAACCTGTGAGTTAAAGAATTTCGATGAGACAGATCGCCTCCAGTCCAAGAAAAGACAATGGTGGATACGAGAGATAAGACGAGAGAGACTAAAAAAGATTGCAGAGGGCACGAGTAGCGCTCCTAGTCTGGCCAGCTCATTAACTGCGTCGTTTCTCGGGACAAACAAGTGTCCGGGGCCTCATCGTAGCCTAATAGAACATGAGGAGAAAGAAAAGAGTTCCTGCCAGACCTTCCAGAGAGACTGAGATAAAAGGAAAGACAGAGTAGAGAACATGTAAGGTGGCGAGAGTCAGAGAGGAGAAGAGAAGAGAAATGGCAAACTTGTTGGTGCTGCCGAGACCAGCAAAGAGCTTGCAGAATGGCGCAGGCTTTAGCGGAAAAACTTGAACAAACTGAGCCTGCCGAAAAGGAGAGAGTGGCCTCAGTGCCACAAAGAGAGCAGTTGGCAAGTACGCCAAAGCCACCTTTGCCAAAAGGAAAATGAACAAAGCCATTTGTCCAGACCACCAGATCGTGAGGTTGAATAGAGTCAAGGTGAGCAATAGCCGCACCTTGGCGAGAAAGAGGGGGATCAGAGCGGGAGAATGGAGAGGAAAAGGTGGACTCCACAGTGAAGGAAGGCAGATTCCTTAGTAAAAAGAATAAAGTCAAAATGCTGGTAAACATTTTATAAAAACGTTTCGCTTTTACACTAAAAGCATCATCAGTTAAATAAATGGTCACCTAAGGCTAAGCTAAACAGATACTGCCTTACCTAAGTCTATGTTAATATTTTAAAGCTTTAGTTCTAAATGATAATTAAGTTCTAAGGCTTGATGTTATAGATGCTTTGACAGGACTTGATGTAAGCCGCAAACCTTCAACTTAAAGTGTGAGTAAATATGTAAAATAAATTATCAAAAATAAAAGGTGGTTATAGGCCATCCAGCATTAAAAGACTTCTGCATTAAATAAAAGTCTTAGCTTAAGAGCTAAGCATCGTCCAAGCCTCGAAAATCGGGGAGATTGTGACATAAAGCCAGTTCATGTGCATAGGTAGATCCAAATGCTAACAGCAAAGCTCTAACCACCTTCTTCAGACAATTAAATTCTTTGTGAAGATTCCAAATCTTCAAAGATGACACTTCATCTTTGTTTTCAATCGTTTCCAGCGATTAACGCAAATCGACGTATTTAAATAACCACAATAAGGAGTTCTCGAAATCGATCAGCTGTATCTGGAAGTTACCTACATCCGTCCATTCAATTGAGATAAATCGAAGTCTTCCCTGTTATCTGGTTTGAATAGAAAATTGAGAACTGATATCGCACATGTATACATTAATTTCAACCGCGTTAACGGGGTGATTTAATATTTAAAGTCGCAGTCTCGATGTCCGGTATACAGACATCCAGTTTGGCTGCAAAACTATTCCTTGCCTCATAAATATCTGTCCCTGTTTGTCCTCAACCCTGACGATAAAGATTTAGTTCTATGAAGTGCGTTGTGATGTTAGTAAGAAACATTACTTTTTTTAAATCACTTTTCATCCTTTAGCATAAGATAGGTCTTCCTTGCACTACCAACCAGATCCTTATTTTGACTAGGCATTCGACAAATCCCAACCAACCCTTACCGCGACTAAGCCATCTGGCTCGGCAGTGCAGAGACACATCATGGTATGCACTTTCCATGTCTTCAAGCAAAAACCAAAACTATCTGTGTATCGCAGCAGAGTGTACGATAAGAAAATTTACTTTTTCTTATGTTTGACAATACGTCATTGAGAACTGGATTGGAAACTTTCTTTAAAGATTTCCTTGATGAATAACACAGTGCAATTTCATTACTGGGTGCCTAATTTTTTCGTCCAAAAGAAAAACAAAACCGCAGTGTTATCCCACCACAGCAGGTGCGCCATCTAAGTAACTTCCAATTCTTTCGCACACCAATTTTTCCTTCCTCAAAATGCTTAGTGATGATATTAAATATAAAGTTTTTCCCTAAAACTATACATAGGTTTCAAACAACATAACTCCTCATGTAGCTCGTTGTTACCACAGTACCTATCTACTATTGCTACACGGAAAATATCGTTTATATAAACACTTTCATCTCGAGCTCTGCTGAAAATGTTTGCAAATTGTAATGCAACACTTTGCTGCTCTTGTACGTCTGTAACCATGTACACATCGCGTCCCTCAACTGAGCTGGCTCACATAGGCACATCCTTAATCCTCCAGATGATGGTGATTTGGTTAGTAAATCAACAAACAACATGTCAGAGGCACTTAGAAAGCCCTCCTTTAGAAATCTCTCGTCAGTAAATGAATCACCATGTTTAACAATGCTCTCTGCGATCTTGTAACTACCATCAATTGCTCGGTTTTTGCTACGACTCACCTTTTTTGAAAATGCTGCTTTACTTTTCGTAGCAAGATAGGCGTACTGTCCTTTGCCTCGATGGATTTCTTGTACTTTCTCTGAAAATGTCTTTTCATGCTTGATCGTCGGAAAAACACATTTACATAACAGAGAGCACACACAGCTCTGTCGTCTGGAATAAAGAAACCAAAATCTTTTGTTTGGGATTCTTGGAATGATCTGACGTCTAATTTTACCCTCTTGCAAGCGACTATTAATTCTGAATTTTAGAAGTATTCATACTATTATAACAAATAGCAAGCTGCAATGAATTAAGGATCCATTAGATACCAGTTGAGTCAACTAGTCTACCAGTCGTGATGGCCCAGTCTAACTAAAGACTAGCAAAAAGGGCTAATAAAAAGCTCATAATCTAAAAAGCTTCTCGAAAATTGAAAGATTTTGCTTACACAAAGAAGATACCAGTTGTAAGCTGCAGCGATTTCGAGAAAGTGTCAAATCACTTGGTGAGCCATGAAAAATTATCTCGCGTGTTACTTGTGGCAAAAGTGCCAGGGTTTGTTGACCCCCGATCTAGGGTGACACCTAGTTTTGCTTCTTTGGAAAAACGCCGTTGTTTTCCATTCATACCAAAAAACCTGAAAAAAATTTCTTTTTGTGAGTAAACAGTACGATTATGGTTTTCCTACTGCTAAAACAAATTCTTCTTTTTCAGCTCATTAAACAGATGAGTTTGATGCTTTTTGTACCCTGCCTCTTATTCGAAGCATGTGATTAAAGTAATTAACGTCGCTAAATCATCAGCATAAGCTTAAACATAGACATCTTTGCTGCTAAGTTCTGTCAATAAAGAATTAAGACACCAGGTTCAAAAAAAAGCGGACAAAATGCCTCCTTGAAAATTACCCTTCGCTACTTCCCTTTCGTCAGCTTCACCGCGTATCTCTACCCAGAATACGACGCCTCACTGAGTCACCATTTTATCAATCCAACTCTCGAGAAACAGTGAAATATTGAGCCCTCGTAGAGCTTTAGTGATATTTTGCAAAGTAATATTGTCTAAGGCACCCACGTATCGAAAGATACCTAATGTTGATTCCTTTTTGCTAAATAATTTTCTATTCGCTGTATGAATACATGCAGTGGGTTTCCGTTGAAACACCTCCACAAAACTTTTGCTGGGTCGAACAGAGTTTTGCCTGCAGATCAGCATCTTCATTTAAAAGATACAGCATCAGTCTTTCTTATCTTTTCATTGGAAACGAAGGCGATCATCTGGAAAGATTTAACTTTATAATAGGTTTCTTTTTTCAATTCTAGAAGAAATGTCCCAGTAACCCTCTTCCAAGCCGTTGATACATAACTGAACCTACAGACCTAGTTTACTACGAAACTTTGCAGGGGACCAACTTTAATTCTTATTTATATTACTGCAATTTTCGT
The DNA here is from genome assembly GCA_963675345.1 of Trididemnum clinides. Lineage (NCBI taxonomy): Eukaryota > Metazoa > Chordata > Ascidiacea > Aplousobranchia > Didemnidae > Trididemnum > Trididemnum clinides. The sequence continues at coordinate 2,014,104 of OY776303.1, read as the reverse complement.
AATTTGAATACCACTAACAAAGTAAAATGAATACAAATGTTCAAAATTTGAGGAAAAAATGTCTACCAGAACTCCTTAAATCAGGCCCCTGGCTAAACCTAAAACCGTCCTGAAAACGAGTACTGTAAAACTCTTTTAAATGGCTACCCTTTTCTGCAGCAGCGCGGCATAAATATCATTTGTTACCAGTGTTATAAAAGGTTGAAATTCCTTGATAGCCACTTTCATTCTATCGGAAGAACACAAAGTGGCAACCATTTTACTTTCAAAAAGTAATGCAAATGTTCTATGACAAATTTATGTTTACATTTCAACCTCCAGAAAGTATAGTGTTTAATAAGCACTTCGCTGTTTCTTATAGTGATTTTGGTATTCACCATTAAAATTTAACTCATCACTTTCTTGCAGTATTAAACTGAGTAAAGGAGATTTGTGCAGTTGTGTAGGTGGGTTATCGCCCATCATAAACTCTGTAAAGCGTTCACGAATCACACCAAGCTGTTCGTATAATTTTGTTAGAAAAGTAATTGGGCTAGTGGTTTGGCTCATAAATCTTTTTGACCTTTAGTTCAAACGGCTATTTGATTAGCTCGACAAGCTCTTTTTCAAAGTTTCGTCAGCTCTAAATATTCCATCATAGATTGTCAACCCTGTGTCCTTTTGTTCGCAAAGGATAAGTAATTTTATAGGAGTTGATTACTGCTGATTGAACAGTTGATGCCAACTTTTTAGCACATGCTTATAATCTTTTGAAGATATATTTGGCATCTGAACGAGAACTTTTAATTTTAGATCAAGTTTATTTTTGCAACGTATTTATCCTAAGAAGCAGGACGAACGCTTGTGATTTTAATTTCCTTCTATTAATGGAAATTTTGACAGTAAATTTTGTACACATGCCATCAGCCAGTGAAAGCACATCACTGACATGCCAATCACTTACTCGTTCCCAAGCACTGCCATTCATTAGAGCAAAGCGTAATATTTCGTTTTGATTTTTAGTTTTGATAGTGGGTTTAATCACTACGAAACAAAATTGCGGTTGGCGCAATAAGGTTGGAGTTGAAGTAAATGTGATTTTTAATTATGTTAAATGTCATTAATTACACTTCTTCATGCAATTGTTATCGAGACTTTTCAATTTTGTACAATTGTAATTGCAATTTGCTGATATTTGTACCTAATTTTATCTTTCATTGCATTGATAATAAGTTAACCTGCGCAACAATTGACGGGGGAAATATGGAATAACTGACGGCAACATCAGCCTCTTCGGGAAGAATTTTTTTATTTGCCGGTAACTTTTGTACTGCGCATAGAAATTCACTGGGGCCAGATATTTTTTACTGCCGCATGTTTATCAGGTGCAATCAAATAATTTTTGTACTTGTTAAATAGTAGATGCAAACAACCAACGAAAATAAGTTTTTTGACATGTGATTTCGTGATTTGTAATTTGCAATTCTACATGTTTTAGTGGAGTTGAAATTGCAATTGAAATTAGAGGTTTTCGGTACAGAATAATTATAATGTAATTTTAACTTTTACAGACGAATATTAGATGTAATTGTGATTGAACTGAAGTTGTGTAATTGATCCTACTCTGGTGTGCATTTGCATCTGCACCTATTACAACAGGGGACTTACCTTTTTCAGAAAAAGCAATCAGTTTTTTCAGCATAATAGGTAAAACTGATTTTTAATTGGTCATGTATGCCGCTTGAAAAAAAGTTGTCTCCCCGTAGGTGTACGTCTTCAGCTTTGACAGCTATAACTTCTTTGTTCAAAAACTTTGAAACTAAGAACATTGAAAGAGTAGGAGTTGCTTTAAGATACGCTTGGGGACGTTCATCTTTAACATTACTTGAAAAAACTTGGAAAAGATTTCATCCTCTGAGATTACTTCGGATCGCACATCAATCTGTTCAGTGCTCTTAAAATAAAACCAAACTGTACGTTTTTAGTAACTTCACAAAAGTTGCAGACAGCTGTTAAACATCCATGAAAATTTATTTTCCGCATTCGATGTTATACAAATTGACATTGAGTGTTAATATTTGCCTTTATCCTGAACCAAATCTATGAATGTGTGGAATAACAAATGGATATTTTTTTGTAGTTTCGCCATCTTCAGCAATACCATACTAAGGTCGGGTGCTCAAGATTTTGAGGACTCCAAAATCATTGTCCCTTTTACTTCTTTTGGAATTTTTTACTCAAACCTCAGTGTCCTTTAACATGCCAGATGGTTTTGGAGCCCGAAACATTCTTTTCTCTAGTTGAAATTTCACCCCTCTGTTAGCAGTATGGTGTGCGAAATCCAGTTTTATAAATATAACTGACCACCCTTGCCGTCTGCAGTGCCCCGAGCATGTAGATCCTTTGAATGACAACCGTACATCATTGCTAAGATTTTAAGTATAGTAAAGTCCTCTATCATGAAACCCAGAATCCTAAGATCTTTGTCGGTGGCAAATCTTTGGTGCCTCTTGCATCATCATCGGTGGTTATCCAGAAATGGATCAATAGCATCTACTACTGGCTTTGCCCATTTCGAGGTCTTTTTGTTTTTTAAAGATCAGTAGAATCTTCTTTTCATGAATAAACTTTTTTTCGTGGCGAATTAGAAAGCATAGATCTGAACAGAGAATCACTTGGGTGATGGTGTTTTGTACTGTACGAAGACTCGTTTCATCCATTCTCCGTTCCTTTCAGATACTTTTCGTGCAACAGTCAGTTTCAGATGATTGGATATTGGATAACTACATTTTCAATTTATTCTGTGCGAAGTAGAAAAATGCTACGGCCAAACAATTGCGCGTGAAAAGCGTGCAAAAAACATCTACGGTAATTTAGAAATCTCACGTCAAGGATCACTAAAATTCCTATGTTCCCGGCATATCAAATTTCAATTGTCAAATCCTTTTATGATGCGCTTGCTTTCTCTCTTTCTTCGTTTTGTTTCTCGATTTATCCCAGGTTTTTTCTCAGACTTGAGAGAAGCGTGTTTTGATGGGCTCGGATTCTAAGTAGAGCCTTTTGGATTTGTGCAGAGTTTGTTTTCTCAACCAACAATGCCGTTATTGTTGCTTCCAAACCTTTCTAGATAGGATCCTTTTCAGGAACGTTTTTGACTAAAATCTATTAATTAAACTTGGAACAATTTTTGAGGCTTCAACTCCATAAAGTTGAAGTTTAGCACTTGTAGCCAAAAACTTGTCAATTTTTGGTTGTGAGAGTACTTCGGACGATATGGATACCAGCCGTACGTCAGTTTTTGTTTTTCTCGATATCTTTAATTAAAAAATTCAGGTTTTCTTCATGTCTTGAAAAAGTTGCAAAGACTAGTTTGTAATTAAAATAGTCATTTTAAATTATGTCGTTTTTCTTAGCATCAATCTAGGGTAGAGGAAGACGAACTTGTCATGTAGCAGTAGCCTCAGGAAGCCCTCCACTCTACCCCCAATGTAAATGAAAACTCCCAATCCAGTCGCTAGCTGGAACTTCAAGTGCAAGAGAATTTTCATAAGCTGACAGAGGTAGAGCCTTAGTTGGCTAGACCAGACGCAGACCTCTTGACCTATTTTGTGGCCACGGTACGGAAAACGTTTTAAACTGGTATCTTCTACTCACAGTAAGATTCCGCCGCCGTTGCAGAATAAATAACACCAAGTTTATTGACAAACTTAATGAGGCTGTTGGCTTCCGAACTGCTTCCAGATTAAAGGTTGGAGAAACAAGACGTTACATCACCATTATGTGCTTTCTGTTGATGGGTTAGTTTCCGCTTTCCTTATTTCTACCCGGAGAACACCTTTTTCACCTATGTCAAAGCCTCATTACTCAGCATATAGATGCTTTCGGCAGGCACCACGAGTTGGCGAGATTGAACTTTGCCTGGCATGCACATAAATGACGTACATATAACTTTTAACTAGAAAGATGTTTGATATACATTTTCAAAGTAGCATGACTTTAGAGATGCTTCAGCTCGCTTAAGCGCTTCTCTGAAATGCGCGATTGCGCAATAAACACGCATGGTTTTCATCATTTATACTTGCATTTCATTTCAAATGAACCCATTTAAAGAATTCAATTTAAAAATACCTGATATTTGCAGTAGAGTAACTTTTAAAAATAGTCTTATAGTTAGACGTTTTCCTATAGAGTCTATGATACAAAAATGTAGAATATTGTTGCCCTCAGACTGTTTGCTGTGTTTGTTTCGGTTTATATAGGGCGTGTTAATGAACACCGAAATTACACTATCCCTAACATTTTCTTTTCAGAAGAAAGAAAGAAAAAATGAGCGTTCCATAATACCGTGTAATTTTACTTTTTCAGGTTTACTGACACAGAAGTTACGAAAACCTTGCAAAACTGCATTGCAACCATATGCACTTGGTGTGGGAATTGCGATAATATTGCTGCTCCTTGTTTTCATTGTATTATCGTTCATTGTTTTCAAGTTAATTGCTCTTGCAATCCCCTTGATTTGTATTCTCGCTTTTTTGTTGGTTCTTGCCTGTTTATGGAACTCCAGCAAGGCCTGGTTATGTTTTCCTCGTGTAATAATTGCTGCTCTCTTTACAAAGCTGCCAATTGGGTTTAATGAAGCAATTCCAATACAACCAACGTGTAATTCAAAAATTGCTTTTGAAAAATCACCGAGCAAAGATGACGCTAAAGACAAAATGCCATCTGAAGGCAAAACATCTCAAGACAAAACGCATTCTCAGAACGAAGGACGCAGGTAAAAAATATGTTTAACTTATTTTTTGACAAAAAAGTGAATTTTTTTAACGAGAGATGAAATATAAAAAACTTGCATACGGGTCCAAATATTTTGCTTTCGAAAAACAAATTTTATAACGCTGCAGTCTTGTTGATTTTTCCAACCATGCTTTTGCAAATAGTATTCAAGTTTTTAAATTTTGTGATAAACTAAAAGATATTTTTCAAAGCTTATTTTCCATAGCGAGTAATCAGAATTGATAACGAGAGCGATAAGGTTTAAGCTAACGAACTCTTCTACAACTGCCGTTCGCGCATTTACTGTGAACTTTTGGATTCAATCCGTGCATTGTTTTTAATGGTTTCAAGTTGCAAAGCCCTTTCTCAGGTTAGCTTCTTTTTTTCCAGGTTTATTTTTGTCAATTACAATGCTTGGCATTACGTTGGCTGCGATACACTGTGGGCTGGAATTGTGACGACATTAGCTGAAAAGATAGAAGAGGAATTCGGAGTGCTTACAACAAGACTGTTTCGATCCATTGCCTTGGATAAGCTCCCAATGCCTGAATGTGAAATGCGAAATAAGACTTTACTTGTCGAAATTCGTGAGAAAAGAAATGAAAATTTCGACACTGTGGCTGAAGAATTGACAAAATACTGTAAAAAGAGATCTATCAGCTGCCAGCGATTGTCAGTTTGGGAACAAAAGAAAAAGAGACATGTGAAAACTGATAATAAATCCACTTACTGGGTTTTAGAATTCACCAATTCTTACGAAGCCCATAACGTGTTCAAAAAATTACGTAGATACTGTAATCTGACTGTTTCCTTTCCTCTACAGCTACGCAGTCATACTGAAGTCGACGAAAGAGCAAAACAAGATTACAGCTGTGAGTGCTGCCACCAACAAAAAGGGAACGAAATAAGAACCTGCAATCTATTTTTGATTTCTTCTTTCTTCTTGTTATTGATAGCTACGATAATCTTTTTGGCAATTTATGTACCTAGTAATCAAGTCAACGTAAGTAAAAACAATTAAGACTATGTCAAGAGATTAGTTCAACTGTAAAATCACAGAAACTAGTGATTGCTTTAGTGCTAAAATGTCAAGAAAAATATACGTTTTGCTACTGGTTCTATAGTTTCAGAAATTCCAAATATCCAATTTCAAATGTCAAATAAGGCTGTTGTAAAAAAAATTTTTTAGGAAGATGGTAGGTTTTTGGCTGCAATGCCTAAGGCGGCTTAAATGTTTCGCTAGCTCCGTATAAAAACCATTAACCTACTAGGTGGAAATCAAATTATAATGTTTTGGCAAGTATCTGCTTTATTCTTTCTAAGTATATGCTCACCTTTTTTAAGTTAGTTCAGACCTTTTCACAACACAATATTATGCGTAGTTATGTTAAAGATCCTAATTATTTATGCTTGTCTTTGAAAAGAGAGCATGAAATAAACATCCATGCCTCTCACCGTAAGCTCAATCACGCAAATAGGAACCTGCTGATTGGGATAAATGTAAATAATAGCAATGAAGGCAAACTACCATTGATGAGTACCCGTTACTCCCAGAAGTTTTCTTTTAACGAAACACTCATTAGACTGCTTTACTTTCTTAACACTAGAAAGCAAGGGTATGCATTATTGGCTTTTTTAAAAGCAATGATCTATTAGTTTTTCTCAATATACTGCCTTTATTTTAGTTTTCGGAATCTGATGAGTCAAGCATAGCAACGGCGGTCTTGTCAGTGATGCCAGCAGTATTTGCATTATTATTTGCTGTGGCAAGGTTCGTTCATGCAATGTACAACTCACAGCAACACAGCGTCATTCGAGCGTTGCAAGGCGCAAAGAAGAACTTGGCTAACGAATTGGGTGTGATGCACAAAATTAAAAAAGAAGTAAGCAACTGCAGTTTCTCTTGTTATCTCCATAACTGTTTAAGAATTTTTTTAGTTTTCTTTTATGCCACTGTTGTACAGTGGCAGATCCAGGGAGGATGTAAACGATGCATCTCCCCATCAGCTTTTCCAAGTCATGCTTTCGTATATTTAAATATCTATGTTCATAAGTTTGTAGTAGTTTAGATCAGGTCTTTCTTCTAACATTAATCAAGGGCAAATTCAGCATGAATGAAATGTGCAGTTTTCCAATCAGCTATGAAAATACATGCTTTTCCTTGACTTCAAAACTATTTTGTAAATTTAAATATCTTTTAGTCTGTAAGTTTGTATGCCTATCCATCAAAAACCGATCGAAAGTTTGTATGTCGGTCCCTCTCCCATAACCAGCTTTTCGAATGTATGATTGTTTTATTTAGAAGCAACCAATAATTGCCTGCATTCCCCAAAAATATTTTTCTTTAGTTATATTTCCTTTCTAAAATCGGATACGTATGCAAACTATCTGGTGTGCACACATTCCGCAACTGACTTATTCAGCCTTTATAATAAGTTGTAGATGATTGTTGAATGATAGCTTTGAAAATAGTGAAATAGCCCTCATAGGCCTATGTGCATACTCCTTACGCCCTCTAAGAGATCGTAACTTTTTCCACACATTCCTCCTCTTACAGATCGCAAGCTCGTATGCATCCACCCGGCCACGAATGTATGGAGTAATGCGCAGTCAATGAAGTCACATTTTGACATTAATAGGTTCAGCCCTATCTGCAGCATTTACGACGCTATACTCAGCTCTTCTGCAACATCTTGATTTTGTTTCGTAGCTTGATAAATTTCTTCGAGCTTCGAATACTATTACTATATGTGACTCTATATTCATGCAGAGTTTGATAAGCACGCTAGGCGAAAAACGAAAGAAACAATTATAGAGATTGCTTGTTGGGTGGGTTCGCTATTGTGAAAACGCGTTGCATTTATCCAGCTGAAATAAATTTACCATCTGTTTTGTAATTTTGCAATTGCAGTGCCACTGAAAGCATCGGTTACTGTAGTTAAAGTAAGCACCAGTTTAATTTTGTTAAATCGACAAGAAGAGACAACTTAAAAATAAAGAATGTTAGATAACTTTTTACGGTTTAAGTTAACTGACTTGGAGTAGTAATAAAAAGCTAGTTAGTCAGATTAGGGATGCAAGCAAAATTTTTGTATGGGTGGGGGTGCGTTGAGTAACGCGAGTCGATCCAAATTTCACCTCAACATGAAAGTGTAGACCAAGTGAAGTTTTTTGCTGCAAAGCCTCCGAATTATAAAGTTTGTGTGGGGCTAACTGTTGTAAGGTTTTTGAAATTACGTAGAAGCAAGCGTCGAACCATCAATATCTTCATCAGTAACAGCAAAAGCGCCAGTGTATTGTGACGGAGCAAAACGATGCAATTTTTTGAGCTTTGTCGAAAAATAGACAATGTTCCAAAATGATCCTTAAGTAACATTAGGCAAACAATCCGAACTTCTTTCAAAATGACCACGAGCAGAATTTTTCATGTTGGCCTCCAAAAAAAAAAAAAGGTCAACACCTGGTTTTCCATGGGTTGGGCTGTACTTTTGCAAATTTTTTCCACTTTGCAATCCAAATGTTTTCCATTTTCCAACTTTTTGCAATTGCAAACTGAGAATTACCCTTTAAAATAAAGGACGGTTGGCAACTCTAGTCACAGTGTCCTTTATTGGAACTTGTCAAAGTTGGCAACCCTATGCATTGGCATCAAAAAAATCTAGTTATTCCTTTGCTAGCTCTACTAGCACATCCAACAGCGGCACAAAAAAGACCATTATTATATTCTATCCCTATCAAAGCATAAAAGAGAAACCAATAAGTTTACAGTTGTAAGCCCTTTATATGTCAATGGGGGTTAGGCTATTCTTTTGTGAATATGGCAAGCGTTTAGTCACAAAAAATGTTACCTTTTTACAGAATTACATCTTTTTTTCTCGATAAAACCTGCTTCTGTTAAAAAAAACTTTCCTAACAACCATATCTTTCTAATTTTCTTAAATTGTTGTATTGCTTCGTATACCTTTACGTTGTAAAAACTAAATTTCAGTCCTCCAAGACTTTTGAAGTATTTTCACAACGATTGGGGCAAGCGATTTACAATGTCAATGCAACTGATCTATTTGGTAAGATCTCGAGCAGTGCAACAATGCTTTTGCTTCGTGTATTCACCACAAATGTAGCAGAATACATCTGGATTGTTACGACAGTATCTTCTTTTGAACTCCATATTAAAAAAACCCATTCTAAAGTCACGTAAATCTGTAAACAAAATTTGTTAATTTTGGCATGGGCTTCTACGCAAGTGCAGTTTACAGCTTTTCGTTAATACAACCAACAAAACACTGTAATTCCAAACTCTAACACAAAACTATTTTGTGCAATGAGCCCAGACGTAAAATAATCTGGCTAACCGATAGTTATACGAACTGAAGGTAAATTAAAATTGAAATTCCAATAGCCACAGTTTGACAGCTAGCAATCGATAAGAAAGAAGCTGTGTAAAGACATTTCTTGGGAGCTGAGGCAATAGGTAATCTTGCAGCTTCTCTTTTTATAATGAAACTGTGAAGTTTACCTCTAAAGACAACAAATAGATAAGCTTTGTCATTTTGCGACTTAATGAAACTTTATCATATTTTGTTTATCATTTCTGAGCACAGCAATTTAGCAAATTTTGATATGATGATATTGAAATAACAATTAAGTTTAGCCATGAAAGTGAGGAAAAATCATCTCTTCAGTGACACTCTGTGCTATTTTTCCAAGTTTTCATTAAAGAGAAACATCAAATATCTTAAAGTCAAATTACGAAAACTAATGTCATTTTCGGGTTCAGCCACCTTATATACTCAAAAAACAACCGAAAGTGCAGAGAGTTTTGAAAAAAGTTTTTTGTTGGTCTGTGTAATGACTTAATTTTGCAATTTTATATTGACTGTTTTTGAATATTAAATAAAATATGGATGGTTTGTTGTACGAGTACACTTACGCATGATTGTTAAAATTTAAGTTAATTTATTTAAAAAATTTAAAAAGTTAATTTAGCCGTTATAAAATGGGTGTCCGCAAATTGAATTGATAAAAATACTCGTTTTAGATATTTGTTTTTGAAATAATTGACAGCGCAACAAGTGGAGGAAGACTATTTGGAGTTCTGAACGCAACATATAGAATTTTATTAGTATTAAGTATTAATTTATTTGCAGAAAGCCAGGCTTCGACATGTTTTAATTGAGAATTAGAAACCTCATATAATGCTTAATAAGAACTGTTGTTAAAAAATAAATTGGTGTCATCAGCAAACATTATCGCTTTGCCTGACGTTAAGCATTTAGGAAAATCAACTATGTAAATTTAAAATAGAAGGGGCCAAGAATTGATCCCTGTGGCATCCCTACCACAATTGGCTTGGAATTTGAAATTTTATCATCTATTTGTGCTCGCATCAAGCGACCGTTCAAATAGCTTCTGTACTATTCGTATGCTACCACCCTATCACCAAAGCGATTTAGTTTAACCAAAAGTATATCATGATTAATGGTGTCAAAAGCTTTGGAAAGATCTAGAAATACACCAAGAATATATTCTTTATCTTTAAAAGATTTGGTGATATTTTCAACCGTTACAGCAGCGGCATGGCTAGTAAAGTTTTTTTTTTTTAATCCAAATTGTAAATCATAGAAAAAGTTTGATTGTGACAAAAACAAATGCAATCGATCATAATCAATCTTTTCTATGTCTTAGATACTACTGGAAGCAGACCAATCGGCAAATGATTATTCGCATTTGTTTTTTGCCCTTTTTTACAGGAATCACTTTAACTTTTTTAGAGTCGGTGGTAAATTGATTTTCAGATAATAATAAGTCAAAAATATGACGCAAACAACCAAAACGCATGTAATCAGAACTTCACTTTACAAGTGATATTGGAATTTCAGGAATTCCAGTGCTGTTTTTAGGTTGCATTTTTGAGATAATTTTTTTGATTTCAGCTACCGATGTAGGGTTCAAGAACATTGAGTTACATATTGGAGATCAAAAAAATTCGCTGAATTGTTTGCGCTAGGTTGCTAGTTTGTTTACTAATTTTTCACCAATACTAGAAAATAATTGTTAAAGTAGTTAGCTAAAAGATTCAAGTTAGTATCCAATTTGCTATCTATTATCAGAGAGAGGCATTGAGTGATTTCACTCTTTTTCCTTCCCAGTACTTTATTTAGGGTTTTACAAGTTTGCTTCAAATTTTTTTTGTTTGTCAAGAAGAGATGAGTAATGCAATTTCTTTTTCTATTGAATTGTGTGATAGCAAAGACTTCTGGCTCTGTTATATTTCACTTTTGCTGTCAGTGTTTTCTTACTTGCATACTTTTTGAAAAGTTCTTCTTTCTCATACATGAGGACTTAAACTTTTTATCAAACCAGCTATTAGACTGTGTTTTTGGCCTCGGATTGTTTAGGGAAAAACATGCATCAAAACCTTGAGAGTAATGGTTCATAGGATAAATTATTAGGATAAATTAATGTATGATTCCCTTAAAATTACGTCAATGTCAAAAGTAGAGTCTAATGTATTGCAAACGTTGTTAATACTTTCTCTGTTAAAAATTCTGATCTTTGAATTGTGAATACTTTTATGCTGATATGCTTCAAAACCTGTAAACCAAGGTAGGTGGTGAGAGATGAGATAAAGAAGAATTTTTGCTTTTATGACATGAGGCGTTTGTCCAGACAAAAAATTAAACGGTCAAAAATGGTTGCACTGGAACTGGAAATGCGTGTTGATTTATTAACCAATACTGTAAGTAAAAACTGTGGTCAAACATTGTTCCAATATATTTACTAGTGAGTCTGTTTTCTGCTGGCGTAAGGTCATAATTAAAATCTCCCTATACAAAGCATTTAGTATTTGGTTTGAGATGACTTAATACACTACTTAAATTAGTAATAAATTGTTGGTTGGAGGTGGAGTCTGTCATTGGTGATTTGTACATGGTGCCACATGCAATAGTATCGTGATTCAATTTAATTTTTACAAAAATAGACTCAAAAACTTTTTCATTCATAAATGAAAGTTTATCGATTTCAGTAAATTGTAAATTATTTTTTATATAAAAAGCTACACCTCCGTCTTTCGAATTTTGTCTTGGATTTTGTACAACTACATAATTATCAAGATTATTGTATTGGCCTGAATTAAGGGGTGTAGCCCACGTTTCAGTAATGGCTATAATATTCGGTTTTCTTAGTAAGGAAAAAATTATTGCTTCAAGTTTGGTAAAGTTTGCAGTATTTACAAGTGATCTCAGGTTTACACTTATGCCAAGACATTGGTTGGTGAAGTTGTGATTAATTGCCATATCACGTATGTTTGAAGTATTAATGTACTGGGTACAGCTATCAAATAAATTGTCATCTAAATTATTGTTACCGTAACAGTGTAAGGAATATCAAATAAAGAATTCATGTAATCAGCTGAGGTATTTAGATCACATGAGAGGTTTGAGAAGCGTTTATTTTCATTTAGAGACATAATAGGGTAATGTTGCAAATGTTAATTTGGCTCAGAAATTGAATTATAATTAGACTACTGGCAGAGTTGAAAAAGATGCACAATAGCCTTTTATGTTGTGTGGTTCATTGTGCTGCTAGAAATAGTGATAGCTTGCAGCATATAATTAGCAGTTAGTATATCAAAAAACAGTAAGAGACTATTTTTCAGGAAATTTAATTTTAGCAATGTTTGCAAAATCATCAATTCTATGCCGTTTACCTTCAAAAATGCAAAAGATATTACCTTTCTGTGTCCAAACGTTTTGAAACCCAAAAGCCTTTTTAGATTGTTGCAGCAATTTAGATCTGCACCTTGTCAAAGATTCCGTTATAGTAAGTTTGGGATTTGATACATTAGTTGCTTTCAATGATGATTTACTGTTAAATACCTGATTTCTGACAGACCTTCTAACAAATTTGATGATTACTGGATTTTATTTTCCGTGAAGGCATCGCATGACAAATATCAATGTCGCTATTACGAGGAGAATGAGGAAATATTGGTCTAGAATTCAGGGTACCTAGCACAAAATTTTCAAAAGTTACATAGCCTGCATTTTCGTTGGAAAGGTTAACACATCCATGCAAAATAATGCAGTTGCTCCTTACATATTGTTCAAAATCATCCATTTTTTTTTTCTTTCTGTTCAATTTGTTGAGCCAATCCTTTGTGGCTTTGACTAAAGTAATTAATTGCGACAGTTTTGAAGCAATTTTTTTACCTCTGCCACTACTGGTACTTGAAACAAATGCAGAAGCATCAGGGTTCTCATTTGCACCTAATGAGTTTAAAAAATTTGACTGACACTCATCTTGCTTTTGTTCAATTTTAGCCAGCTTTTCCATAACTACAGCCAATTCCTGAGATGTCATTTTAGATCCAATATTACGAGAAACAGTTCTCAAAAATTGTGCTGATAGAAATCAAAATGCAAGTGTTAAATACCAACAATAATTTGTACCGTTTTATCAAACAGTTAACCATATTCCGATATGAATTGGAGATACTTGGATTGGACTAGAAGATGCAAATGTTTAGACATTTTTTTAAAGCAAGCCAAAAAAAAGAAATTTGAAAACTTGTGAATCAATCAATAAAAATAAGATTCAACTAAAATTACTAGTATTCATAGAACCAACTTTACAATACTTATTGGATCCAGGATGGCAGTGGCCCACACACGGGGAGGGAATACTTGGGGTTCAGTTCCTTCCCCCTTGGTAATATGGTAGGTAAAAATTTTTTTAACTTCATAAATACAATTTTTTAACTTAATAAAAAACTTATGCAACCAATTTCCCAAATTTTGATGTAGAAATCAAGAAAATGCTTATTTTTTAGTGTAATTTTCTAAATTTTTTCTGGGGTGTTAATGCCCCCGGACCCCTATATTAGTCTTGCTTTCGGCATTCTTAATGAGGAAAACAAAACGCCCCAAACCCCTCCCGCAAGACAAATTTATACGTACGCCACTGCGGGATGGTGTTTTAGTTGAGACAGGTGAACTGCATTAAATATCTTCGTATAATCAACCAAACTAGGGTTTACTTAAACCCACATTTTACAGAGCGATTTTCGGCATAATCAACTCCGCTTCATCGTCTATTCAAACGCGTACCGCTTTTTGTATTAAAGAATGCGTAGACTTTAATTTGTAATCAAAAAATTAATTATTGATTGCTCAAATACAACAAAAATCAATTCAAGTTAATCAAATCAAGCAACCAAAACAATAAATATCTTGACGATTGACACCTCAATGCTATCGAGAAAGACACGACTTCGAATTCTAGTCTTGTCTACATTACGCGTAAGAGCAATTAGAGTGTCTCACTTTGCACTTTTTCCACAGTAACTTGAAGCCTAAAAGACAACACCTTGCCAACAAAAACTGCATAAAGCAGCATGCTTATAGCTTATCGGCGTCGTGTAGGCAAATTTTAGGGGAAATGTGGAAACGCTGAAATAAAAAAATTGAGTTGATTTTAATTTCAATGCTGCAGCAAATTGTTTGCTTATTTTTTTTACCAAAGAGCTAACGTATGCAAAATTTCTTCGTTTAAATTTTTAGCGTTTTATTATAAATTTTATCTAAACAAAAATTTGAATTTTGTCTCATCAGTCCCCAACCCCTGGAAGCTTTGAGACACCCCTAGTGACCGAGGAGACAAACGCATAATCCTACCTTTGTCTCATCGGTCACTAGGGGTGGATGTGCAGAACGTACATTCCCGCATAAATAGGATGTTATCGTGTTGCAACCAATCTATTTTATAACTAGCCTATAATTGCAATCTCAAACAATGTGGCAAATGGAACTAGTTGTCTCGTTGGTTCCACTAGCCATTAACATCACAAAATCCGTTGTATCTCCAGTAAAGGTTGAAGATTAGTAAACTTAGCATTTAGTACATCTAACTCATGACAAAGCTTTGATGATCTGCATTATCACATTCCTGAGCTTAATTCAACTATCTAAAAGTAATTTTGTGCTAATTGTGAAAACACAATCAACTTTTAATTAGAATGGTTAGCCTGGGACACAGTACAATCTAAATCAATAAAAAGTTCTCGGTGCCACTCTTCAGGCTAACTATTAAATTATATTACGTAAAAAAACACGAGCTTTCGCAATTAGAACCATCGCTTCGTCAGGTGCTTATTCAAGTAGAATCATTTTTATGTAACATAAAGGATCGGGTCAAAAGTAGGTATATAGTTTAAAAGTAATTAGGTCCAAAAGTAGGTTTCCAACTCACATTTAGACACTTTTAAAGTTCAAGAATGCTAGTTATATCTTAGATAGAAACTGTTTAATCTCCGCCAACATTGCAACATTCTTTATTCGTGGCCAAAACACTTTGACACACTGTGCGGCACAAATTCCGATTTTCATCCATTTCTCTGAATGCGTCATAAATGTAATCTCTTAATTCATTTACCATTTTGGGGCTTTTCTCATTCACCTTGTTCTTTGCAACACCCCAAAAAAGGAATCCATTGATGTCAGGTCAGGTAAGCGTGATGACCATTTAATGCTACCTCTTCTTTCGAACCAACGCTCTGGAAAGACTTCTTCAAGGTAATTTCCTATTCTGAACGCATAAAGCGGAAGTGCTCCATCTTGTTGAAAGAACAGTTCATCAAAGTTAGATTTGGTTTGAAGTTGCGGCTCTACCACTTCACAAAGCGTTTCCAAATAGTTTTCTCCATTCACCCTTTCACGAAAAAAATAGGTCCTACACCACTTTCGCTAGATAATGCACCTCCAACTGTAACACTGAGTTGGTTAGCTGGGTTTCTATGGTAAAATTAGGGTTCTCATCAGCTCAATACACACAGTTATGATTGTTCGCATGACCAGATAATTTAAAGCAAACTTCATCCGACCGGATGATCTTAATCAAGTAACATGAAGTGCACTGCAGGTAACTTAAAAGCATATAAAAAATAGTTTAGCAATTGTATACCTACTTTTGGCCCATTCTGTAAAATACTATATTTATGCAAATTTGTGATGAAATATTTTTTTGTGTAACTTAATATACTAGTTCGCCTTAAGAGTGGTACCATGAGCTTATTTTAGATTTAGATTGTACTATCATTTTCTACTCATCACTGGTAAAGTGAATAGAATGCCAACTGGGCGAGATTAAACAAGATGTTTCAGCTAATCCTTTTACTCTCAAAGCAGCAAATTGATCTTCGCAACATTTCGAGCAATGTCTCTTAGGTTTCTTTATCTCAATCGTCCCACATTTCTTATACATCAGAACAACTCACAAAAATTGTTTCAACATTAAAAAACTGCTTTGTCTCAAATAAATACAAAGGTTCTTCTGTATTTTTTTACGCAAAAATAGCTGCTACTTTCCCGACGTGTCTCATTACCAACATCAACAAATTTGGTTTTAAACAGGCACATATAGCATTAGCCGCCCTTCAAGAAAACTACATTATCATTATTCAACAATATTCATCTTTTGGAACGAACTATAAAACTGAACTTGGGCGCTGCCAGATTTTCAATTTGCTGGTGTTTTCAAGCAATAGGTTTGGGTAAAGGTTCAAAATTGTCTGTGTGGCTGAATTTAAGCACGTTAAAGACTCATACCAGACTTTTAGAAAGCTTAATACTTACTTATGAAAATACTCAATAAAGTTATACTCTATCCTCAACCTACTATCGCACTAAAATCTTGTTTGAGAGCTGCAAGTGCAAACCCCGATAACTCCAGCTTTCATTATATTTTTTCATTGTTTTCTATGCTAATTTATATTGGGGGGCCGAAGTGAATTCAAGCATGACTTGTTTGTCCGCATTTATACAGGATTTTATCCACTATGATGGCATTGCCATGGATTGCCAAGTTTTGCTCGTTAGCTCACACTTCGGTTCCAACCACGTTTTGGGCTATGGCTAGCTGCTGACTGAAAGTGGTAAGGTGATTAGGTAATCTTTCAAACCCCCTGTTTATCTTGAGCTTGGTGAGTTGAATATCCTCGTTACTTTCAGGTTGAATATGTGTCCGACTTGATTCATACAATCAAACTAAAGTACGACGTTGAATACAAAGTAATTATAAAAATCGATGATTTGGACAGATTGCCATTACCAAAGGTTTGTGTAACAGCTAGGAAGAAAACAAAAAACAAAGATTAGGACTAAACATTTTAATTTTTTAATTAGTTGTTTTCAAAAAATAATGCATTTGAAATTAATTATCTTTGGAAACCCGTCACATCACTGTTAGTTATTTTCGTAACGTAACTTTGCTTCTTGATAACACAAGCAGTTATGTGTTATAAGCAATGATGTTTACTTTGTAACATAGGCCATGAATTATAAAAACTCACGAGTAAGCCTTAAAGACTTTGAATGATTAGAATTGAAAATTACAGCGTTTGCTATGTTGGTTGTAACTCCAACATGAAGTCATTCTTTTATTCCTGGGTTTTTTGATCATCTTAATTCATTTAAGCAATTGGTTAGTGGTGCATAATTTCAAATTAACTTCGAATAAAGCTTTAGAGGACAGATTCATTGCACTTTTTTGAGCAATGTATGAAAACTTTAACGCTGACCTGTCGCTTTTATCAGAAGTTGTTGCCAAACGAAACAGACAAGAGACAGCGCCGCTATTTGTAGGCGGCGCGACTGCCGAAAATGATGCATTTCGTGAGTGTCCGAAATCCAAACTGCTAGGGAACAAATTGCACTGCACAAAAATATTTTTTTTGGCGGCATAATACTAATTGTTTGATTTTGATAAAAGTTGCTTCAAAGGTGGCCAAATGGAAGAACGATCTAGCTGTTGCGAATATTCGGCACTGGCTGTCCTTTTAGTCGGCGCCACAATTTTGATTTTCAAGTAACCGCTATCAAATCGCCGAGTCACAGTCGGGGGAAAATAATTGCCAAAAGAAACTTGCATTTATGTATAGATACTTTCTTTTCTTTCTTGATGTGAAGTCTAATTAATTTGAGTACGTGTTTGTTGATTCTGTCCTGTAGTCTGTGGTCACAGCAAAACACGTATTCGTAAACGGCATAGCTTGGTTAAAGGAAGTAGAATAGATTTGGTGAAAAATGTCACGGGAAATGCAAATGCTCTGTTGCCATTACTTGCCGTAAAGTGAATTGCTGCTGGAATTTAAGAGATGTGTTGCCGATCTATGGAAATTTAAGGTAGACTGGGTATTTATGTGGACCATCTTTCTCAGGGGCACTGAATTTTGCGATAGCCGTGTAGGTACTTACCGCATTATGCCGCCAAAAAGAATTTCTCTATGGTGTGCAACTAGTTCACCAGTAGCTTCGATTTCCCACGCTGGCGAAGCGCAACATTTTTGACAGTCTCGTTCTTCACAAACATCGTCGCTTTCTTTTCTCTGCTTCATTCTGACGATAACTTTTGACAAAAACTACAAGAAAAGGTTAACGTTTCACTTCACTGCTCTGAAAGAGTGCAATGAATCCGACCGTTAGAGCTTTGTTGAAACTAACTTATTTAGCTATTTATCATAATGAGGTAGGTTGATGTTGACTTTCAATTGCTTACAAAATGTCTGGCATGGGTTTGATTCCGCGACAATGATTGTCTTAAATATAGCAGGCATTCCTCGTATGTCAAGTGTAACGATATTTCAAACAGATCACTTCGTTCTTTCGACAAATTTATTATTAAATTTAACGTTTCGCTCCCCTTAGTTACCGGGGTGCTTCTTCAGAATACGATAGATGTAAATAATGTGACATACAAACTGTACAACATAAAAATATAAGGACTACCTGTATTACTAAACACTAAAAACTATTTATCAACAGGGCAGGCAATCACGTAATAACAAAAACATTGTTACATCACAGATACAGGAGTGGCCAAGTGAAAAGTGTTGTGAGATACTGTACATAAGACATTATTTATTGGAGACAAACACACTATAAACAGTCGGAAAATTTGCACCATCATTGCGATTAATAACATTACATGAACAAGCCTTTTGATTTATCAAAAAACTTTCCGCAACGCGACGTCTGTATGCATGTGGTTCTGACTTCAGTATTTTGACATTATCCCAATCTATTCTATGATCGAAATCCATAACGTGTTGACTCAGCGCTGACTTTTTAGTGTTAAAAGTCTTGACCGCATCAACATGTTCCCGTTTTCTGGTTCTAACACTACGTCCTATTTCACCTACATACACAGCATTGCAATCCCGGCAAGAAGTTTGATACACCAAACCATGCTTTTGTTCAAAATTAATAACATCTTTAGGTTTGCGAAACAACGGAGACAACGTGTGATGTGGTTTGAAAGCCACTCCGATACCAACTTGAGTCAAAATTCGGCTAATAGGTTCGGAGACACCTTGCACGTAGGGAATCGAAGTGAACCGTTTCAGTTTTTCAGTTTTTCTAAAATTATGATTTTTCAAGTACTTCTTAGAACTACATTTGTTTCTGGGAAATCCGTTATTTTTTAAGGTTTTTGTTATCTGATGAAACTCTTTAATCTTTTTTTCGTTATTGGATGTGATACTGTTGGCTCTGGAGAATAATGTACGAGCCACACTAACCTTTTGATTAACCGGGTAATGAGACGAATATTGAAGATACCTGTCCGTGTGTGTTGGTTTCCTGTATACGCATGTTGCAAGGGATCCATCTTCCATCTGTTGTATGCTTACGTCCAAAAAGGCTAATTGTCCTGATTTTTCCAATTCTTTAGTGAACTTTATTGAAGTAGATATAGTATTTAAGTAATTATGAAAGGGCTCGACCTCAGTTTTTTTCCATAATAGCATACACATCATCAACATAATGTAACCATAAAGACGGAGGATTTAATTCCTTCATTGGTACAGCTACCTACCAGCTTGCCAAATTCCTTAAGCAAATTCTTGTTTCCTTAGTTGGAAATACCCAATACACTGTCAAGAATTCCTCTGAGTTTGTAGAATTGATTTCATCCATCAAACTTGGCAAATCTGAATCACAAGTTTCGTTTGATGTGGGAAGTTTGTTTCCTTCGGTTCCACTTAAAACCGCCAAAACCATGGTGGCTAATAGAGTCGGCGATGATTGCACCTTGGGAGAAAGAACAAGCCTTGCAGTGCCAGAAATCATGGAAGCATTAGATATTTGTTTACAATCATCGTTTTTTGTGTATAATGACGTCATTTATAAACAAATTTTTGGTTGTCCGATGGGCTCTCCTTTGTCACCAATAATAGCAAACACGGTTATGGAAGAGATTGAGCAAACAGCTTTGAACACGTATTTGAATCCTCCGTCTTTATGGTTACATTATGTTGATGATGTGTATGCTATTATGGAAAAAAACTGAGGTCGAGCCCTTTCATAATTACTTAAATACTATATCTACTTCAATAAAGTTCACTAAAGAATTGGAAAAATCAGGACAATTAGCCTTTTTGGACGTAAGCATACAACAGATGGAAGATGGATCCCTTGCAACATGCGTATACAGGAAACCAACACACACGGACAGGTATCTTCAATATTCGTCTCATTACCCGGTTAATCAAAAGGTTAGTGTGGCTCGTACATTATTCTCCAGAGCCAACAGTATCACATCCAATAACGAAAAAAAGATTAAAGAGTTTCATCAGATAACAAAAACCTTAAAAAATAACGGATTTCCCAGAAACAAATGTAGTTCTAAGAAGTACTTGAAAAATCATAATTTTAGAAAAACTGAAAAACTGAAACGGTTCACTTCGATTCCCTACGTGCAAGGTGTCTCCGAACCTATTAGCCGAATTTTGACTCAAGTTGGTATCGGAGTGGCTTTCAAACCACATCACACGTTGTCTCCGTTGTTTCGCAAACCTAAAGATGTTATTAATTTTGAACAAAAGCATGGTTTGGTGTATCAAACTTCTTGCCGGGATTGCAATGCTGTGTATGTAGGTGAAATAGGACGTAGTGTTAGAACCAGAAAACGGGAACATGTTGATGCGGTCAAGACTTTTAACACTAAAAAGTCAGCGCTGAGTCAACACGTTATGGATTTCGATCATAGAATAGATTGGGATAATGTCAAAATACTGAAGTCAGAACCACATGCATACAGACGTCGCGTTGCGGAAAGTTTTTTGATAAATCAAAAGGCTTGTTCATGTAATGTTATTAATCGCAATGATGGTGCAAATTTTCCGACTGTTTATAGTGTGTTTGTCTCCAATAAATAATGTCTTATGTACAGTATCTCACAACACTTTTCACTTGGCCACTCCTGTATCTGTGATGTAACAATGTTTTTGTTATTACGTGATTGCCTGCCCTGTTGATAAATAGTTTTTAGTGTTTAGTAATACAGGTAGTCCTTATATTTTTATGTTGTACAGTTTGTATGTCACATTATTTACATCTATCGTATTCTGAAGAAGCACCCCGGTAACTAAGGGGAGCGAAACGTTAAATTTAATAATAAATTTGTCGAAAGAACGAAGTGATCTGTTTGAAATGATTGTCTTGCTACTATTATTCCTTCTTTTCTGTTTTCACAACTTAATTCAGAAATGCACAGCACATAATTCGTCAAAGATTTGAAAAAATGTTGTATTTACGCATTAAAAAAATATCAAAATGGTTCTCTAGTTTTTGAAAGTGCGAAGTGGATGCCATAAATTTGTCAGAATGGTTACCACAAGGGTTTCCAAAAACTTTTGGTCGAAGGAGGAAGTGAAAAGTCTATGCAGATGATTTTTTAATCGAAACTGAAGGCGAAGATCTTTTTTTTGATTAACTCTTGTAAAATATAAATTTAAACTCTTTTTTGAGACTCAAAAAATAAGTATGCAAAATCAGGACTTAATAAGGCTGGTAAGGAGGTGCATCTACCCCCTCCCCCGTATTCACCTTGATAGAGACCCTAATTTGTGTAGATATGCGGCCCGTGAAAAACTATTTGGTTTTTGCGGCCGTTTTAGTGTTTTGAGTAGCGCAGGCCTGATTTATGCCACCATTCTAACATCTTTGTTACGCCAATGAAATCTTCGCTGTGGCCGACAACACGCCGTACTAGAAACATACTTCAGCGTTGGCTTCAAACCAAGTTTGTTTGAACAGCGTTGAAGTGAATAAAAATGTGATAGACTTGCTGCACACACTTGATTTTTAGGTAAAGTCAGTGCTTGAGGCTGTCAATATCCTACTAAGTGACCGGATGTCCCCGTTCCTTTGTTTGATCGCAATCGATTCCAGAGTCGCCATAAATTGCTTTAAATCATCCGATGACGAAAACCCAACAATTAACGGTCATGAATACCTGAAGAAGATCATTAATTTGCCGTTTTGCTTGCCTGAGGTTAGTTCTTTTGTTTACCAGCAATGGTGGGTAAGTCACTTTTTTAAATAGCTGAGTTACAGTTACAGTTACTTAAAGAACAAGTAACTTGATTACAGCTTCAATCACAAATTTAAAAAGTAATTAGTTACAGTTACTTTCAACATCCAAAAATTTTGATGCAAGGTATATAAGTAACCTATCTTTGATGCAAAGCGAAACAGCCAATTGGCGAATTGAAAATGCTGTTCAATTTGCTTAGCGAAAATTTTAAATTCCTAGCGCAATGCTGTCCCCCTTCAATACTCAAAAGCTATCTGCCCGCTTGCCAAAAAGGAATGGAAACCACCGAATGAAAAAAATTAAATTAGGTATCCCTTTACGATGACCCTTAAACTTGTGGGCGATGTTTCAGAGATTTTCGAATAGACATGTCAATCTTCCAGAGTTCCACAGTTTCTACTAGAGTTCTATGATTCATGTTAATTGCAAGAAAGCATGACTTTGAAAGTAGGTGCCAAAGGATAGTCCGTAAAAATTACTACAAAAGTGATTTCAACCCATGCCCGCACCAACTGATTTCAAGTTCGCGGCAGCCATTCACCATAGGACAGGCGTTAAACCACCTCGCTATCGTAACGCAGTGTTGATCTGCTGACGCAAGCACGTTGTGCGTAAGCATATGTAAACTGACAAACCAATGCCTCCGTACCGCTTTCGCATCATTCTCACATCTGCTTGCCAGTTCGATCGTGACTAAAACATCATATCCATTTTTGATTACCGTACATGAGTGAGACCAACGTCAAACCTACTTTGACAGTGGGTGGAGCAAATATGTCCCACCCATTGTTAGTTATTACACCGTACTGTAGAATTAGCTGTAAAGCAGCAAACAGAAAGTAACTGTTTCTACTGACTTCAACAGCTTGCAATTGGAGACTAATTTTGTTATTTCCACAAAAAAGTTACAAAGTTACAGTTGCAATTATTAAACAGTAGTAAGTTACTGCCAGCCACTGTTTACCAACTCTAGTGAATAAGTTTAATTTAAAGCTCAAGTCAGCAAATCAGGCTGTTTTTGGAAGTAAAGAGGAATGATTGTTACCTAATTTCCCTTTAAATACTTTGTTCTTTACAGATAGGTAATGAAACAAAGCCTATGTACATTGCCGGATTGATCGATGAAGCCGATATCACGGAAAAAAGTCACAAAAGAAGAAAAAAATACTTCGAAAAAACCTCGAGTACCGGTGAGAAAAAAAACGTTTTTCTGCTTGTGTGACTGTTCTCACATTAATCGACAACTGCCATTAAATCAACTTCAATTTTAAAGTCTTTCCACCATCCTTGCCCAATCAAAAATTTGGATTTATAAGTAGCTTACCATAAGCCATCAAGTAAAAGCAGTAATTATTAAAAAGTGCTTTGCCCATGAACCGCAACTCAGCATGACCAATGGAGGCATTGAACTTTCGTACTCCTGATTGTCTGGGGAGGCAGCATTGACTAAATCTGGAATATTAGCCCTTTTCATTTTTTATTAATTTTGTGCAGAACCAACAGAAAGGAAAAAAAAAGGTACGTAGCCAAATATTTGCTTAATTATTTGTGGATTTAATTTTGATCTCTAGACACGATCACCAACCTTTTTGCTACTGAGAGCCACATCAACAGTTCTGAGAAAGTAAATCACAACTAGTTTGATTGCACACTGGTGATAAAACAAAGTTGAAAGGTTTACATTTAATTTAGTTATTATTGATATTTTGAGCTCGTTTCCAGCACTGGTGATTGGTGTTCTTTTGAGAACTGGCCTGTGTGCGAATTTTCATTATCTTGAACCAGTTTATATGATAACTTTTCAGCTTTCAGTGTAGCGGTTAGACCGGCGCGATGGTGTAGTGGTTAGAGCGTCCGCTTCGCAGTCAGTAAACCTAGGGTTCATTTCCTAAGTCGAGTCATACCAAAAGACTTTAAAAAATCGTATTCACAGCTTCCCTGCTTGGCGCTCAGCTTAAAAAAAGGGATAGTGTGGAGAACAAGCTGGCAAGCTTTCTTGTTGTGTCCTTGGGCAAGGCACTTAACGGGATGCCTATGTCTTTATGTGGCAGGCAGATGGTGGGGCCAAGCAGTCTACCCGTCGTGGTGGCCCAGTCTGACGAAAGACTTGCAAACCGAGCATGATGAGCTCATACGCGTGAATGAATAAGCTTTCAGTAATTCTAGTCAGATACATATGATTCTTTACTGGTAAAAAAATTTCAAGTAGGCTCGATACGAATGAGAGCTTAAATCCAGCTTACACGTACGCGATTTTCTACACGAGTTTTAACAAAAAGGTTGCATTCGATTGGCAGATGGTGTTGCAATGGAGTTGCAGAGGTGTGAGTGTGCGTGTTTTCCGCTTCCTTTAAATGGAGGCACGGCATGAAACAATTTGGTCCTGTTCATATGGCAAACTTACTCAAGATCAAGCAAGGGCAAAGAGAAAATCTATTTCAAATCTCTCTTAACAGTATAGAGGGTGCTTGTTCCTAGTTAACAATTTTCTAAGATAAAAAGGAAAATTTGTTCAAAAATAATCACCAACGTCATACTGTACACTACAACAGTATATTACAACATGTCAATAACCCTCGACAGGTTTCGACCTTATTGGGTCTCATTAGGCAGGTGCAAAAACACGGAATAATAAAATGCAAGCACACTCCAGAATTACCCCAGTGAGCAAAAAGATCATACAATTAAAAAATAAAAAAGTACAATACAGTAATACCTATATCAAGAGAGTCTCATTTAAGGACACACACACATGATATGTAAGAAAAGTTACTTCGGCAAGGCTTAATAGAGGTGACATAGGCATTACACGTTATTATTAGATATTATTCTGTTAACCCTTGTGTAACGCAGCGAAGTCGCAGAGAAAATCGCGTACGTGTTAGCGAAGGTTTGCTGCTCTTTGCAATCCATTGGGATGAAGTACAAGAATTACATGTTTAAAACTCAAGCTGGAAAATTTGAACTTGTTGTTTAGCTTTAATGAGAATGCAGCATCTGCAAGACAACAGTTAAATGCCGATATTTAACGTAAACTGATTCTCTAATTACACTTTATGGACCAAGTCCACAAATTTATAACATTATTTATAACACATAATTTATATCCACAAAGCAACGTTTTAAAATGTCTTGATTTTCAGTGAAGAGTTTCCCTTGATTTAGTTGCTTGGTGGAACAAGTTGACAAATTTGTAACCTCAAAACAAAGGGGGTGTAAAATAAATATTTTTCAAAAAGTTTGATGCAAGACGCTGCTAATACGCAACTGAAACGGAAAATGCAAATAGTAATTTTTTAACGCAAAAACGAAAGTGTGGACATTAGATGGTTAATTAAGTTTGGATTAAAAAACCCATTGTAGCGCTAATGGGCGATTGCTCTAGCTTAGCGGTGGTCTACCGCCCGCTGGCCGCATGCGACCCACCAACACTTGCAGAAGCTTCCATATATCTAATTTAATATGACAGGGGTAGCCACACTTGCCGTACTAAAGACACAAAAACGATAGAAGGCATCATTGAAAGAGCCCCTACGCAATTCTTAGTTTGAATTGACGCATCTTGGTCCAAATTTAGGGTGATGATCTTTTTTTTCGGAGACCCACATTTTCAAAGCCCTATAATATGATATTGCCCGAAGCTATTTCAAGCTGTTGCATTGAATGTAGTTATTTCAAAATTTTAAGCACTGGCCCTTGATCAACTCTTGAATGCTCAATGCGGCCCTCTGGCTAAAAAGTTTGCCCAACTCTGCTCTATCTTTCTCTGAAAGCGCAGGCTGAGTGTTTTCATATTTGCCAAAAGCCTGAGCTGTAATAGGCCTGAGCGCGCTTTTGACAGAAATTAAAAAACTATAAAGTCTCCAACCAAGCTTGTGATTGCAGAAAGCTTGCATATTCAGCCTTCTTTTCCTCAAAATAATGTGAATCAATTTTTGTGAGTCACAACTTAAAAATAAAAGCGATGTGATGGTTTTTATTTGCTTTTACAGTGGATGAACCTGAAGCAGTTAGCTTCGAAGATGAGCAGCTTACTGAAGTTGGCGAGCAAATACAGGAACCGGTACAAAGTGTACGAATCGATTTTGAAGATTTTCTCTTTGATTGCAGGTACTTGAACAGAAAATTTAGTTTTGCTTATACTTTTTAAATACTAAACGTAGCACTAAATATTAATCCAAGATTGTCGATATAGCCCAAACTCAGCTTAGGGCCGGGCTTAGAATGCTTTGTTTAGATGACAGAGTTAAAATATCAACGAGCTTAAATTCATTTGAATTCAGAGCCAAAGTCCTGTTTGCAGAACAAAGATAAATGTGCTGCTCGTTTTTCAAGATTGACGGTGACTAAGAGAAAGGTGGAAGCTTTGCCTCGTTTAGTCTCTACTTGTTGAACTCCTGTTAAAATGAGAGGGGCCTTACGTAAGGTGAAGTTTTAACTAAACTACTGTGAGGTTTCAACGCGATAATAACAACAGGCACCGCTAGTGAAGCAATTAGAGCATCACCAAACGAACAGCAGTTACAATATAAAATAGTTAAACAAATTTTCACACAAAAAGGACTTCACTCGGCAGTATAGCATGACATTTTAACTAAAAGATCAGGGCAGCGATGTCTAATAAAAAAATAGCAGGAAGGGCAAATCAATGATCTAATAGGAAAACAACCAAAATTCCCTCAATTAGTGATGCCGGAGCAGGTTTAAAGAGGTCTTTAAGCACTTATTCGATTTGGATAGTACCCTGTTTTTAGGGTTTTCCACCATGTCCACCGTAGCGCGGCAAACTATCTGCTTCCCCCTACGGGAAGGCATTGAAAGCGATCAAAGCAATCAGCGCTCCTTTGAGACAAGTCCTCGGCATTACCAAACCAACTACTTCAACGCTACATTTTTTTTAAAGAAAATTTCCTTTGTTTCGCTTCTGTAAACACAAAGGCTAGGACTTCATCCACCTCGATCAAAGCAACGTGTTTCAAATTCAAGGAACTCGTCGCCTGCCTTCTCTGATACAACTGCAAATATTGCCACGGAAAATCTTCGCGTTGTCAGTGATCGAAGCTTTCTTACTACTCTTAACAATCAGCTTTAGATTTGTCTGCGATGACTACCTTTATACTCTGGGGGTAGAAATTAGCTCCTAATACTCCAATGAAAAGTTTTCAAAATTTCTCATAAGAGTATTAGAAGCCAAATTCTGCCCTCAAAAAAAGAGATGGTGATCGGAGACAAGTCAGTAGACTGATCGTTGGAAGATCTAAGTGGATAATCATTAACGATGCAAACAGCGTCCGAGGCAAATGTTTAAAGTTCCATCAGGGAAGGCGGGCAGCGAGTAATTTGAAGCGAAAGATATAAAACATTCATGAACAACGTAACTATATTTCCCAACTACCCCGTGACTCGGAGCACGATGGAATTTTTATTCAGTCAATAGCAAGATTTACGTCATGATGACGTCAAAACCATAAAAATTTTTTTTTAATTTGCATCGCTTGTCAGAGGACAATCGCTTTTTGCTCAAACGAAAACCAGCTTCCGATTTACCACATTTCAAAAACTTTCATTTGTTTTGGGTCTGAAATGACGTCATAGTCACCGCTTTATTGCACAATCTGTTTTTCGTTCTTTCTCAAAAAGTACTCATCGCAGAAACGCGATCAAACGTTTTTTCAGAAAATATTAATAAGGTTCTTTGGATAAAAACAATTCTACAACAATTATGCTTATTTGACAATGCTACGAGCACTTCTTTATTTAAGAATTTTAATCCATATAAGCATTTTTTCTTCTCTATTTTGCTTACGCGCTAAAAACTGGCTGTATGACCTTGTCGCGTTTCAATAGAGTTTTGAATCTATCTCAATCTTAATTTACTTCTTAAAATTGATGCGACTTGCAGTATCGATCGAATAATTAAGTTTTGTTGCAACTTAATAGCTAGGAAAAGATTGGCTTCCACTAAGATACTTTAACCCATGCACTTTTTGATCAAGAACAGAATATATTCACAAATCACTTTACAAGTTCGAATTCCTTCGCTTGCCAAAACACAGAACTAGAGCACTTCAATAAATAAATATCAGAGACTTACTAAACTAAAAACCATCAAAATAATCGCTTAATTCCTGTCACAACAATCACCACAGAACAACGCCCTTTTACTACACTCTGCTATCTTTCTCTAAACTACACTCTCTGAATTACACTCTCTGAATGAATAAAATCTCGCCGCCTTATATGTTCGACGGAAAATAATCTAGAAATTGCTAGAACATCACATGACACAAAAAAAACACGTCAATAAATTACGTAATCGGTAATAATAAAAAAAAAGAAGAAATCTTCATGAAGAAACAAGAATTGCTGAAAAACTAAGTCACGTAGACACCCATTGTGACGTCAGAAAGGCGTGTGAGTTACAAATCTATTCATAAATCTGAAAGAAAAAAAAAGTCTTTTTTTGAAAACAGTTTAGCATATTCAGAGCTTCATACGATTTAGATTTACAAATATAACGATCACTGCAAAATAAAACAACAGATTACAATAGCTGTTCATACATAAAAACTATTCTATTTAGCGCAAATTTACTTATTCGTGACAGACGTCATGATATGTCTCGTACGATTAACACAAATGTTTGCTACCGCAGATCATAATATGAAGATGTTTACCAAAATTGCAACCTTTTTGCAAAATCAGTTTATTAAAAAACTGATTTGTGACTTCATTTCTCAACTAATTTACAAACTTTGTTCAACAAATCAAAGGTTATTTCAAGGCGATTCCGACAGTGTATAATTTGTACAATTAATATTAGTTTTTATGCTGAAAAAACTGAACTTTAAGACCTGTGGTGTAACTTTTTACCCCTCTCAAAAGTGGTGAGGTCAGTAAAAACAGGTAACTTTACTACAACAACGTTATAGTAAGGTAATAAGAATTATTATCCTTTGAAAACTTATGAAATTTCCTTTCCAGAAATATGTGACTCCAATTACTTGAGGCTAAGGATTAGTTTATAATGGCTGATCAAAACTTGGTTGCCATATATGATGTTTCATTTTTGGTTGTATAATTACCTTACTAGAGCTAACAAACTTGCAATTCTTAAACCAAAGTTAGCTCTTTGGTACATTTTGACTACTTTTCCTCACAAGCATGGTTCTCATGCATGGTCTGTCGACGTTTTCAAAAAGATCCATCAAAAACTGAAGTCTGCAAATGTTTATGAAACGTAGTCTACAATGTTAGAAACACACTAAATTTTAGTGCCTGCACTTTGCGAAATTGCAATTTCTAGAAAAACTAAGTCCTTTGGTGCATTTTGTCTATTCTTTCTCGATAGCATGGATGTTTGGCATTATCAATCAAATTATTCAAAAGACTCATCGAAAACTGAAGTCTACAAATTGTAATGTGTAGCCTACTCCAAGCAAAACACTTGGTGATCACCTAAGAAAAAGACGATGGGGTAAAGATGGTCCTTTCTTATCGTTTGCAACAAAATGTAGGGGTTGAGCTACATATGATCTAAATGTTGAACCAATTTGCTTTGCAATTGGGCAAGGCTGTCGCAGCAGCCAGCTGATTTGATGCTCTTAACCTCGACATTATTGATCGGGGCTTTCGCTACTGCTATAACTTAACTGTGAATGCTTCATTTCGGGTTAATTTGCTCTTTGTATGGCGGCGTTTATGCCAGGGCCAACGAACATGCACGCAGTCATAGTTCATATTACCGGTAATTCGCCTACAGTGACGAAGAAGTTGTAAGTAGCAATCCTAATAATAATGGCTCAAAACGCATTGCAAGGTCATAATGCTTGCTACTATTTAGTGGAAACAGCAGCAGGCAGCAAAATTATCCACTATCATTTTGATAGCAAATATACATGGTAAAGCCCATTATTAATATTTTTAATTGCAAGGATAGACCTATCGGAACAAAACACTAATCTTGGATCTTTTGTAGAAAGACCCAGGTAAAAGAACACCCCGCCACTTAACCCTAACCCTAATCCTATAACCCAAACCCTAACCCTAGCCTTCTTCGTCAACCATGGAACGATGAGTGCTGCAGTACTTAAAACGTGGCGGGGATGTTTTTCTCAAATCCCACATTTTTGCATTAGTGGCGGGGGCTTTCTACAAAAGATCCCTAATCTTCATTTAAAAGTAGGGAGATTTGGATTAGGGGCAAAAGGTAAATGCAATAAAGTCCCAAATTTAGGAAAAGATCAAAATTAAACAATAATAGCATCAATCTGTAACACTGGATTAAGATGGAATGTTTTTGTTTGAAAAGAGCTTAATAAGCGCCTATTGCAATAGGTTGTATGACTTAAAGGAAAGGCAGGACCTCTTTTCATGCTAAGGCCGAATTAAAGCAAACAGCGCAGGCAAAAATCTAAATATCACCAATATTAATACCAAAGCGGGCCCACCAAATCGTCAAACATGCCTACCACCAAACAGCTCATTTCTTTATTGGTCAAAACGACCACCATTTGGGCGACGTCATCAATTTTGACTATGCTTCATCTCCTCCCTTACTCTTTTAAAAATTACGAATGATAGTTTGTGTCATCGTTCTTTTTTTTTGAATACTTCCAGTCTTCATTAATAAACATTACATGTACAAGAGCTATGGCTTATATTTAGTAAAGCATTTTGTTGTGGCTCTAGCAAATGTTTGTACGGTTAAGCTGGCGCAGCTACATTAATTGATAGGTTTTAAATCGGCACGGGTGATAGTATGCCTGCCGGGATTAAATCGCACCATACTTAGGAGAAACATTTTTTCTATTTTGCTTGATAATAGCTTTATAGAGTTACCGGAATCCAACCTAAAAATTTGGGAAAAGCAAGAACTTATATAACTTCTATGAGCATACTTAAGCAAGGAAAAACGAATATGAATCATAATGCGTAGCCAGCACAGTTTTTAAAGAAGTTTGAGGCGAAATCAAAATTAACGTCACTGTGTTAAATCGCACCACCTGGAGCATATTGGAATTTTGGTTCATAATAGCTTTATAGAGCTACCGGGGTCAAACCAAACATTTGAGGAAAAGCAAGGACACTTTAAACCCCCCCAGGGCACGTCAAGCAGAAAAAAAGAACATGCTACATAATGCGTAGCCAGCAAGGATTTGAGGAAGTTGAAGGGGAAATCAAAAGAAAACAACGTCACTGTGTGAAATCGCTCCACACGAAAGACATTTTTGCCCTTTTTGCTTTAGAATAGCTTAATATCAGAAATTTAATCCCTACTTCCAAACTACGGGAAACCCAAGGCTCCCTTGGGTTCGTGTCAGCAATGAAGAGAGCTCATAGACCTAAGAAATAGTCAGGATCTTGAAATGAAATAATCTATTTGGGAAAGAAGCACAAAAAGTCGTAAACATCTTATGTGCAGAAAACGCATAAACGTTTGGTAACTCTTCATACAAGAACTTGATAGG
This sequence comes from Trididemnum clinides, assembly GCA_963675345.1. NCBI lineage: Eukaryota > Metazoa > Chordata > Ascidiacea > Aplousobranchia > Didemnidae > Trididemnum > Trididemnum clinides. Next base: position 1,982,509 of record OY776303.1, on the reverse strand, counting down.
TAAAGCCGGCTTGGCCGGCTGAACCGACACTCTCAATCCCGACGTTACTGACGGGGTCTCTGCGGGTGACGCCGTCTTATGTACTATAGAGTAAGAATTTTTTCTTATGCTGATACGCTGCCTGTTATGGTATTTATGTCTATACTCTACATTATTGTAATAAAATTCTAAGTTTTAGGAAAAAATCAACACAGAAAGTTAATCACAACAATTTGTAAAACTGAATATAGAGTGAACAATAGACGCTTTTGTCGCTATGCCGGAAACAAGATCAATAGCGCAGCCAAATTAAGAACTTAATACCACAAATATATACAGGAAAAGTGCAGCACCAATTGGCAAAATAGGCTTACCAATAAATAGTTTATTTCTGTAATTGTGAAAGCAACCACCATTTTGCCGCTACAAGCGGTTTTGATTATGTACAATCCGTGCTCCCTCACAAGTATTAACGATCATATGTGGCATGTTTCTTTGTGAGCATTGCCAGTCATGATCAAGAAAATATGATGATCACAATTTTGTGTAAAAGAATTGTGAAAGTGCATAAAACTCATTTACTTTTCGCTACTGCTCACACAAGAGCCGGATGGGTGAAGCCGGCTTGGCCGGTTGAACTGAAATATTAAACTCGGATATTACTGATGGAGGGCCTCTGCCGGGCGACGCAGGTAAAGCCAACTAGTATTCAATATAGTGAGGCCTTTTTTCTTTAATTCTTTATACTCGTAAAATCCGTAAACTTAAAAAAGATTCACTATGATGTCATAAAGCCCCAGTTTATCAGAAAAATACAAAAATAACGTAGTGTTTGGTTGCTGTGCGCATGCTCACATAGGAAGCGGCACGCAAGGGTGACAAAAAGAGTGAGCACTGTCGCTGCCGCAGTGCCAACCCTGACATGGTGGTAAGAGGTAAGGTTGTAGCGTTTAAACTGCGCAGCATTATCTTAAATGTGATGAAGTGTAAAATTAGATTTTGTTCTGCTATATGATTAATTGTATATTCTGTAGTTTCATACGTTGTTTCAATTCATTGGCTTCGTTTCAATTCATTTAATCTGAATATTAAATATCGTTTTTAGCTACTGGTCTTGAAATTTGTTCCGAAGAGTTGATTGATGGTACAGAATTTGAAAATTGCAGAAAGTAGAATATTCATTCTTGAAGCTTTTCGTCTGACACTTTTTAAGAGAATCCGGCAAAAGTAGAGTGAAAAAGTGAAGTGAGTCACTTATATAAAGACACAGTTGACGAAAAAAAAAAGAAAAAAAAGCTCTGTCGTGATTGGTAAACGAAGCGACCAATGGAAGGAGCGGAAACTAATGTGTGATTCTTAGACCATAAACGAATTCCTTTGGTTTGCATAAATTTGGTTTGGATGTTTTGATGTACGTGGCTTCAAGGGTGGAAAGATGAAAAGAAGTACGGCCACGGGCAAGAATAGAAAATTTGTTATCATTATATTTACGTGCGCATGTAGGGTTTTGTAAAAGATGTTGTCCTATGGCAGAAAAGGAAGTTTCAGCTTTAAAGCTTCTGATTGGCTTGCAAGAGCGGGTCAATGCTATCTTGTGCTATCTTACAAACAGCCTTTCTTAAGGTTTGTATTAGTCAACGCACGCTCCCTAAGTTTGTAAAGTTTCGAATAGAAAAGTCATCAGTGCGTCAGACACCAAATATAGAACGTGCATTTATGTACAATGAAATTGAAAAGAGTAAATCACTGATAACATTCTTGAAAGGCAAGTTGCGCGCACTGTGGGAAGAAGTCAGACAATTCCCGTCTTTTTTCGATTTTATGCGATTCGGCAGACATATAGCCACCATTGACAAACGGAAAGAACGAGAACTTTCAATCAAGAATGAACGGAAACTTAAACTTCTTTTTCAACAACGATTTGGCAACATTGCGAAACCAAACAAAGACACTATTACCAACCTCTCTAATTACGAACTCTCCCCGATGGAAGAATTTTTTCTCTCCCATGGACTGAATTTTTGTTTACCACATCACAGTGTTCAACGAGAAGAGATCTTTGCCGAATTCGAGGTGCTCATTGGTCAATTGCTACATCATGTCCCTCATTCCTCCGAGCAATTTTCAGCCCTGAAAGCCAGATTGAGCGACCTCGCCCATGCTTACTGCGGTGATCCAATTGACATTAACGACTTTCTTATTTTAAAAGAATGCATCCAGGCAACCAGATCCCTCAGATGCAATGAAAATATCCATGTCACTAAACCTGACAAGGGTTCTGAGGTTGTCATAATGAACAAAAGTGATTGCATTTCAAAAATGCATTTTATTTTGCAAGACAACTCTAAATTTGAAAATCTTGGCCCTTCTTCCGAATTTGACAACACTGCGAAGATTGAAGCTCATATTCAAAGAGGGTTGCTTTAACTCGAGAAAGAAGGCCTTCTTCCATCCAAGAGTTGTAGCAGGATTCGACCAACTGGTTCTCAACGACCCCGAATGTATGGTTTGCCGAAAATTCACAAGCAGGATGTACTCTTACGTCCTATATTGTCAATGACTGGCTCAGCACGGCATCAATTACCGCAATGGCTTACGTCAGTTATTGATCCTGTTCTTTCACTTTATTCTACCCACTGTATTTCCGATTCTTTTACTTTTGCTGACAAAGTCAAAACTTTTAACTTTCCTCCATCTGTTTTTCTTTGTTCCTATGACGTCTGCAGTCTTTTTACTAATGTTCCACTCGCAGAAACCATTGAAATCTGCGCTGATGCTCTGTATAAGGCGAACTTACTCCGCCTCCTTTTCCTCGGGCAGTTTTTGTTGACCTGATGCAAACGGCTGCTTCCTCCGTTGAACTCAGTTTCAACGGAGGAAGTAGCCGTTGAAACTGACAGGTTGATGGCGTTGCTATGAGTTGGCCCGTCTCTTGCCAACATTTTTGTAGGATATTACGAAGCTTTGCTTTTTAAAAGAGTCAACAAATCTCTTATGTATTATCAATACGTCGATGATACTTTTGCAGTTTTTAACGACGAAGACGAATGCAACGAGTTTTTCTCCCATCTAAAGTCTCTCCATCCATCGCTTCGTTTTACTTTTGAAAAGGAATGCAATCGGACTTTGCCCTTTCTTGACGTCCTGGTGGAAAAGAATGATCACGAATTTGTTACTTCTATCTACAGAAAGCCGACTTTCACTGACCAATACATTCGCTGGAACTCTTTTTGCCCCATGAAACGGAAGACCAATTTGATTTCAACTGTAGTCCACAGAGCTCTAGTCATCTGTTCGAAATCTACTCTTCAAAATGAACCTTCCAACATTCGTTCAATCCTTATCAACAACGGTTACCCTGAAGCTCTAATCAACACTGTTATAATCAAGAAAATAAATCAGTTCCGCAGACCAACGCAATTAGGTCCGAAGAAATGCCCAGTTTACCTTCACTTGCCATGGCTGGGCAATGTTTCGATGAGGTACGAAATGCAAATTAAAACAGCCGTCAAACGCTGTTACTTTGCGGTTAAACCATGCATTGTCTACATCACCAGACAACTTCTGCCTGCAACCAAAAAGGATGTACTACCCGCTTTTCATCAAAGCAACATTGTTTACCAATTTTTGTGCCACAGCGTAAGTCGCACTTCTCAAAAGCTACAACAGAGGTTTAAACATCACGTGCCTAAAACCATTTTTCAGGAACATATTTCTTAGGACCGAAGCATACTGACCCGCTCTTGCAAGCCAATCAGAAGCTTTAAAGCTGAAACTTCCTTTTCTGCTATAAGACAACATCTTTTACAAAACCCTACATGCGCACGTGAATATAATGATAACAAATTTTCTATTCTTGCCCGTGGCCGTACTTCTTTTCATCTTTCCACCCTTGAAGCCACGTACATCAAAACATCCAAACCAAATTTATGCAAACCAAAGGAATTCGTTTATGGTCTAAGAATCACACATTAGTTTCCGCTCCTTCCATTGGTCGCTTCGTTTACCAATCACGACAGAGCTTTTTTTTCTTTTTTTTTTCGTCAACTGTGTCTTTATATAAGTGACTCACTTCACTTTTTCACTCTACTTTTGCCGGATTCTCTTAAAAAGTGTCAGACGAAAAGCTTCGAGAATGAATATTCTGCTTTCTGCAATTTTCAAATTTGTTCTGTGACTGAAGTACTTAGCTTGCATTGTATTATCCTTTACAGCCTATAAATGTTTCCGTGAGCGCGCGTGCGTGTGGGTGTGATTGTGTTTAATGCAGTTGATATTAAAGCATTTGAAAATTTTTTGGAAGAGCACCCATATGAATGATAGCGACGAGCAGTCGCTGAGTATGACAAAAGTTTGTTTGCATCAACCTGGGTTTGTGTGTGACTTGCTTACTAAGTTTCTGTCCGGTAAGCTGGTTAGCCTTTGTTTTACTGCCTTTCCATGATGTGCTTTACATGTGCACCTTGTCTATGCAAGCACAGTTGAATGCGACGTGCAAAATTTTTTTCTCGTCTCTAACATATTCCTTCTTTTGTATTGCCCTCATTGTATCTGAATTGTTCTTTAGCTCATTAATTGTATGAAGGATATTTTTTTAGACACTGTCCTTGAGATCACCCCATTTATAAAAATCTGAAGAGTCTGGTGAATGGGATGTCTACTCTGGGTTACACCTCCGACTAATAATGCGGTCCAGAAAGCGTTCTTGTAGCCATTGCAGAGAGCCATTTAAAGTGTGGGGAGCTGTCTTATTCTCCTGAAACCACAGCTCATTTCTAATAAGCTCTTTTTGTCGGACAAGTGCTGTGCAAAACTTTTGAAGAGTCCCCAATTAACGCTCAGCGTTTACTATGATGGCACGTTCATTTTCATCCTGAAACCAGAATGGTCCAATGAGCTCATGTTTCAATACCCCACCCACTCTGTCCTCATAGTGAAATGAAATGGTTTTTGCAGGAAGTCTTCAGGAAATAACTGCTCCAAAAAATATTATTCTCTAATTCCAGACATTAAGAAACAAGCGTCATCCGAAAATCAGTCATTCAAAAAATCTGGGTCATTATCAATCCCGTGAAAAACCATGCACTGATAATTACAGCATTCTTCATGTCACCGAGCTTAATTGAGTTTATTCTTAATTTGCATTCTATGTGAATACAACTGCAGACTTTTTCTATGATCCTTATAAGATTCAAAAGGAATGCCAAGGTCTTGGCTTCGTCGACGCAAGGACGTTTTTAGATTGCGCACAACTGAATCCCTGACAGCTTTGACATTACCGTATTTTCCGGACTATAAGGCGCACTGGTATATAAGGCGCAGTATAAAAAATTGGCTTCAAACGATTTTATTTTCATAGATAAGGCGCACCAGACTATAAGGCGCACTGGGTTATAAGACGAACTAGCGCTAGCGCATATAAACGAATATATAAACGAATTAGTAATTGCTAGCGCAATGTGTTTTGCTGAGAAGCTTATTGCGTAACACGACGGCCTGTTTGCAAAACAATTGTTGTGGTTTTAAATGCAGTGAACGGCAATCTTGGAAAGCAAACACGGGTACGGTAGGTCTCATAGTTATGCTGTAAATAACAATTAGCAGTTTATAAATATATAGCGCCATTTACGGTACAACATAAAATTGGTTCAGAGCATGATCATAAAGCCGAACCTGATCCATACATTAGGCGCACCAGACTATAAGGCGCACACTCAATTTTAGACAAAATTTAAAGATTTTTCATGCGCCTTATAGTCCGGAAAATACGGTATTTAGGGTTCTTTAGCATTTAGGCCGATCTAAATCAAGCCATTCTACGTATCTACTGCTCTTGGCATTAAGATTTAAGATTGCTTTATGAGTGCTCAATTTGTGGACCAACCCAATAGATGAGTTTCTTGTCTAGATAATTACAATAGTAAAATTGTTTTTTAGCAAACATGCACAGCAACCATGTATTTTGTCTCAAAATGGGTTTCTACATAAAATGTTTTCTCAGCAACCATCTAAGACATGTTGTAAAAAAACACTGCCATAAACGTGCAGGCATAGACTATTCTTCCTAAACCTAAAAAAAAACAAAACAGCAGCCTGATTAATGTCAACGCTATTGACATTTTCAAGGTTGGCATTTTTTTGGTCACCCTATATTAACCAAAATGCGTTGAAGATTAGAATTGCGGAGCGCATTATAACACTTGGACGAGGTAGCCTACCTTTCAATGCACTCTCATAAAATTATGAAACAATTTTTCAAAGATCTCGGTTTTATGGGGTACAGAAATATCATATCCCCAATCAGCTGCGGTTATATGAGATCCTACAAGATTAGCCTCGACTTTCTAAAATCTTGAACATTGAACAACTTCGTCCTGCAATCCTTACTTAAGGCTGGTGCCTTTACGATCTTCAAAAACGGGAAGTAAAGCTTTGTCTGACCATCTAATCAGAATATCAATACATTTCCGCTCAGGTACAACTGGTTTCTCCACGCCATCAAATTGCTCGAACTTCGTGATGTACATCCCTTGACGTACTGTAGCGTATTTGTTTTGTCAAAAGGTTTTGTCACTACAAAGGCATTTTCAATGGGATATTTTTCCACTATGCCGTAAATCCAGTTTGAAATTAGTTTAACTCTCATCTGCAATCTTTTTATCTGCTAGTGTACAGTAGGAATGGTTACTATAGGGTCAAGGGCAGAATCAAGTCCAAAATTCTCTTTTATTGCAGTCGAAATAAGTGTCACCTGCAATCTAGTCTTTTTTTTAACATATAGTATAACACAGCAGCAGAACCAGAATTTAGGATAAAGACTTTAATTGCTACACTGAGAAGTAAAATCGTATTAGTGTCAAAAGAACCAACTTTTTGAACGACAAGATCACTTCTATCAGTTTATTCCATCTTTCCTTTACGTGCTTGTATGTGCTCACTATCTAAAGGCTTTGCAGCCCCAAAGTTGTCCGCATTAAAACATTCATGAAATTTGCTTGTATTTTTGTGGCGGTTCTTAGGTCCACACTTACGGAAATTCGATTGACCACAGCGAGCTCGAATGAAATGCTTCAAAAAAAGACGATTTATACACCTTTTAACATTAACAACACAGTGTGGCTTGTTCTTACATGAAAAAACCATAATCTTGCCTACGTTTCTAACTGGAACATGCAAAGCAGGATGGAAGATGCTCTCTATTACGAGAATCACTTTTACTTTCCGAATACCTGGTGGTACGGCCTATGCCACCCCTCCCTTCTGAACGTGACATAGAGACCTCAGGAGATTTCTCATCGAGGAGGCATTCTCATCAACTCAGCGCCCACTCGATGCATATCAAAGTTTCTATCGGCCACTAACTGTGTGTGTGTGTGTGTGTGTGTGTTTACCCCTCCTCTTCCTTGGGATGGAGGTACGGCATGAACGGAAATTCAGGTTCATGCCGTCAACCTAATTGATATTAGGCTAGGGGAAGATGGCAGCCCATTTCGAACCAGTCTTGAGTGACTGGTAGCCCCACCACCAACAAGGCGGACTGCCACTGGTGGGTACCCAAGAGTCGTCTGACATGCTGGGTTAGCAACTTCACAATTATAATCCGGTGAAGTACGGGAGGGGCCACCTGTCTGCCACATAAAGGTGGAGGCGTCCCGTTAAGTGCCTTGCCCAAGGACACAACAAGCAAGCTTGCCGGCTTGTTCTCCACACTATCCCTTTTTTATGCTGAGCGCCAAGCAGGGAAGCTGTGAATACCATTTTTTAAAGTCTTTTGGTATGACTCGACTTAGGGAATGAACCCCAGGTCTACCGACTACAATGTGGACGCTCTAACCACTGCACCATCGCGCCGGCCACTAACTCGTGAGCTCTATTCTTGTCGTTTTGCTTAAAAAACGCCATGCGCAATCAAGTTATTAGGTTGATTTTATGCACCACAATAAACAAATAATCCAAATACTGATCACTTAAGCTATTTGGTTATCAATGAACAGCGTCAAGAAAGAGTTGCTGAGAGAGCTTTTTTGTCTTATTATGGACATATGCGAAGACATCAAGTAACTTCAGGTTTTTAATAAACAATTTTTAAGTAGTCGAGTTGAAAAATGCTTTCGAACAATAGCCGATATCTCTGACTCTAGGATCAAAGTGAAATCTATGGAAACAACTTTATCTTCAGCACAAACGATCTAAAGTCTAAAGCCTTTTTTCATTTACCGAAACCTACTCGTGCTCTTCATGGGTGCGCAAACCATCACCCTTGGTTGTTTCACGCAAGATACCAGGATCACTTAGAGTTTGCAATATACTCATGGGTATTTACTTTTTTATTAAACACAAAAGCAGTATTTTCATTAGTGCCCTATTTGTGATGCTAGATTAATGTATTCATTTCTAACCTGACGGTCAACGTAAGTCATGCAATGCGATTCATTTTTCTTTAGATTAGCAGGAAGTATCTGATTAGTTGTTAACAACTGAAAACCTGACTTCATATTATCAGGGTAAAAAAAAAGGTAATCATTTTCGGAGCTGTCTCAACAACGCCACTAACGTCAAACCTTCCTTATCCACATCAGGAGCGCATCCTGACAGCAAGTGATGGCCACAACTATTTTGCAAACTTCTTGGAAGCTTAGCCCCGTCATACATCCAAAAAGTGTTTTTACGGCCAGCAAAAAGTGCAGAGAGTCATCATATATGCCATCAAAGCAAAGCATTGCCGTTTTCAGACCTGAATATTTAGCATCTACCTTTAGCTTCAGTTTAAGATTCATACAATTCATCTTTTTTTGATCACGAGATAATCGTTTTAAATGAGGACCCAAAATACGCAGTGGCAATGCAATTTTTAGTTATGAACGTTTTAGTTTGAGTAGGGACTGAAGAGCAACGCTCCGACAAGCCAATCATTTTCTTTAGCTTCGAGGCCAATTGACATTAAACTCAATCTCGTCATCGCCTCGACCTTTTTATCTTTGGCTTTGGCTTTGCGAGCTTCGGCCTACGCATTCGCCAACAAACGCAATTTATCAATTTTTTCGCAACACCCTGTTTATTTGATTACATCAATGTGTTGTTGATGTTATTGTATTTGTTGTTGATCATGCTTCGTGCTCGTACGTCAATCAGAAGCTACACGCGTCACTGTGATAGTTGCGCATGATTGCGTCAAAGTTACTGAAGTTGCAGCGGTGTTCTCACTCACTAAGACCCAAGGCAGTTGTGTATCACAAATAGTAGTTCGTCTGGTTGGTAGCTGCGCTGTCAGTCTACAACTGTATTGATGGCTGACTTGATTCCAATTGCCTATTTACCCAGATCCAATTTGGATTGTGATTCTCAATGTTCGTTTTATGGTGTAGTTTTGCTTCAAAAAAAAACAATAAAAAGCAACAACAAAACCAATACTAGTTCTATGCAAAGTAAAGCATTTTATTTTACTCTACTTACAGGCATCGTATGTATGAAGATGAGGAATTGATACGTCACATGTGTGGTAATCCACGGAGCATCAAACGAATGTTTAATGTTATATCTGTGACCGCATCCCTCATTGTCTCATTGCAACAAAGGGTAACCAGCAAATCTGAGTAGCTCAAGATTTATCGTGCGTATCGGGTCAAAAGAATTTTTCCTAATGCAACATAGCTACTGAGGATTAGCTTACAGTTCCATTCTGAATTTTCTATTGCTTAATATGTGTATATTACAAAAAGCTTTGCAAATGTTTTTACATAATTTTAAAGTGACAGCTATAATGGGTATTTTACAAATGAAAATGTTGTAATTTGGATATGCCCCTTTTCTTCAAATGCGATACTGCTGAAATCTCTTTTTATTTTTAGCAATGCCCAGTTTGCTCCATTTTTCCGCAGAAGCCTGTGCTAATCTGCAAGCTGTTTGCTGGTTTATATAAACAAGTTTGCCATTTCCCATTTTATCAAAGTCTTACTCGTCTTTTCTGTCTCTTCTTTTTTCATCGACATTTCTTTTTACACTCTCTGGAATATGAGACAGGATTATTCACCTTCTTTTCTTCTAATTTTTTTCAGCCTGAAACAAGTCCCTACTTACTCCTCTCTTTTGGCACCGACCATCAAAAATCTTGCCAGAGAGAGTAAGCCTGTTACTTCGGTTATCTATAATTTCTTGAAGCTTCTCTCCTTTTTGTTTTATCTATTCGCTTATCTTCTCTTTGACTGGAGGTGTACTGTCTCCTCAACATTCTTTTGCACAAATTGTTCCTTCAAATTCCACAAAAGAAATCGTTTTTCCTTGTGGCCTTTCTTCCCTTCGCTGCGACGAACGCAATCTTTTTTTAACTGTTTATTTTACCAGAATTGTCAGAATTAAAAATCATTGTGCAGCGCCTTCGGCCGCCCGGATCTGTACACTTCTCATTTTATCCTGTCTTGCTATCGACTTTTCGGCCGAATTCCCTTGGGCAACTCATTCTCCGTATGCAAACTCTGATCCAGGCCGTGGGGATTTGCTCGGTTCCTTGGGCTTCATAGTCTTCCTCCATTCTCCTACCCCAAGGAGGAAGTTAAGTACAAGCAAATGCAGGTTTTCCGACTGGCTTTGTTACCAACCTGTTTATCGCGAATTATTAAGACATTTTCTGGTCGATTTCAATAAAAGAAAAGTGTACCAATCTGTTTTGTGGCATCAAATAGGGAAAAAATGTCAAAATTTGGATTTCTTACGTAGATTCAAAGAAAAATTTTGCTTTAATAATTGGGGAGATTTTGACCCTAATTTGGAGCTTCTTGAATCTTACGTGACTGCAGCAAGATAAACGTTACTGCACTCTTCCTATGCAGTGTACCACTAAAGAGTTTATAGTAAGCGACATCTATTTAAAACCCTTACCTCTATGAACATAGCACGTGATCACCATAATCGTATCATATATCGATTTATTGAGTTATAAAGACAATCTACGTGCTTTGTATGCATGCTCACACGAATAACGCGGTTATTTCACTAAGTAATAGTATTGCAAACAACAAAAGCACAGCATGCACCACGCGCGTGATGTGTGCGAAGGAATTTGTAATAGGATGATACTACATCTTCATATTATTGCGTTTGGTGATGACGGGACAGGCCCTGCTGACGAAACGCGTCCAGGGATGGTCTCGTCAAATTATGGGAGGGAGGCTTTTGTTGTTTGCAATACTATTACTTTGTGAAATAACCGCGTCATTCGTGTGAACATGCATATAAAGCACTTAGATTGCCTTTATAACTCAATAAATCGATGCACTCTTCCTATTAATTGTTTTACTTCAACCAAAGGGGAGTATTTTAATTATGGCAATTAAAGTGAGTCAATCTTCTATTGAAAGGACTAAACGTTTTTTTTTATTTAATCTCATGTTCAGCCTGCTGATATTTGCAATTGTATCCACTGTATTAGCAAATAGTTTAAAAAAATAGCAGTCTTAACTAGTGCGTGTCATAGGCTAGTAAGACTAGACAGTTACCCACAAAAGCACTTATTTAACTGTTGCATTTCTTTTTACTCCTACAGTTTACTTTTAATATCATCGCTCAATTTGTAATCTAATTTACTGATATATTTCAAATTTATGTACAGGAATATTATGTGCTGATGTTTAAAAATACTTGCATTTTTTACCATGTTTCATTATAGCCTATCTTGAATATAGTGCCATTTTTACCATAGATATTTTGCGGCCGCGATTGAAAACAATCAATGGCGATCCAATTAAGCACACCACAAAGACTTATCGAAGTAAAGTCTACAAAGCCGTTCAGTCTGAGGCTCTCTTAAGATAACGCTAGTATTACTTTCCAGCTCCTCAGAAATGCGGGCTTAAAAAATGCATTGTATCTGTAGGAATGTAGGTTTATGTGCACTTTTTATGATTACAGTATTTTCTAATGCAACTTTTTCAACAGGCCAGCAATCAACTTACAAAACGCAACTTTTTTCCTCCTTCAGATGATCAAGGTTAGTGATGTTGGAACCTATTTTGACACAGAGAAGCTGAAAACAATAAAGCCATATCAGCATTTGAGGGGCAAAACCCCGCTGAGTTATTGAACTCCGACAAAGCTCTGCCAAGCCAAGGCCTCCTATATACATGCTGCATACTAGATAACTACGTATCTAGGTGCCCTTGCCTAAGTACTACAGCGGTTGGGTCCCGGTAGTAAAAACTTCAATTCATAAACATAAAATTTAATATTTAAACCGAAAGTTAGGTTTGTGATGCAATAAGGTCAATATAAATTGAACAATGGTAACAAAAACCAACTTCAAATGATTTGTTGATGCAGATTGCAGGCTACATTGTGTCTTAAAGCTAGTTTAACTTTTATTGGTGATTTATAAAAGACTAAGATAGTGTGGTTGGGGGGAAAGGGAGTCTATGGAGGCTCAAAAAGTAAAGGGGGACTGAAAAAATAAATGGGGGGCTTTAGCCCCCCTAACTCCATACTTCCAACGTCAAAGAAGAAGGTAACAATTGACAAAAAGTTTGTAAATAATGTGTACTTGGCAAAATCTTGTGAAACACTTTTTCAGCCTCAACCTCGTGAAACTCGCAAACGTGCAAAAACTATCCAATGCTCATTTTTTTGTCATTTCAATTCGCAATTTAGTCACCAGCAATTCTAAACCCTTTGTTTTCATATCTCTACAAACGGGTTTCAAAGTAATTTTTAGTTATTTTTCCAAAAAAGCGAACTAATTCTTCAGCTTTCGTTTTGTTGAATGTTTGGGTAAAAGACATGGCAAGTTAAAATTGATCTTAAACCACTAAGTAAAAGCATTTGTAGAAGAAGAAGATAAGAATGCACGGGAAGAATTCGCAAAAGAAATCTTATACTGGATTTTGCTGACCGACCAATGGCCTTACCGTATGAGTTATTTGCTTTTGATAATTGAAGATGCCGATCAAAGACGTGCTGGTGGAATGAAAAATGTAGCAATATCGGAAAATGCTCGTATGTTCGACATTTACGAGTAAGTTAAGTTAATGAGTATGCGTTTAAAAGAAGCAAAGCTTTCTCTCACCATACTCATCTTCTTCAACGCGATCTCGAAGTCGCGATATGGAGTTACGGCTCTCCTTTTTTTTTTCGGCAAGCCTATAGCGTTTGAATTGTCAGTTGATGTTGCTGTTGTTCTCACGTTATGCTTTTACTTTTCGCAAGCTGGTTTTGCTGTATAGCCTTGAGCCGTAAAAAATTATTTTGCGCTCTTCTCTAGAGTTGCCAATACTGGTCTGTCGCTTTCCCTCCAACTTCATTTTCTTATTTTCGCTATGTCCTTGGTTTCATCATTTTTTCTCATTACTTCCTTCTTATCTAAACTTTTTTAACAATTTAGCGCCTTCTTTTGTTCTTTACTTTTAGTGTGCTGCAATAATCCCTGACCATTTATTTTAAAAAAGAAACGATGTGGCAGGTGATGCTTACCAGAATAATGGTTCAGCAGCCATATTTGTTTGTAACCTCTTTTAAAATTCCATTTTTCATTTTGGCATGAAAGCGTAGCCTACCCTTCATTTAAATTACTGAAATATTTGCTTTTTGGTCTCTGCTGAAAAACATGTGCTCTCTTATGTCACACTCCCAGCAAATGCTAGTATTGCAAACGCCCTTTTCATTTTGGTTTGGGATGATGAAATACGATTAGAAATCTTTGAATTAGGAGCTTCCTAGGTATTCATCCCATGAATCTTTGGTGTTTTAATTCACAAACCAAAAAAAATGAACGTGTGACTTAAATTAATTACAGTATTTATAATGATAACGACGCAAAAACATAAATGCCTGAAGAGTACTTTTGTTTGAGTAGATAAGTGTTTCTTTAAGCTACAACGATAAATTTTTCTTTCCAAATAATTCTAAGCTGTTACATTTTGTATTCTCAAAACCTCCACGCTTTACGTTTTTGGGGAGGGCAAAGTTCTGATAAAACCACTTCCGGGATTGTGTTTTCTTCTCCTGCACTATGAAAATTTTTAGTGTCTTCAAAAATCGTCATCTTAACAATTGTGTTGTTCCAATGCCACCTTTTAATAACCACTTTGCTCCTCTGTCCCCTCCTCCTTGGCGCTAAACTGCGGAGGTAATGGGAGTGAAACAGCAATCCGAATAACGTTGATGCACACAAGTTGTGATTTTTCATATCACTTGATATCACAATTAACATGTCCTTAGATGACATCAAATTATGCTCAGTAGCGCTTGAAACAATCCTCGCATCAAACTACGTCGCGACGACAGTGAATATATTTCTAGCACAGCCAAAATTATAAGAATAATTATATCAAGATCGTGATTAAACAAAAACTGTTGTAATCATAAGTTTTAGGATCGAAATTTCTCGATGTCTAAACGCTAAATTTAGCAACCTCTCATATTAAGCGCCAATCAAAAATCGTATCAAGATGAAGGTGCTGTCCCCAACCTACTTGAGTTGGGTTAAACTGGCTATTGGCTTCCCTAAGGCTATCAGATATCCGAGGCATTCAAAACACCAAACATTTTTTGTGGTGCTGCTCTCCGAACAACTGCAAAAGAGCAGAAGTTTCGTTATGCACTCTCGTTGAAATTGGTAGTTTGTATTTTCATCTTTTATTCTCTTGCCTCTTTCTTTCCCTCTCACCTTCTTATTCTCCTTCTACTTCTGATCAGCGGAATCCTTCGTCTTAACTCGAGCCTTACCTATTTTTGTTCTGTGTACGCCCAAACGTGAGTTGGCAGGGCAGGTTGGTGCAATGCAGTATCTGCCTCCAACGGTTACATTTAAGATGCACCATTTCCTCTTCTTTTACGTTCAACTACTTTTCCAGCTCTCACGCCTAAAGTTTTCCTCCTTGCTACATTTCGGTTTTTCCTAATAGCTCACAGTCCACAATGCTGTGTTATATTTTGGGGGACTGTCAGGTTCGTATACCTTCACTGGGACTGCTTGACCCCACCTCTGCCAACGTAGCTCTTGCCTCTTAGCCTTGCCTACTAACCTATAATCTTCCCTCTTTCCTGTCCTTAACTTCTTTCTCGGAATCTTTTTCTGCTTTCGGCGCTTCTTATTTCCCTCCTGCCTCCTTTTCCTTTCCTGACTCTCTCTGGGTTCTCCAATGAAATGCAGAAGGTTTTCGTGCCAGAAATGTAGAGCTTCATCGCCATATTTTACTCTTTTTTGTCAATCTTTACCGGATCCAGATATCCAATCTCAATTCTTTTTCATTTTTTAGGATGCCTGGATACTTTGCTCTGCCATCTAACTGCACTCACTCTTGGTCTGGCACGCACTCACATGTGACACACACCCGGAAGTTAAAGTTATCGTCTTTGTCAGACAGGGTTTATCCTTTCCTAAACTTTCAGCCTCCTATCTCTTCGCTTGATCAGTACTTTAACCACGAGGAGGTCAACATTTTTTTGAAAAATTCGTCTCCTCTATCTTTCTTAACCGTAAACGCTTCTACTATTTGCTCCTGTAGAGCGGACAGTAAAACTTTCCTCTGTTTTTTAATCCTTCAGGAATCTTTTGATTCTGGCACTTCTACTGTCATCACTCTCTATGAGACACAAGAAATTTTTTAGACCCTTGTAGGGATAAAGCATTCGATTAGATAGTTTCCTCTGACCTTCTCTCCCTCAATGACCCTAACACCATATTCTTTTTCATGAATCCTCACATGAGCTCTCTTTTGCTCTTTCTTCCCTAGCCCACTCCTGCTACTTGGACGTGCTTCCGGACTTGATTTTGATCACCTTTCAGTTCTACTAATTATTTATCTTTCTCCATTTTCCTACTTTAATTAGCGTCCTTTTTTATATTTTTAGCTGATTATTTTGCTTATTTTTAGCCTCTTTTAGCTTGTTGGGGTAACCTGCTTCGATTCTCACTGTTTTTGTGCAGACTAATACCCTCTCTCTCTCTCTCTCTCTCTCTCTCTCTCTCTCTCTCTCTTTGCAGCTTCGCTGTTTACCTCTTTGGCACTAACCGCTGCCAAATATTTTATTTCGTTACGCTGTGCCAAATTTCAATCTCAAGCTTGATAATCTTTCGAAGTGGAAAAAGCGGTAAGGGAATAACTTGAGGCTTTTGTTTCGACTCACAGAAGTGATAAATAGCACTTGACTCACATCTCAGCCTCTGGGCATCCTTTGTCTGCCATAAAACATGGCATTTGCGATTTCTACTCTCTCGTTAGATTTGTCGCTGGTACTGCTTTTTTTTTCCTTTCTTCTAACTTTTCCAACTGCTCCTCTCCAAGAAAATCGGCATCAACTACGCCAACCACCTGAGGTTGCATTTTTCTGTTTCTCAGCCAAAGGCACTACGTAGCAGAGCCAGAGGCTGCTTTTCTGAGCTCCGTCAAGTCTCGTACCCTGAAGAGTCTCTTTTCACTTTTTCCCTTTTCACTTTCAGTGAGATTTTGGCGGCTGAACCCAACCTCTCCTTTTGCAATGCCAACAGTTTGGATGGAGTCACCTACCTCATGCTGAATCACCTTTTTCGTTTCGGCATGGATATTCATCTTTACATCTTTAATCTTTCTTGATCTTTGCATTCTTTTTTTTCCATCTGGAAGTCTTCCTCTATTATTCCAATTCACAGAATTGGATAAAAATCCTATCGCTTACCTGGTTTCTTCTGGCCTATCTCTCTCACCTCCAGCATATCGAAGCTATTTGAGCGCGTCATGCTATCCAAAACGGCTTCTGCCCTGTTAGGTATGCTCTTGGTTGAATTCTTTATCTGTCTCAATTTATTTCAGATGTGTTTAAGAAACCCAAGCAAGGCTTTTGGACGATCCTTGCCACTATCAATTTTTCAAGAATTTTGACTCTGCCTGGCATCCCACTCTTTTGTACAAGCCTATTTTAGCCAATTTCCCATCTTTCGTTAAAACTCAATTTTTTCTTTCTGACAGCGCTCGCGTGGCTTTTCGAAATCACAAAAGTCGAGCTTTTCTAGTCCAACGAGGTGCTTTTTTAGGATCCGTTAGTGGTACTGTCCAATTTTCTATCTATGAAGGATCTTGCTGTATCTCTCTCTTCTTCCGTCAGGTACTCTCTTTATGCTAACAACCTGGCCATCTGGTCCTTCTAACCCTCAACTTTTGCTGCTGCGAAAGCCACACAAGGAGTCTGAATTATGGTGTCTTCCTCGCAAACTAAGCAAATGTGAAGCCTTTTTTGGAGGATTTTTACGACGCTAATCTTCAGCCCCATCTCTCCCTGTTCAACTCCCTCTCCATTTTAATTCTACTACAATTACTTTGAGGTCACTTTTAACCACATTCTCTCTTTTTCCAAGAACTCGACCATAAGCACAAATACATTATCTTTGCTTATGGCCGAACTCTTCCCTTGTCTCAAGACCTCATACTGTATCTCTTCTTTCTCCTGGGATCGTTGCAAGGAAGTTTTATCCCTTCTGTGCAAAGATTTTTTTTGACCCGTTCACACTTATCTTTCTCCGGATGATTTACCTTTCTCAGCGTTACCAATTTACGCTATCACTTACTGCCTCTTTGTCCTCTTCTATCCCTGTTTTCCTCTTTGCGGAGTCCCTGTCTTCTTTACGAGCCACCCTGACTCATTTTTTCTGTTCATTTTAAGATTTCTCTTCCAAACTGTTTTCCTTGTTTAGATTTGGCTAGACATGAATTGAAACCAAGGCTTTCCAGTTATTTCTGGAGATACTTTGCGACCATTTACTCGTTTATGCTATCTTCTTCTTTACGAATTCTCTTCTTGTTTGTTTTCCTTCTCATCCTTTGACCTCCTTTTTCTTCGGTGTGGAGCTCACTTTTCTACTTCATACTTTTGATCTGACCCTTATCTCTTTCCAATGTGCAGCTTATCCTGGCTCTTCCTCCATATCACGATTTTGTTATTTAAACTGATAGCTCTGTCTCTTTTCCTTTTGAAAAAGAATCCTAAAGCGTCCTTGCCAACAGCTCACTTTCTGTCGCTCAAGTCACCCTTTTTTTCATAGCAGGACCAGTGTGTTAAATTTTTGCTAAAGTGTGAACCATTCAGCAAGATCTCTTCTGGTCTCGGCAGCACCAGCAGGCTTGCTATTTTTTTCCCTTTTGCTCCTTTCAAACTCTTGCTCTGCTCACTCTTGCCACAATTTTCTATCCTCCGTTTTCTTTCTCACACTCTCCGGCACATCTGGTAGAAACTATCCAGTCTCTTTTTCTCCTTTTTTCTTTGGCTACAATGGGTCCCCGGTTACTCAATTTTTGTGGAAAATGACACGGCAGATGAATTGTCCAGACGAGTTGCGCTCCTTCAGTCATCTGCAGTCGAATGTAGTCTTCTCTTTCCTCTCGTATCCACTCATCTCTTATTTCGAGATGGGGCGTACTGCCTCATCAAAATCTTTCAACACATATGCGGATAACCTCGGTATCTACGGAAGGACTTGTGCTTCCTTGTTCACGCTCGCTGTGTTCTCTCTCGTCTTTGTTGCCACGGACACAGCCTTCTGCTAAACTCTCGCCCCTATGGAATTTCCAGGATTGAGAATAATTTGTGCACCGCCTACCGTCATCCAGCTCCGGACACTTCTCTTTTCATTCTTTTCTGTCCACCTACAGACTCTTTGTGTAGTTCGTTCTTTTGCGATTCCTTTTCTATTTACGATCTGTGGTTCAGGCCTTGAGGAATACTGCGGTTTCTTGGGCTCCGTGGTCTTCTTCCACGCCCCTAATGCGCACGTTGGATCGGCTACAACCACAACCACTACTAATTGAAATGGCCTAACAGACGATATTTATATATAGTGTATTGTTTTGAGCAGGTCGATCATTTCGGGTCAGAAAAAAGAGAAAGAATGTTTGGAGTCACACAAGGAGTTGTTGTGTTTGGACGGAGATCAAGACTTGTTTCGTAATTTGTTGCGAAAAGCAACGTTTCTTACAAAACGCAAAGCAAAAGAATTCTTGAAATATACGATCAATCTCGACAGTAATTTGAAATTAACAATTGCGCCACAAAGGGAGAAACTTACTATTACTGGTAATCAATCTGATTCTAAAAATGTGGGACAAGAGAATGGCGTAAATACCGCTATTACTTCAGGAAAAGTATCTTGGGATGTAGGGGATTCAAGTACGTCAACAGAAGTTAATGTGAATATTGAAAATCCTCCAATTGATCAAAAAGAATTTTGCAGACAGAATAGATCCTCTCGAGGCCCTACCATGCCTTCGGGTGAACAAGTATTAAAAGATATGTAGTAATTGTACAAGGATTCTGAATCAAGACATTTTTTGCTTCATGCATTCTTTTTTAGAAATAGTGGTAGCGACTAAGTTAGTATTTGCTGTATTATTTCCAAAAGCTGTATTATTGTTCGAACGTCTTCGAAATAGATTGTGCATGCTTTTTAATTTTATGTATGTGCTTATCTGAAATCTAAGTGTTTGTTACATAAGGTAGCCATTTTCTATCATCTATCCATTCAATGGCCAGTTTGTATTTCATCAATAGAAAGGATCCATTCGATTAAAAATATATATTAGTCCAGCAATACGATACTTCCAACCAATTGTTTAAATCGTCATAAAAGCACCAAAATTGGTGCACACGCACTGCAAATAGTTCTAGTTTTGGAGCCACTCCAAGCAGGTTCTCGGTCAGCTTTGGCGACCAATTTCAAAAATGGACGCATTTTCCAAAACGATTTCCAAATCCAATTTTTCAAAAACGACCATTTTCCAAAATATTTCAAATTTTGGCTGATTAAAAGGTTAGATAAACAATTTTTATCAAAGGGTGCATTTTTGAGATGACTGAGTTTTGTTCACTTTTTCGAGCTATGTTTGTTACAGCATCGCCTTTATTTGTTGTTTTTTTGTTGTTTTGGCGGGTGTTTGTTTTGAACCCTTACTTCAAAACCTCAGTTTGGATTGTCATACCAGCTCACGGTTTCTACCTACATTATGTAATCATGTGCTCTCGGCTCAGTCACATTGCAAGCAATCAGCGTTCTTTGCCTTTGGCAATTGTTTGCAGCGCACTGAGCACTACAGAATTAGATTTGTTAAAATTGAAAAAGGTTTTTTGGGATTTATGTTGGCTGAAGAACGAACGCATGTTTTCTGTAATCAAGTCTAAAGTCAAATTCGGGTAATATTCGGTAATCTTTTGGTATCTCAGGCTTTGTTTACTTCAATAAATACAGTGCTGTTTTATTACATTATAAAACTAACATACATACTAAGAGTGGCAAAGGTCTAAACGCTCCTCTTGGACAATTTAGAAAGTTATAAGAAATCAAAACATAGAGAAAAATAACTGTTTTCCATCGCCCAAGAAGAAACCACTGTGAGCGTGCTAGCTTTTGGATTCCATTAACTGTTTTAAGTACTTCAGGCGTTTTTATTGAATTTGTTCTGTGAGACCTCGTTACTGACCATTTCATTGTGCAATTTATTGCCCGCGGAATTTGTCTCGGACATCCGTGCCTTATTTCTTTTGTTGGTACAAGTGGATGGACTCTTGTTGAAACAACTTTTTAACTCTTCTTGTTGGTGATCGATGGCATTACTCGTCGGGTAGAAGTGGAATTTTTCTTCCTTTATTGACTTCTCTGGATGGACTGCAATCGGAGTGCTGGTCGCAGTGAGTTAAGTTTGAGGCACAACTTTATTTCAAACACTTTCGTGTTTTTTGTTCTTTGGTAAATTATTATAGAATACGTTCTTTTAGTAATAATTACATTGTAAATTTTTCTGTGACGAGTAATTACAATATTAACAGTTCTTTGAAAAATATTGCTCTGACCTCTGGTACTGACCTGGCCGAAGCTATTAATTTGAATCCCAATAAACGGTTCAGTGTCTATTCCTGTGCTGATTGTTCTGATCGCAAGGACAAATTATTGTTCTGTCATAGCGTTACCTACGACAGGGATAAGATGGTGGATGGTGGTGCAGTTGTTAGTACGGCACAGATGCCCCGTAAATTGTTTTTGGCCCAGCGTAAGCTTTTGACTGATGTCAATCGTTGCAATACTGATCAATTGACATGAGATTCTCAATCCTAATTTTACTTTTGAGTCGTTTTATCTGCGTGTCTTACAAGAGGCTGATGATAACTTTCTAAAAGCATTAAAATCATTGAATAACAAATTGATATTAAAAAAATTTTCGGAGGACGTTATTAAACAATTTTAAAATTGTGTGAAGTTGTTTAAAGTTAAAGGTGCGCTTTGGCATAGATGTGTGCTTTGGCAAAAACATGATTGTGCTAACGGACATCAATCTAACTCGGATGTTGAAATTAAACTATCACCGTCTGACGGCGTTTCGCAGGTTAGTAGTGATAATAAAGCAGCGTCTAATAGTTTCGTTGTAGCTCATTGCATTGGAGTAGAACGTAAACTAAAGCCCGTAAATTTAGCTTGTTGACAGAAGCAGAAGAGGTTGGCGAAATTGCGTTTAGAATCTATAAATCTCGAGGCTGAAGAAAAATTATTGGCTTGTTTGGAGCGTGGATCTCCAGTTTCTGCGCAAACTAAAACGTCTAAAACTAAACTTGCGTTGCGACCACGTGTTGTGACTTCTCATTTAGAACCATCTCCACCTGATCTAAAAGTGATGAATTTCACAGGGCGTGATTTAAAAATACAAATAGGTGATAAAGATTCAGGTCAAAAGACGGTTATTACCGTCTTTTGGTGGAGCAATTGATAGCGCTGCTGTTCACCCCCAGCACCCTTTTATTAGCCATTCAGGCACTTAATCAAATGGACAAAAGTGGTCTAGTTGTTCAGAAAATTGATTCTAACACGACCCTAGGTTGCAGGTGACACTTATTTCGACTGCTTTGAAAGAGGAACTTGGACTTGAATGTACCCCTGACCATTTGGCAATCATTTGTACATTGGCAGATGAATAGGTTGCAAACGGGGTTAGAATTAACTTTAAGCTCGAGTCACTGTATAGTGGGGAAAAGTACTACATATCAAATGCTTATGTTGTACCTACGTTTTTTGATGAAAAGGGTACTATACCTCATGCGGTGGATGTTACCACGATGGAGCACCTTGATGGTGTGGAGATACCGGTTGCACCCAACCGATAATGTGTTGACATTTTGATTGGACAGTCAGATAAAGCTTTACTCACTGTGCTTGAAAAGCGTCAAAACAAAGATCCACACCAGCCAAACTTTGTGCTCACTCGTTTTGCACCTGGGGAAGAGCCCACATGGTTTAGATGGTTTTTCTTCTCGGAAAGTTTCTATTGAGTGTGCTACTGTTGAATGTGAAGTTGGTAAAATGAAGCAGGAAATTCCTGAGCTTACTATGAGTTGCAGGAAGAGACTGTTCAGCTTTCAAGAAGTAAAGAACCGGCAGCTATTCTTGTTCAACCTTATATTTCCGTTGTTGATGGCCGATATGAGATTGCTGTACCCTTGAAAAATGAAATTGTTGAAAAATTGCCTGATAATTATGAGAGCGCGTGGAAACGTACTTCGTCTATACGTTGTAACGCACTTAGCGATTCTGATCTTAAACGCATTTTGGTAACTACTTTTGGGGAGTTGATTGATAAAAAATGGATTGTGCCTGTAAGCAGTTCAATTGTTTGTGATGTCGCTTGGTATTTACCATTTTTTGTGACCAAAATTGAGAAGCCAAGAGCCGTGTATGACGGCTCGGCAAAGGTTGGTGATAAATCGTAAAATCAGGCGGTTTTAGCTGGTAAAAGCCAGTTAAACAATTTCTTGCAGCAGTTGTTGAGATTTCGTTTGGGCAAGTATACCTGTGTTGCTGACGTGAGTAAATGCTATGTTCAAGTTGATATTTCTAACAACGAACAAGATTTGTTTCGCATTGTCTGGTTTGAAAATAATGATTGAAAAAGAAAAAAGTCTCAAATATTTCGACTTACCCGTCACGTTTGCGGAATAAATTTAAGTCCTTATGTTACATTGCTGCCACTTAAGAAATTGATTGTCAAAAATACTGCTGATGCTAGTCAGGTTACATTTAGTGCCATGGAACATGACTGCTATTTGAATGATTTCCTGTTGTCCAGTAATTCCTTGATAAAATTGAAGATGATTACAAGTAAGAGTATGGAGCTCTTCGAAAGATGAGAATTTTGCTTGCACAAGTGGGCAGCTAATTAATTTACTAAGCAAATTTTGTTCCAAGTTCTTCTTGGATCTTGTGACTCGTGTCAGACAGCTAGATTTGTGTTTGGATCCTTCACCGACTAATTTGGTGCTTGGCTTGACGTGGGAAACAAAGAGTAAAGTATTGCTTCGGAAACGTAGACATACCTATGGATAATGTTTCGTATCAGCAGCATGGATTTTGCGACACATTTATTTTGGCCTTTGCATGTGTAATATATTTTCGTCGTCTGGCATACCGCTTAGCCAAAATTGGAATTTCAGTAGGAAAATCTAGATTGGTCTCAACTTGTCAGAGCGGCTATGTCATTTCTCGCAAGGAATAGGAAGCCGCAAAATTGTGTAATGAGATGATCCTTGTGGCTTTGAAAGCCTTGAATCAATTGGAGTGCAGTGTTTATAAGTGTACCGAATCTCAAGTACTTTTTAAGTGGATTATCAATCATGATTTACACTTTGTACTGTTTTGAAGGGGCGTGTTCATAAGATTTTGGTTTGGGTGTTGCGGCGCCTAATGCTTAAAATTACGTTCACACTTCGCTCACCTAAGCCGATGTTGTTCGAGAGGACGCCTGTAAAAATTATGAGTCGGTGCAGCTGTGGTTGAAAAGACCTTATTTTTTTCTTCAAGAACAGGTGAACCCCAAGGTTGTAGTTGGTACTCGGATGTCAGTATAGCAAAATTTCGGAGGAGCAGGTTTTGGATAAAAATGAACACTCATTAGATAAACTAATTGCTTCCTCTCACAAACTTTATGCGTTCAAGAAGCATTTTGTTTGTCTCTGTACATTTGTTGCTTATGTTGTCGCTAAGACTAAGAAATTCAAATTTGTTTCGCCAGTTTGGAACGCTAGTTGCCTGAATCAGGCCTTTAGTAAAGCCATTAGATATGTTCAGTTGCAGTGCATTGGGCTTGCCGTGACTTCTCTGAGTCAAGGTACTCCCGACGATTTTGAAGCTATCGTGTATAAAATGAAAAAACCCGCCACTATTCCTGAACAAATATGACTCGCTAAAGAGCTACGTGTTTTAATAAATTTACGACCTTGCGTTGGCCCAGATAGACTTCTACGTGTAGAGGGTCGTTCAGAAAATGTCGATCTTCCTACGCATTCTAGGCATTCTATCATATAACCTGTTAGACACCCGCTGACAGGTGTTGTGGTGCTTTCGGCGCATGCCAATGCTGGGCAGGCTGATGGAAACGCGACAGAATTTTGGATTACACACCGTGTTTCAAGCGTTAAACACTATCTCACGGATTGTACTAGTTGCACATTACATAAAGCTGAACCTGTCAGGCAATTGATGGTTGATTTACCGGTCTGTCGTTGACTGCTTGAAACAAACCTTTTAAGTTTTACTGGTTAGACTACCTCGGACCTCTTCGATAACGTCAAAATTGCAGTGAATGTAAGGCATGAAGACTTTTATTTTTGTGTTTGTGTACGCGATGCATCCACGTAGAAGTAGTCACCAGTTTAGATCTGAATGTCTTTTTGTTATCTTTTCGCATTTCACCAATTTAAGAGGTAAAATTGCTGTTATTTGTTCAGATAAGCCTCTACGTTTTGCGCAGCATCGTCTCAGTTGTCTGATTTACTCGGCTCGACTGAGTTTCACAATGCCTTGCGTAAATCTGATTGGACTAAAATTCCCCTTTATACTCCCAGCCAGGGAGACAATTGGAGGAGTATGGTAAAATTGTTTAAAAATGCTTTATTCAAGTATCGTACTCTTTAGAACACTCGCCGCCTGCCTTTTCTGATAGAACTTCAAACATTTGCCTCGGACGTTGTTTGCATTGTCAACGATCGCTCTCTTACTCCACTTAGCGATCAGCCAAATGACCTGTCTCCGATTACTTCCTCTCCTTTCTTCGAGCAAAGCCTGACTCCTAATACTCCTGTGGGTAGTTTTCATGATAAAGGGGACCTTCGCTAGGATTTTATTTAAAGTATCAACTTGCCTCATTGGTTTTGGTTAGGGTGGATGAAATCCTACCTTCCGACCTTGCAAGGCCGAAAATAAATATAAGGTTTTACAAAAAATTTAGTAGTGGGGCAGTTGGTTTTAGTTAATGATGCCGAGGACTTGTCTCATAGGGGAGCTTATCACCTTGGTCGCATTCACTGCCTTCATTTTCAGACACACAAAAGCAAGCAGATACATGTAGTTTGCCGCACCACCGTGGCCGTGATGAGAAAAGCTTCAGAAGCGGGCACTACCCACATCGAATACGGGCTTCGAGATCTCTTTGAAATTGCTCCAGTATAATTCTTGTGTGAGTTTGGGTTTAGATTTGGATGTACAGTTATCATATTTTTTCGTGTCTTTTCGCCATATCGTTAGGCCTCGCAATCGTTTTGATATACTTATTGTTCTGCTATATTTGTGCTATGTCTAAAGCGGAGGCTCTAAACCTGTGGGTAATTACCCACTAGTGGGGAATTTGAGGATTTCAGGTTGGTAATTTTAAGTTTCGGAACACAAAAAGCATAAGCAATAAAAACCTTAAGTAGGAATGTGAGAGCCAACACGATGTTAGAGAATCCATAAGCACGACGTTTCGAAAACTTAACTGTTTTCATCATAAGATGCAGTTCACGATAGGTCATAAACTATTGAACTGCTCAGTAAGACAGTATACAAGCATTAGGTTAGTAACCAGCCTAATGCTTTTATAACTAGCCTAACATCGCGTTAGTTTGAAGTTTGTTGATCTCCGTGTACTACTGTACTTGATATAAGCTAGCAACGTTATGGTAAATAACTTTTATCAGTTATCTGGTAAATTCTAGATTTCTAGAAAGATTCCCTAGTCTAGATTTAGTTTGGCATTATGACTAAAGTTAAACGAAAATATGACGATGATTACCTGAATTATGGGTTCATATTTGTGGATAAAGGTAATGAGCAGTTACCACAATGTGTTGGATGTCTTAAAACTTTTTCAAATGCCTCCATGAAGCCCTATCAACTGAAACAACATCAAGTCAAAGTCTACCCACAGTTAGCCGAAAAGAACCGGAGCTACTTTGAACTAAAAGCAAACCAAGTAAAGAAAATGAGATTGGATACTACCAGTCAGTTTCAAACCACTTCAAAGGCAATCCTGACAGCATCTTATGCAGTTTCTTTGCAAGTGGCAAAGGCCAAAAAGCCACATAACATCGTCGAGACACTGATAAAGCCGTGTCTCGTAGAGTGTGCTAATATTTTGCTTGACTCAAATGCTGTTTCCAAGATTAAGCAGGTATCCTTGTCCAATGACACTGTTAAGTCACGCATTGATGATACGACATGCAATATCAAATCTAAACTCATCGCTAATCTCAAAGCTTCACCTGTATTAGCAATTCAGCTTAATGAGTCGGTTGACGTTGCAAATCTCTCTCAACTGATGGTGTTTGTCTGATATGTTCATAATCAAGCCATTGAGGAAGACTTTCTTTTTTATCGGCCATTGGAAACTACCACAAAGGCCAGCGATGTGTTCAAACTGATGGAAGAATTTTTTGAGACTGAAAAATTGGATTGGGATAAACTCGGTGGTGTGTGTACTGATGGGGCACCTGCTATGTTGGGTGCGCGGTCTGGTTTTGTTGAATTTGTGAAGAGGAAGAATCCAAATATTATTGTCACGCACTGTATGATACATCGAAAGGCATTGGCCTCAAGAACAATGCCTGAAGAACTCAAGCAAACATTGGATTCCGCAATCAAGATCTTAAACTACATAAAAGCGAGTGCATTGAATACCCGGCTCTTCCGAAAACTGTGTCAGGATATGGAATCAGAACATCAAAATTTGGTGTATCACACTTCTGTTCGCTGGCTTTCCAAAGGCAGCATGTTAAATCTCCTTGTGCTTTTACTGCAAGAGGTTATTGAATTTCTTGAAATTCAAAAGAAAAGAAAATTAGAGTCGATTATTACTGACAGCATATTTCAGAAGAGATTGGCATATCTTGCAGACATATTTGGTCATTTGAATGAACTGAATCGCAAGTTACAAGGAATGGATTCAAACATAATTGTACAACGGCACAAGATAGCTGCATTTGTTGCAAAGCTGGAATTGTGGAAAGGGAAAATACAGAGTGGTCGTAGTGTCGCGGCATTTCCAACGTTACATAAAATGATTGGAATGAATAATAATTGTTCCGTAATTCAAAGTGATGTTGTTGAACATTTTGACAAGCTTACTTGTGAATTTCATCGTTATTTTCCATCCATTGAAGCTGACACTCCTGCAATGGCATTAACTAGGTATCCATTTCGATTCCCTGTTGCAGGTGTTCAAGAAGATGAAGAAAACACACAAGAACAGTTTTTGGAAATGATTTATGATTCAGCTGCCAAAGCTTCATTTGAAGATAATACCTTGGATAAATTTTGGGCAATTATGATGAATACATACCCAAAAGTTGCTGCAAAACCATTATCATTGGCTGACTGCTTTCTCATCAACATACCTTTGTGAATCAGCTTTTTCGAATGTTATCACCATAAAAACAAAAGCTCGAAACACAATGTTAAATCTGGAATCAGATTTGCGTTGTGCAATCTCAAAAATAAAACATGACATTAAGTTGATCGCCGCTGAAAAGCAACAACAAAAATCACATTGACGAATTTGAACTAAATTAAATGTTATTCTTCTCAATAAATTGTTCTTTTTGTTACATACTGTTGTGCTTTTGGATATATCACAACAGATTATCAGAATTCATTTTGATTTTTCAGTCAGTTTTAAAAGTATGTGGGGTAGTGGGGAATATAGACTTATTAAGTAGTGGAAGTGGGTAATGAAGTAAAAAAGGTTAAGAATCCCTGGTCTAAAGTAAATCGTGTTATGTGCATTCATGAAACTGCTCCATACAAGTTTATCCAGAGACATAGCAGCCGCCCCCCAAACCCCCCAATTGGGGGGGGGGGCCAGGCCAACTTTGGGGGCCCAAGTTAGTCTGAAATTGCTTTTCGGCTACGTGACTATTTTCAGTTCAGCAGACTTGTTTACAACCGATTTAAACTGTAGGAAGAAATTGGCTTGTGACATCATAAGTGAATGCAACGTCATTTTATCTCGCACAATCTAGAATATTTCGATTGATTTTCTGGTAGAATCTTGAATATTCGATTGACGTAACAATGCCGTTGTTACG
The DNA here is from genome assembly GCA_963675345.1 of Trididemnum clinides. Classification (NCBI taxonomy): domain Eukaryota; kingdom Metazoa; phylum Chordata; class Ascidiacea; order Aplousobranchia; family Didemnidae; genus Trididemnum; species Trididemnum clinides. The sequence goes on along the minus strand of OY776303.1, from coordinate 1,954,201 downwards.
CAACAATCATAGAATGGTCTGGAATTCTGTTTGGCTATAAATACCGGGACAATATATATATACACTGCAGAGTGCAGATAAAGTATTTTATTGACATTGTATAGAATGAAACGTTCAAAAAGTGGTGCTCAAAAGAGAAAAGAAGCAGCCACTGCTCGAGATGCTGTAGCGAAATTGCCCAAGATGACAGATTTTTTCAAGATTACTGAGCAGAGTAGACCTGGCACTAGTACCGAGAGGGATGAAGAAAACTATAGTGTACAAGAAAAAGAAGACTATCACGATCAGCATCAAAGTGATTGTGAATTTCCAGAAAATGTAAGTTGTGATTTACCTGCCAATACGCAACCTTTAATATCAAAAATAACTGAATCTCAATTTACCCCTATCCCTGATGACCCATGTAAATGGCCTGAAAGTATTTCTGATGCTCAACGATGTGATATAGTAAAGCGTGGACCACATCAACTAATAATGAATTTTCCATATAATAACACAACTCCAAGGCGACGTTTTTCCTCCAACCATTATAAACGTGTGTTACCTAATGGTGAAAGTGTTTGACGGTCGTGGCTAGTTTATTCTGGGGAATCAGATCAAGTTTTTTGCTTTTGTTGTAAGCTATTTGGAAAAACACTAAGCCCCTTTTGTAGTGGTATAAATACATGGGAGGGTTTTTCGAAAAAACTGAAAGACCATGAAAACGGCATTTCCCACCAAGAATGCTGCAGTCAATGGATGTTGCTAGCTGAAGGGATAAGAAATTCATCCACTATCGACAAACGCGAGATGAATATTTTTTTCAATGAAAGACGTTTTGGAGAAATGTTTTAGAGAGACTTATCGACATTGCCTTGTTTCTATCGGAAAGGAATCTTGCTTTTAGAGGATCTGAAGAAGTCTTAGGATCTCCTCACAATGGAAATTTTCTGGGTATATTTGAGCTTTTGGCAAGAAGAGATCCGATCCTAAAAAAGCTTCAAGACAGAATCAAGAATAAAAACACTAAAGATCACTATTTGAGTCCTACCATACAAAATGAACTAATTGAATTGCTAGCGACAGAAGTTGAAAAAGAAAATTTACAGCAATTGAAATTGGCAAACTATTTTTCTATAATTTTGGACTGCACTCCAGATATGTCACATCATGAACAAATGTCTGTCATTCTCCGTTATGTACTATGTAATGAAGAAGCTGCTGTTGTTAAAGAAACATTTTTTGGCTACTTGAGAATAAGTGACAGTACTGGGAAAGGCTTGTTGGACGCTTTCTTAGAAAAAGCGACCGAACTGCAACTCGAATTGTCTGATTGTCGAGGTCAGTCATATGATAATGGTGCTAACATGAAAGGAAAACATTCTGGGGTCCAAGCAAGAATGCTAGACATCAATCCCAAAGCTGTTTACGTGCCCTGTGCAAACCATACCCTTAACTTAGTTGTTGTTGACAGTGCTAATTGATCGACGGAAGCATTGACATTTTTTGGAGTACTTACAAGGTTGTATGTGCTGTTTTCTTCCTCTGCTCAGCGTTGGGAAATTTTGAAGAAACATGTGGAGCTGTCCATAAAGTCACAATCTGATACTCGTTGGGAAAGCAGAATTAAATGCATCAAACCTCTTCGATACAATTTAAAAGAGGTGTTGCTGGCACTGAAAGACTTGGAAGCCATTTCCATAGAAAGAAAAGATGGAAGAGCTGCCTCAGAAACAAAATCGTTGATAGCTCATTTATCAAAATGGAGTTTTCTTTTGTCGGTGTTTATTTGGTATGATATCCTATTCCAAGTCAATAAAGGAAGCAAGATTCTTCAATCGTATGGAGTCTCCCTTCATACAATGGAAACGGAAATCCAGGCAACTGAAAAGTTTTTGCAAAACTATCGCACAACGGGTTATGACAGTGCCGCAACATCTGCTGTTGAAATAGCACAGGAATTGGATATTGATCCTTCTTTTCCTCCGTCAAGAAGTGGAAAGAAAAGAAGATTGTTTGATTACCAAGGTGAAGAGGAACAACGAGCTACTCCTGAACTGAAATTTCAAAGCAACTTTTTCTATCCATTAGTAGACCAGGCTATTATGTCAATAAAGGAGCGCTTTAATTTGTTACGTGAGGTTTCTTCCGCCTTTTCGTTTTTGTACACACGAGACAAACTTTTGCTTGTGCAACAAGAAAATGCTCTTCTTACTTGCTGTAAAGAGTTCCAAAAAAAGTTCGGTGACATTGATTCTGATGAAATGAGCGCTGAGCTACAGCGGTTTGTTTTAATTTTACAAAAAAAACGCAATCTCAATACGGCTCAAGACTTTCTGAACTATCTTCTAAAGACTCATTTATTTGAATTGTATCCGAATGTGTACATCGCACTTCGAATCTTACTAACTTGCCCCGTGACTGTTGCCAGCGCTGAAAGAAGCTTCAGCAAATTGAAACTGATCAAAACTTTTAATCGAACGTCTATGACAGACAGTAGACTATCTTCATTAGCCATGTCGCCAATCGAAAATGACTGCGCCCGATCTCTTGATTATGACAATGTCATAACAGCATTTGCGAACAAAAAGGTTCGCTCCAGACTATTTAAATGATAGTGTGTTTTTATAACTTTTTCATGTTTTTCAGTGTCATTGCTTTCGTTTCGCAGTGTCTGCATAAATGTCCTACTGAACTCTGGCATCGGTGCCGAATTTTTTATGACTTGCACCTTCGGTATCGGCATGCTTTATTCTGACATTAGCCTGTTTACTTCTGTACAAATTGTGGTGTATTTTCTTAATGCAGCTTTTCAATTTTACACCTCTAAAGTGATATGACCTGTGCGCAGGGGCTCTTGCGCTTACTTTGGGGGGGGCCCGAAGTTGGAGTGCTACGGGACTGAGTTTATCGGTTTACGTTTGTAATGTCTGCACCTTTTTACAAGCGTTGCCTGAAAGTGTTATTTTGTTAAAACCTTACTTTAGTTTCTGGAGGCCACTATGTTACAGCATCGCCTTTATTTGTTGTTTTGGCGGGTGTTTGTTTTGAACCCTTACTTCAAAACCTCAGTTTGGATTGTCATACCAGCTCACGGTTTCTACCTACATTATGTAATCATGTGCTCTCGGCTCAGTCACATTGCAAGCAATCAGCGTTCTTTGCCTTTGGCAATTGTTTGCAGCGCACTGAGCACTACAGAATTAGATTTGTTAAAATTGAAAAAGGTTTTTTGGGATTTATGTTGGCTGAAGAACGAACGCATGTTTTCTGTAATCAAGTCTAAAGTCAAATTCGGGTAATTTTTGGTAATCTTTTGATATTTCGGAATTTTTTAGTTCTGTTTTACCTACCTACTCTAGCAGCAGCAAAAATCTAAACGCTCCTCTTGGACAATTTAGAAAGTTATAAGAAATCAGAACAACGTTGTAACGATACAGCGTTGGCAGAGAGGTAAAGCATCTGGAAATTCACACTGTTGTTACAGCAAGCAACTTTAATAAATTAAAAGTCATTTTTATTCGTAAAACACTTTAAAATTTTTAATGTTTTTGACGCCAACTTTAAAATAAATAAATAACCAGGAGAGATCGGACGCAAAAATTTTTAACCTCGTTAAAATTAGGATTGCGGCATTACACAACAGGCATGCACTAAAAAGCTATGCCAAAAATCCAATATGAAATGTGGTATTACAATTACCCAAAGTGATTAAAGCTGTTATAAAAAAAAAAATTATTATAGGTTTAGCAAAAATGAAGCTACATTTGCATAGCATTGCTTGTTAAGACCAGGGCTATGACGTTTTATAAGCAAAGCTTCGTGAATTTTTGCTTTTTCTGAATAGAATTTCCTCATTATGGCGGAAGAATTAAATGTTATATTGTAGATTAGAGCAGGTGGTGCATGACAAAATATGATCCATATTTGCACTTTTTCTTGAATCTGCTAAATTCAGATGCTCCCTAGCTCTGATGATCAAATATTGGACACGAACAAGTAAATTTGTAAACGACATTTGAGCATAGAGGCAAAGGCGTTGCTGATTTTAGTTGAAAATACTGTCCCACATTTTTGTACGGGCAAATAAATACGAACTTGACACACATTGTTATATCTTACAGACTTTAGAATCAATTTTACTTGGGGTCCAATAAATATGCCACCCTTAACTTTGGCCTCTGAAAGTTTGGGAAACAGATTCTGGAGATACTTAAAAGCAGCACCATCTTTGTCCAACGCTTTTACGAATTGTTTTATTAGACCAAGTTTAATGTGAAGGGGCGGCAACAGAACATTCTTTGGGTTAATTAGTGGAATATTTTTGACATTTTTCTCTCCAACAACAAATTCCTCACGTTTTGGCCATACTTGCTTTTGATAGTGGGCTTTGGTATCTCTGCTATCCCAAAGACAAAGGTAGCAGGGATATTTCGTGAAACCCCCCTGCATTCCCATCAAAAAAGCTATCATTTTAAAATCACCAATAACTTCCCAGTTATACTGGTCATATTTCAATACGTTCAGCACAGTTTTTACATTTTCGTAAGTTTCTTTAAGATGGACTGAATGAGCAAGAGGAAGAGAGGGGTATTTGTTGCCATTATGGAGTAGAACTGCCTTGAGACTCTTTGATGAACTGTCAATGAAAAGACGCCATTCACTAGGGATACAAGGAATTCCAATTGAGTAAAAAAGCTCACTAACATTGTTGCAAAAGCAAATTGCATTTTGCATGGTGAAAAAACTGGAAAAGCTTTGGTGCCGTTTACGTTGCTCAGTAATTTGAACAGAGTCACCAAGCAAATTCCACTGCTTAAGTCGTGACGTTAACAACTCTGCATTAGATTTAGTCAAACCGAGATCTCTGATCACATCATTGAGATCTTTCTGATTGGGATAATAAGGTTTTTTCTCTTCTAAGTTAGAATTTAGGACATAGTCATCAATTGTTATATCATCCTCATCAGTAGCGGATTCATCAGCTGAGACAGGGTCTTGAGAACGAGTAGGAATGGGTACTGGCAGTTGATCAGAATGTGGCACAGGAGCAATTGAGGAAGGAATGCTGGGATAAACAATTGCAGGAGTATTCTTTCCAGTTCGACTTTTAGACGGATCAACCATACAAAAGTAGCAATCATTTGTGTGGTTAGTTGGTTCACGCCATATTCTTGGAATGGCAAATTTCATTGCTCTTTTTTCTCCTCGATACCACCCTGAAAAGAAATATTGTTGTCATTAGTTAAGTCTCGGCTTTTTATCATAAACAGTAAAAACACAACAGTTCAAATTCAATAGCAGAATATTAACAAGGCTTACCTTCCAGAGTTTTTTTTGCAGTAGTCACAAGCAAAATGTGGAGCCCAAGTCCTGTCTTGGTTTTCAACAGGCATACTAAAATAAGAATTATAAGCTTCACACATCTTTGCAGATGCTAGAACAGAGTGTTTGCTTGCTCTGGTCTTGATAAATTCTCCACATATGAAACAAAATGCATCAGGAGAATGCTTGCAGCTACCCCTCTTAGACATTTTCAACAACAAATACCAGGAAGATGATGACTATTTTCAAGAAATAAGCTTAATAACAAAAGTATGTAATGGTAAAAACTAACCTGCAAACAAACAACAATTAAAAACGTACGGTACTGTGCACAACTGTTGCTAAAAGTGGATACAACAACTTCCCATATGCTATTTAAATACTTTTGGGCTACTATATCTCAATGTATATTGTGTGATTGCAAAATTTCGCTCTATTAACTACAAAAGCAAAGTTTAGATCACGTTATATTTATTTGTGTTAGTTTCTAGGTATAACCAATTGGGAAGTAACAATTAGAATCTGAGAACAAACAAAAAATTTTTTTTGTTACGCAGTGTAATGCAACTTCACCGTTTAATCCACATCGAAAAACGGACAAAACTTTTTCACCTAGTTACTCTTCAAGTCAAATAATCTATGCGGAAGCGGAAGCGGTAGATTTTTCGCGCTTTTGCTTCCGCTTCCACAGAAAAAGGACCGCTTCCAGCTTCCGCTTCCTTATCCCTGGTTGTAACAAAGTTTCCCAACAACGCAGCAAAAAAACGATTTTCATCTACGCATTACAAACGTGTTTTGTTTAACGAAGAGACTGTTGCTCGGTCATGGCTGGTGTGTTCTCAAGATTCTGATAAAGCATTTTGCCTATTCTGCAAACATTTTGGCAACTCAGCCAGTCGATTTTGCTGCGGACAAATACATGGGAAGGTTTTTCCAAAAAATCAAATGAACATAAAAATGGTATCTCATAAAAAGTGTTTTGGTCGATGGCTTTTGCTGAAAGGATGTATCAGTACTCAATGTACAGTGGATTAAGGTGACCATACGTCCTCTTTTTGGAGGACATGTCCTCCTTTTTGGTAAAAAGTAATTGGTCCTCCGAGAATGTTTAAAAATGCCTTTTTTGTCCTCCTTTTTAATAAAAACTAATTTGGTCGTCCAAAGTCGTTCAAAAATTCCCTTTTTACGTTTACCCTGTGATTAAAAAATTGTGTCACTACATATTTGTTCAAATGATAATAAGTTTAACTGTTAAGGAATGATAAAAGGGAGTTTCCTAACGGTCTACCTCAGACTGACTGTTGTTTTAGGTTTGAAAGAGTAAGATTACATGGAAAACGGTACAAATACCGATAAGTTTCTACGGAGATAAATTTTGGTTTTTTGTTCTGATCGATTGATCTAATTTCAAAGAAATCATTTCGGTACATATTTATTTTAGTTTAAAAATTCAAACAATATTTTCAGTTGAACTGCTTATAATTATCATTGCTGTAATTTTTGAAAAATAAAACAAAAAGCCAAAAAATAAATGCGGTATGCCAAAAAGAAAATCAAAGTTTACTGAAGAACTTCAACAGAAGTATCCATTTTTTTAGAAAAGGACGAGATGAGTTTGAAGCAGAATGCATTACTTGTGGCTACGAAACTTTTGTTTCTGTAGCAAATAAAGCCAAACTTAGCCTAGACATGCATGTAGACAGTTCAAAACATAAAAAAGCTGTTCGATTTACATTTTTATATTTATTGGCATAATAAATTTATAAAAAATAAACTGCTGTATTTGTACTAATTATCAAAATATAATTATCAAAAGCGGTCAGTGTCCAACAAATATCCAGAAAAATTTTTCCAGCCTTGCAGAACAACTTGTAGGGCTGATAATAATTATTATCAAAAAATGTCCTTTTTGGTAATGAAAATATGGTCACCCTACAGTGGATGGACAAACAATGCATATTTTTCTTGCAGAAAGAACATTTTGGAGAAATGTTTTGAAGCGGCTGATTGACATCGTAATACTTTTGGCAGAAAGAAATTTCTCTTTTAGAGGCTTGAACAAAACTCTTGGTTCACCGCAAAATGGAAATTTTTTGGGATTATTTGGACTATTAGCGGAAGGAGATCCCGTTTTGCATGAATTACAGAACCGGATAATTCGACTCTGATCTAAGCAACATTATTCAAGCTAAAATATTCAGAATGAATTGATAAACTTGATTGCAAAAGAAGCTGAAAAAATACTTCTTACTTAACTTAAATAGGCCAAATATTTTGCTGCAATTCTCGATTACACCCGGGACATCTCACATCGAGAGCAATTGGCTGTAATTTTCTTTTTTGTTTAATGTGATGACGAAAGTGGAGCTAAGGTAAATGAGGGTTTTTGGGATTATTTAAGGGTCAATGACAGCACTGGAAAGGCTTGCTGAATGCCTTCTTGAAACGATCCGAAGAATTAGGGTTAAATGTTCCTGATTGTCCTGTTCAATGCTACCACAATGGAGCTAGCATGAAAAATAAAGAAGCTAAGCTCCAAGCTAGATTTCGGCAAATTTATTCAAAAGCGTTGTATGTTCCATGTGCTAATTATTTACCGTGTGTTCCATGAGCTAATTTGGTTGTGGTAGATTGCGCGAAGTCTTCCACTGAAGCATTGCTATTTTTAGGCATGTTGACGCAATTGCGTGAACTCTTTTAGCCTTCCACGCAATGCTGGACCATATTAAAAGAGAACCTGGCGCTATCACTCTAATCGCCATCTGCTACTCGCTGGAAGAGTCGGATCCACTACATCTCTCCATTGCGATACCATTTGACTGATGTGTCAAACCTATAAAAGTATTATAAAAAAAGAATGGTGAAACAGTCAACAATGTTCGTGCATTGATACTTGGAATTGAATCACGAAGCTTTGTTTTGTCTATTGTCATTTGGCGTGAAGTTCTTTTTCAAATCGACAAAACTAGCGAAGTTATGCAAACCTCTCGTGTTTCATTAGAAGTAGTCGAAACAGAAATTGTAGCAACAGAAGAAGTGTCTAAGAAATATCGCAATAATAGTTACAATAGGGCGGTGACTAGGGTGTCCGATTCGGGTCTGTATTTCTAAACACCTTGTCTATTGTCATTTGGCGTGAAGTTCTTTTTCAAATCGACAAAACTAGCGAAGTTATGCAAACCTCTCGTGTTTCATTAGAAGTAGTCGAAACAGAAATTGTAGCAACAGAAGAAGTGTCTAAGAAATATCGCAATAATAGTTACAATAGGGCGGTGACTAGGGTGTCCGATTCGGGTCTGTATTTCTAAACACAGGTTTTGCATTCTGAAAACCCGGGTTTTATCTGCTTCCAAAAATAGATGCTTTTACTTTTCTTAGCGCATTAAGAAAAATAATGAAACGTATTTAAACTATTACTTAGCATAACACGTTTAAAAAAATATAACAAAATGAATCATATTTTTTGATTTAGCCTACATAGCAAATTTAAAAAATCGAGAAATGCATTTATACTTTTACTTTACATAAAGCATTTACAAAAAATCCCGAAATGCATTCGTACTTTAATTTAGCACATTGGAAAAATAGCGAAATGCATTCATACTTATACTTTAGATATTTTTCACAAAATAATGAAGTATTGTTCTTGCCTTTTTTTTCATATAGCATATTTTAAAAAAATAACAAAATGCATTCGTAATATTATTTAGCTACAGCAGTAGAAATCACGAAAAGCATTCATACTTTTTTCAAAAAATAACGAAATGCATTCATATTTTTAGTTTTTCACTTTATATACAGTCAACTCCCGTTAATCGGACACCATTTGTTCCAGTGAATAATGTCCGATTAGCAAGGTTGTCAGATTAACCAGTTAGCCTAGTTTGTGATTGGTAATGTCGGTACGTCAATCACGCAATGCCGATCGGCACTTGCGTGGCCCTGGTTAGCACAGGTAAATCATTATAGTCAACGCAACTGCAAAATAAGACGCAAAATTCGTTTTATCTAACGAAACTTTTTTTACAGCATAAATCACAAAAAGGCACAGTCCACGACATGTCATTGCTTTTTAAAAAAATTCATCAAAGTGGTTTGCACAAGCGCTGGTTGATTTGAAAGATCAATGTCCCGTTTCAAAGCCCAAGTACCGTGTAAATGATCGCTAACATGCTGTAGCCTTGGGTGCTGCTCCATGTATGTAATCAAAGTTTCAAGAGCAGCTGTTGCTTCCCTTGTCGTTACGGTACGTGGCGGATTCTCTACCTCTTCATCACTTTCACCACTCTCCTTTTCTGTAATTGCAGGTGGTTGTACAATCTCAACGATAACCTCATGCGACAAAGTTTCTCCCGTTTCTTCATTGCGATTGATGTCAAGCCATTCGTTCACTGACATGCGATGTTCATTTGGTATGACGGTCAGATTTTGAAGTTCCTCGCTAATTTCTCTTATCACTTCTTCTTCAGCCCGACCTATTTCTGTTGGGTCATCATTCAAAAGATCACGGCGCGCTATAATGCCCGTGTGCTCCCAGCATTTGTTTATTGTTTGAGATTTTACATCATTTCACGCATTCTTAATGAGACAAAGTGCTTCTCGGAGATTTATAGACATAGGTTTGTCATCCTCTATTGCTCGTAGAAAATGTTTCGTTAGTCCCTTTCGGTAATAAAGCTTGAAATTGCGTATGATTCCGGCATCGTTTGGCTGGAGGTGTGAAGTCATATTCGGTGGCAAAAAATGGACTCGTACATTTTGTAAATCCTCCGGTACCTTGTGGCTTGTCGCATTGTCAAGAAGCAGAAGAACTTTGCGTTTTTTTGATCTCATTGTTCGTTCGAAATTTTCTAACCATTCTGTAAACAGGTCGCTTGTCATCCAGGCCTTTTTATTGTAACCGTAGATGGCATCAACATTTGGATCAAAGTCTTTTCTAAAACAACGGGGCCTCGCTGTTCTTGCGATCAAAAGCGGTTTTTGTTTATCCATTCCGGTTGCATTCGCGCAAAGTACGACCGTAATTCGTTCTTTATTTTTTTTCTTTCCTTTAACTGGTCCCGTAGCCAATGTTGCATTAGGTTCTAAACGATAGAAGAGACCAGTTTCATCCATGTTGTATACATCACTAAGCTCATACTCTGAAATAATGCAACGTAATTCTTCTCTACTCTTTTCAACATCAGCAAGATTAACTTCATTTGATTCTCCATGAATCTTGTGCAGTAAACTTCCGTGCCTCTTTTTAAATCGTTCCAACCGGCCATTAGAATAGGAAAAACCTTCAACTCCCAATTCTCCCCCAAAATTCTTTGCCTTCTCAATGATCATGTCACTAATAACTGGCAGATTTTTTGTTCGGACGTCATTGAACCACATGGAAAGTGCGCTTTCCAGCAAAGGTTCCTTGCAAGACCTGTCTCTTGTTGAATCGATGCTTCCTTGCATAGCGAATGACAGCCACTTGTCTTTCTCCTTTAAAATGCTAGAAATTGTAGATCTTCCTATTGCAGTCCCCATGTCAGACTAAAATGCCGTACGATATCTTGCTGGATTTCTTTCTGATTTTCTTCCTTGTATTGGCAAATCTCCTGCTTCTTTGCTGCTGAAATTGCTATTCGAGCGCGTTTTGTTGGAGGTCCTGACATCTTACTGACTTTCCTGGTGTCGTAGGTTGAAATGACAGCTTATTCTACACAGACCTTTATGTCTCAAACGGTGAGAATATAGCAGAGAAAAAGAAAACGAACAATAACGCGTTGTCTTGCGATTGTAATTGTCACAATTGTTATTGTAGGTCTACTGTAATTAGGGCTAAGCATAAAATCAGCTTATGGGTAGCGGCGTCTCAAACTTGCTGCGGTCTATGTCCGATTAACGGGGAATTTTTTAATGCATTTTGCACTTTTGTTCCTAGAATTTCGCTGTCATAGTCGGATAGCGAGGTTGTCCGATTATAGAGGTAAAACATAGTACATTACAATGCAGAAATTCCGTTCCTTGACAATTTGCGTTCGATGGCGAGGGTGTCCGATTAAAGGGGGTCCGATTAACGGGAGTTGACTGTAGTACCTTTATTTTGTGTAAAATTGGCGCATTACAATCATGGCGTTTTAAAGTGTCATTATTTGGCGAGTTTCTAATCTTGGTAGCAAAAAGAACCATAGCAGAAAATGTCCGCTCTGCTTCTACAGAAGTTGGTTTAATTGTGAAGAAAGAACGATGAAGGTTCTCTAAATTCTCCGGTCTCTTTTTGGTAGCCTCAAACAACTGCATCTCTTTGTTGATAATTCGCGCTCCATCACTTTGGACTTCTTCAATTTTCAGCCTGGGCTCTTTTAGAAAGGCTTGAAATTCTTCTGACAATGTTACATTTTTTGGCAGGCTCGCTTCATCGTTGCCATCATTATTAACATTGGAATCGGATGGCGATTCCATCGTTTCGTTAACAGTATCTGTTATCACTTGTTGTTTGAACACCCGTTGTTGCAGCTTTGTAGCCAAATTCCTAATTTTATTTTTTCGAATTTTTATACCAAATTCATCATATGACTGTTCAAGGAAGTTGGGGGATTTCAAATATTCCAATAAATGGACAACTTCAACATTGCTTTGCTCCTGAATAGGTTTCTTAAAGCTCTTCAACGAAGCATTTCCAAATGGAGTTTTTAAATCACTTAGTTTCTTAATAGCAAAGACAATGACTTTTTCTGATAGAATGAGATCTGCATTTTCTTTGCATAAATATTGCACAGTCATTTCAAGTGGATACAAAATATCACAAATTTCCTTAATCTTGTCAAGCTCTTCACTGCTGATATTGAAGTCTTTGTCAAGCTGAAACATTGCAACTTTGACTACTTTCCTCATTTCGTAAAATCTTTGAAGCATATTCAGCAAACTGTTTTGGCGAGTCTTGCAGTCCAGAAACAAACTTTTTTTCTTTCCGAAAGACTGCTGAACTTGAGGTTGCAAATTCTCGTCATTTTTTACAGGAGACATGCGGAAAATTTTGACAATTTTTCTTAATTTTTTGACAATTTCTTTGATTTCTGGAATGATATCAAAACAATTCTGCTGTTCCTCATCACATTCTTGTTCATCAGATTTTTCCTCAGCATTTTCTTCTCCGTCACCTTTGTCATTCGCTGTAGCGTTACCAGTACCACCACCATCGCGACATTTATCACTTATCTGCTTGGGCTTTTCCGTATAAAGTACATAGCAAACACTAAGATGTGTGGCATGTGCAAAATAAGAGAATTGTAATGACTCAGTTTCACGGCCAAATTTTATCATAATGGACGCACCATCTGTTAGAGTGGACACAATGTCATCATTGAGGGATAGTGCATATTCGTGAAGTCTCTCCTGCTCAAGCTCAATTGCCCTTTCTGTCACCATGCTTCCTTTCACGCGAGTTAAGCCAAGCGATTGAAGTCCAACTGGAAAGTGTAAATTGAGGTTGATAAATCTTCGATTACGAGTGGACTTGGACTTGTCAAAACTGATCAAGAAACGATTATCAGTTTCTTTGATTTCACGAATTTTTGTAACAATTTCCCTCTGAATTTCAGCAAATTGTTTCATGAACGCCTTTTTACATAATCCCGGCTGCTTGGTAAATTGTAGCCAATTGGTGCAAATGCTCTTCTCAGTAATTTACTGCTGTAATTTGATTGAATGCTGGGCCGTCAACAGCCACAAGCTTTACCACAGCTTTTCTCAAAGACTCACGGCGATCTTTTTTAAAATACGAATCAATCTTCCGTTTCTTAAACGAAGATTCAGTAACACTCTTTTCTAGGGACGATCCCATATGAATCTGATGCTTAGATTTGAGATGAGTGATAAGACTTTTAGTGCTGGAACCTGAAGCTTTTATAATTGGTGAGAACACTGAGCACTTCGCTTTCTCCTCTGCCTTATTATAAGTAAAATGCTGCTACACTTTAGACTTTCGCTGAGAACTTATATCTGTATATAAGGTCATGTTGTTTTCAAACTTTGTTACACTGCAGCCAGTTAGCTATTACCAAACCTTCAGTGCCGGAGTGATTTGCTATGTTATTCTACGTTAGATCGCAAAATGGCTATAATTGTTATAATGTATAATAAACCTTTGTCACTGACAATGACAAAATTACATTTTTCAAAATGCAACGTTACGTCGGCGTTATGTAAGATATTTTATGTTAGAACAAATTTAAGCCACCTGGTGGGAATTTAAAAGCTATTGCATTGACTTTATATATTTCACAGTTATAGTATAATATTGATACTTTGTTACGTAATGAAACCCAGGTTTTGCACCAAAAAATACCCAAGTTTCAAAGATCACCCCAAAACTCGGGTTTTCGGGTTCGGGGAAGCCCGGGGCGGACACACAAGCGGTGATTTGTGCGCTTGAAATTGCTGAGGCTTTGCAGATTTATATTGGGCTTGCGTAAAGCAGACCCAGAAAAAAAAGAGTGATTGAATATGAAGCAGAGGAAAAGAATTGTGAAATGTCACAAGAAGACCAACCCATAACAAATTTCTTTTTGCCATTGATAGATCATGCAATATGTTTTTTAAAAGACCGCTTTGAGCAAATGCATCCAGTGGGTGCGATTTTTGATTTTCTTTATCATCAAGAAAAACTTTTGCAAGAGTACGAGCACATCGTCTTCTCAGTGTAGGTCAAAATTTTCACATGCTTTGGGAGATATTGACCTTCTGGAAATGAATGATGAGTCGGAATGATTTGTGGTCATCGTAAGAGAAAATAAAGACGACCTCAAAACAGCCATTGAACTTCTGACCTATATACAGTACACTCGACTCTCGTTTTTCAGGACGAGATGGTGCAGGCATATGTCCGGAAAATGAAAAAGTCCTGATAACACAAATGTATTTAATGCAAATAAAAGAAAATAATTGTCCTTAACAATATGTACAATGAATTTGCACTGTAAATAATAAATACAGTAACAAGTTTTTTTATTTCATGGCCTTACCACCTGAAGTAAAACACTTGAAGTCACCAAAGAAATTTATTTGCAATGAAAAAGACACAAAATTCTGCCGTTTCATTCAAAAACGCAACGCGACCAAATTTCATGCTTTGAGATATTTAACTTTTTGTGTTCCATTGTTTCAGTTTTGTCACATAATAAATTAAATTTTCGTTTTTTTTTCACTGTTATCTCATAAAATGATATAATTTTCCGTTTACTCACGTTGTTTTTGTTTAGAACAGCACAATTGTTCACTGATACTTGACAAAACACGGTGTTTGCGAGCGTCGGTAGCCACCTATCTGGCATTTCTGGCAGTACGCGAGGCGCTCGTTGTTTGAATTCATTTGTCGGCAGTCCGGATAAACCGAAAACCGTATCAACGAGATCCAGAAAAACGAGGGGCGAGTGCATATCAAAAACAACTATTGGAAGTGTGTCAAAACCAGGGAAGTGGAAGCGGATGCGGTGGAAGCGGTCCTTTTTCTGTGGAAGCGGAAGCGGAAGCGCGAAAATTCTACCGCTTCCACATAGGAGGCAAGAATGGAGGAAGAAAAGAAATTGGTTCTGCTTTCCTTCGGAGAAGAGCGAATAGGGGGAGCATAAACATTAAGAAATGAGAACGAGGAGGAGTCCTTTAGAGAGCTGTTGACCCCCACATAATCAGAATAGGGTTCAAGCCAAGAAAGAGAGGAGGTAGAAAGCTCAGAGAAGGATAAGCCCTACCTAATAAAAATGATGACGCCGCCGCTAGCGTCTGTGACATCAGTAGAAAAAATACAAGATCGGGAGTGGGTGCCATCGGATTGCAGAGCAGAGAATCCAGGAATCCGGAAAGAGGAAGATAAATTTAGGTTAGATTCCTGGATACAAATAAAGGAAACGGGATGAGACGAAATAAAGTGTTGCAGTTCAGTGCTCCTGGCTAGGAGACCCCCAGCATTCCATTGAAGAACCCTGAGAGAGTTAAGGAAAGGAAGAGGAAGCAGGAGGTAAAGAGAAACAGCCAGCAGCCAGGAGCATGAGGCGGTGGTGAGGGTGCAGAAAGAGAAGATACAAACTGGGCGGAAAAATAATAAGGTTTGAAGGCGAGGGTGGGGTGCGAGTGCTGCATTAGCAGAAGGGGGCCAGATGGGAAAGATTGAGCAGTGGAGATATACCAGCTGGAGGAGTCCGAGGAGGAAGTCACAGTGCTGGTACGTGTTGGATCTCCAAAAAAAGCAGGAACGCAGCAGGGAGGGCAGCTCCAGGAGTGAGAGCTGCCAAGAGCTCTGACTCTAGAAAAGGAGAGTAGTGAGAACTTTAAATGAATCCAATTAGAGCATGTGCAGCATTGCACTGACCTACCCCGCCAGGTCACATTTCGAGTGCACACTGAACAGAGAAAGACGGGACAAGAGTTAGGATGAACGTTGCCACTCATCAGGGCAAGGAGAAGAATGAGAAGACGGGCAAGAGAAAGGCAGGAGAAGACAGGCCCATTTTAAAGAGGCTGCTTGCTACCCTTCTGCGGTCGTTCAGGGGGCTGCACGACAAAAAAATGGTTTGTGTGAGTGGAGTGCCCGGGGTAATTGGGACCCTCAGGAAGGCCAACAGCCATTTTGATCCAACCCAAACAGAGTTGGGGACCGCACCACCATGTTGAGGCGGCTATTGATTGGTGCAGTTCAATTTTGCTTGCTTTACATGTATATACTATATATACGACAGAAATTTTGCACTTCACTATTCAAAAAGATCGGAGTCAATACGTGTTTTGGGGACGGACAGAAAGTCGGTAATGATGATTAGAGTTAAAGTTAACTAAAAGTCAGAGTTAGTTGAGGATAGAGAGGGAAAATCAGCGCTATACGGTGTAATTTGTTGTTGTGACGACAGGTTATTGTCGAGAGCCGTAATATGTGGTCATACGATTTAGATCTGGGAGGCATTAAGTTAACTGTTGTAAAAGTAGTTGTAAGTATTGAAGGAACTTGTAATAACTGTCTATTTGTTGAAGTGTTTAATTGGTTTTTGGATTTTAGTAACGAAATATTTGATTTTCTGGTAAATAATTTGTAATTTCTAAATTTTTGTTAGTGGGGGTTTCGTGACAAACGCGAAAGTACATCAAGGGTTTCGCGATGACAAAAAGAGTGAAAAGCACTGTTCTACATTCAACACAAGTTCTAATATCTACGAAAAAGAAAACACAGTGTAGTTCGGAACAATAAGCTGAAGCGAGGTAGGTAAAGTAATAGCAATAAATGAAGGTTTTTTTCCTCAAAATGATGAAGTGCAGGAGAAGGCAGGCTACAGACCCACAAAAGTTTAAAAAATGTCAACGGTCGTTTTCTCGTTTTTTGTTAGTGGAAGCGGAAGCGATAGGTGCGAAAGCGGAAGCGGAAGCTGTTGAAAAATAACCGTTTCCACATCCCTGGTCAAAACTTGTGTTAAGTTCTTCGAGTTTTGCTGGCACGCCCACGCGCGGTGGCAGGTGCTGAGAGAATTTTAGCAAGTAGAAACTAATCAAAACCTTTACGTCATTAGTTTCGGAGGGGCTCCAATTGGGTTAGCACCGGCACTGAGAGGAGATAAAGGGCAAAGATCCTCTCAAGCGGTATCACAGTAGCAACAAATATGAAAACAGACAGTCTTCATTATTTCCTTGGTGACCAAAACTGTCGCACTAGAAATCGATTTCCAAAAAAACGTTGGTTATGGGCGAAATTCTTGGTTTTTAAGTATTGACCACCAAAAAAAGGGAAGACAAATCTTCTACATTACAAAATGCTCTGTCCTCTCCAAAAATTTGCTTCTTGGTACATTATTTACACGAAAGAGTGACGTCCATCAACGGTCTATCAGCAAAACCATGTCAATGCAATGATTTACTTGGACCTTGGAGAACTGCCCGTGCGACTTCTAGACGGGAGGCCTTTCGCCAAACCTACAATCGTTAAACTAATCGCCTACAAAGCCAAACATCGACCTGTTTATTAGATAACCTTCAGATTGTTTCACTTATATTCTTTGTTGGGTTAAATGTAGATGTTAACGTGATTTATGTGCCCTGTCTTTGGTTTAGTTCTTTTTGTCCTTTTAGTAAAGTAACTGCTAATGTTCTTGATATCATAATTGTTCGGAAGCTTTCGCCTTTCAAGCTGTCGTGTTTGCCGCCTCATTTAATAGATTGTCATTTGTAATAAGTGAGGAATAGGGATGTTTTTATAGTAGCCTATGTGATGATTAATGAATTGTTTTTTATATTTCACAATTGTTTTCTATTACGTTCGACCCTTAATGGAAAAACCGTAAGTTTGGTAGAGTGCATCATTTATAAATTAATAGGGCAAGTTGTTTTCTCTTTACTTAATGCCTGTCATTCTGGTTTCTTGTTAATGGTTATGTGACAATTTCGTTGATTGATCTCATGTTTATTTGTGGTTATAAATAGGCCTATTGACCGTTTATGAGCTCACTCTAATTTGGCAGTGTTTTGGTACGGGGTGGTAGCGAATAGAAAACCTAATATTTTATCATCAACTAATGCTAGTGGCAAGTTGTTTATGTATTTCCAACAGCGCTTGTCTGTGTCTTAGATCAACCGGGAAACAATAAACAGCTTGTATTTTTAGCTAATGCTAGCCTTAGTATAGCCTTTTCGCATTCGCTTATATCTTTATTTGTATGGATTGTATTTTGGAGATTTCAAAATCTTGTAACAACTAGAGCCAGATACGCCTAGCGTGTCGCAATTGATGCATGTAGTAGTAGTAGTGATTCAGTTTTTATCTGGTGTTGTCCCTTTAGCAGAGATGGCCGGATTTACCCCATTCCTTCTGGAATTGCTCGCACTCCGTCCCTCCACTTGTCTCGTCTCAGGGTGTCCTCCTTCTTCAAACCAATCATCTCTGTCTCCTCTTCCACCTGCTTCTTCCAGGTCTTCCTCGCTTTCTCTTGCCACTCACTACGAGATTCAGAGCAACCCTCAAAACACTATTGTCATCTCTCCTCAGCACATGTCCATACCATCTAACTCCATTCGCTGTTGCTAACCGGTCTATCGTTTCCTTCAACCCTAACATATCCATCTGTTCTTCAGTCGTCTTCCTGTCTACCACTTTCTGACCACACATGGCTCTCACCATAGCTCTCTCCGTTCTCCTCAAGATTGCTTTTTCATTTTCTTTTAGACACCGTGTCTCACTTCCATAGAGTATTGATCTTACACAACAACGATAGACTTTACCTTTCATCTTCAGAGCATGTGGTACAGCTAATTTTGAACAAAATTTCTGTTCTCCTTTAATACAGTCTTTATGTTCTGCAAGTTGGTGTGTGCCCGTGCGTCGAAGACCTCTGGTGAGCAAAACAGCGAGAGACAGGATCTCCCAAATAGAAGCAGCAGTGAAACGGCCAGTATAGCTGTTCTTCACTGCAACAGTAGATATTTTAGCCAAAATGTGGCAACTAATATTTGTAAAGATTCCAAATATAGCTTCGACATCGAAACCTCTTGCGAGTTGAGGGCATACAGAAGCAATTGTGGCCTTATCTACCTCCCCGTTCGAACAAAATTCGGCTGGCACTTACATTTTCCAAAATCTGGTATCACAATAAATACCGTTTTGTTCAACTGCCATTTATTTGAGTAATTAAGAGTAACAACCACACAAAGTAAATTAAACACCCTTCAACTTGCATTGGATCACCATTTCTTGAAACTATAACGACAGCAGACATTTGTTCCTATATTGTATTTCTCAATGCCGCCATTATTTTGATATTATATGAAATTTCGATGGGACGGAAACTTTACATCGAAAATATATTAGTCGCTATGTAAACCTTTTTTCGAAAGAGTTCAAATTTTTTATCTTTAAACCTAGTCATGCTTCGCATGCCTGGATGAACACTCAAAATAAAAATTTTCGTTAACAGTCCTTCCTACAGATTATCACTTCTCTTTTTTCGGAAACGCAAGCTACACACGCATGCGACAGTTATACGCTAGAGATCAGATTGCTCGATTGTTTTTTCATTTGACCTCATAATAACGTGACCATGTCAAATGCGTCAAAGTACCAGCGTGAAACCGCAACAAAGTAAATTTAAAAATTACACGCAAACGCAACAGCATCACAAAGATAAATTACGCAACGACTATACAATTGCCGGCTTAACGGTCTTTACATTACGTATTGTTGTAAGATTCAAGGTTTTGTGCAAACGCGGAAGCAGAGTAGCTCAAGCAAAACTCATAATTTTTAGGCTGGAGCTTTCAAAACATCCGGTTACCTCCCTGCATTTGCACGGCAAGTAAAGTGAATCGTTTTTTATTTCTCTGTTCGAAGGTCGAGTTGCCACAAACGCTAACAGCGGCATTCCATGAACCTGCTGCTGCAACAAGTCTAAGTTGAAGGAAGTGTCAAGAAAGCAATTCAAGGTGTTTATGAACCGGGCAACACTAATTTCCTAACTTTACTTACTTATTGAAAAGGGAACTTTTAAGAGATGAACTGTACAGATTAACTGATTGCGGATTAAAAGTTAACACTAAAGACTGTATTTTTTGAACGCAATCACAATCAGTAGGATAAATCGTGGGTTATTTGAAAGAAACACTCGTGCACAAAAGAAATAAATACAATATATTGTGAAATTTGGTTGCGCAAACTTCTAAAATCAACAACACTACGTTTATCAGATATCGAAAGCAAAATATCAGATTTTGGATAACGCACCGGTATTATTTTTGTTACAAACAAAATATTTCACAATTTTCGGCAAGTTTAGTTAAATATAAGTCGACAGTTTTTTTAATCACTTTAAACATCAACAACAAACTTGGAAACGAACTTCGTGCCCCAAAATGATTCCACTCAAAAAGCGAGAATAGCAAGAAATCAGAACGAAGTTGAAAATAGCTACGTTGGTTCGCTTAGTGTGGTGCCAGAAAGCAAAGAACAATACGATTTACGTGAGGCTTAACTAGAGTGATCGCATATACGTTTATGAAGATGTTGATCCTTATCAAATGCTATGCCTTAAAGCACAATTAACACACTGCCTACATAGAAGTGACAATTATGAAAGATTCATACATAAAAGCTGCTTTTGGAAGCCAATCAAAATAAAGCATTAATCAGTTTTGTGTATTTTTGGCAAAGAAGGGATCAAAGCCATTTTAAAATGCCACTTTCAACGTGAACGCACTGGTAATTATTGAGACAAAGACAACTTGAAAAGTCATTTATCATATCTATGTTAATAGTTTGCACTTAGTATCCACAAAAGCAAAAACAACCTTGAAAATACATTCACCTAGCAACTTCAAAAAAAATGCAATGTGAGCAATATTTCAAAACAATGCACTTCACTAAGCTCAGACAATGGAGAGGAAAGCACGCTGTAAAAAAAGGATGTTAACCAGACTTTTAATTAATTGAATAAACTTGAAGACATTTAATAAGGATTGCCGTGCTTCACCGGTTATCAGAATAGTGAAGCTGTTTACCCAGCATGTCGTAAGAGGCGACTATTGGGTACCTACCAATTACAGTCTAACTGTTAATGGTGGGGTTGCCAGCTTAATTGCTTGGTTGGACCACTCATGTCAAAAAACTGAGGTTGGGGGTAAGCAAGGGCATGCTCCCTGTAGAAGAATTTTGCTCCAGTAAATCCCCATGACCAGAAAAAATATACAAATGGCCCCCAGTCCCCGGCAGCTCTTAAATGGGCAGGGGGTGCGAAGAATCTCCGGGTTTAAATCTGAATGTCATGGGATAAGATTTGGAACATTAAATGTGGGAAGTCTTTGTGGAAGGAAAACGGAAGTGTGTGAAGAACTGAGGAAGAGAAAAGTTGATGTGTGTTGCATCCAGGAAGTAAGATGGAAAGGCCAAGGAGCTCGTTTTGTGGGTGCTTCGGGACGAAGGTATAAAATGTGGTGGTCAGGAAATAATGCAGGATTTGGAGGGGTTGGAATTTTGGTGAAAGAGGAAATATCTGGAAACGTTGTGGAAGTTAGAAGAAAAAGTGACAGAGTAATCGTGATTGTGCTAACTCTAGGTAGGGAGGTGATGCGCGTAATATGTGCGTATGGGCCACAAAGTGGAAGACCAGATGCAGAGAAAGTTCGTTTTTATGATGAAATGGGGAGTGAGTGGGACTTGGGAAGTTGTAGTGAAATCATTGTTTCTTTGGGGGATTTCAATGGACATGTGGGGAAATGTGCTGAGGGTTTTGAAGGTGTTCACGGGGGGAATGGTGTTGGGAAAAGAAATGCAGAAGGAAGAAGATTGCTGGAGTTTTGTGATGAAAGAAAGCTGTGCGTGGCAAATACTTGGTTTAAAAAGACAGACAAAAGGAAAATTACTTATAGTGGCGGTGGGTGTGAAACAGAAATTGATTTTGTGCTTGTGGGGGAAAAATATAGAAAGTATATAAGGGATGTAAAAGTGATTCCATGGGAACTTCAGCACAGGCTGGTGGTCGTAGATCTAGATAAAAAGGTTCTAAAAAAGGGTGTGAGAAAGGAACGAATCATAAGAAGAAAGATTTGGAAGTTGAATGAAAACCGAACAAGAGTGAGATTTGAAAAAAGAGTAAAAGAACTAGTGAATGCAGATGCACCTGATTTGTGGAAAACTTTTAAGGATGGTGTTCTAAAGGCTTGTGACGAAGTGTGTGGAAAGAAGAAGTCTAGGAGAGATCAAGGAGACATGTGGTGGTGGAATGAAGAGGTCAAGGATACCATTGCAAGAAAGAAGGCGGCATTTAAAGAGCTGTGCAAGTTCCCATCAGAAGAAAATAAGAATCAATACAAACGTATAAGAAATCAAACAAGGAAAATTGTTGCTAGAGCTATGAGAAAGGAAGCTAATCAGGAGTTGAATAATTTATATCATAATTCTAATAGTGTTTTCTACTTCCTTAGAAGAATGAAAAAGGAAGGGATGGATGTGGAAGGAGGAAGGTGCTTGAGAGGAGGAGACGGACGATTGGGTTTTATTGAAGAAGACCGGGCAAAAATTTGGAAGGAACATATGGAAAAGATCATGAATGAAGAGAACGAATGGGACCACATGGTGGAAACTGATGTAGTAGAAGGACCAGTGGAAAAAGTGGCTCGTAATGAAATTGTGGAGGCAATGCAAAGGATGAAATCAGGAAAGGCAACCGGACCATCTGAAGTAAGTGTGGAGATGATAGTTGCAAGTGGTGAAATCGGGGTTAAAGTGATGATGGAACTGTGCCAGCGTGTATTGGATGGTAGAGGAATGCCTGATGAGTGGAAAACAAGTGTGATTGTACCTATCTTCAAAGGAAAGGGTGATGTGATGAGCTGCGGATCATACAGAGGAGTGAAACTGCTAGAACATGCCATGAAAATCGTTGAAAGTGTGCTAGAGAGGCGAATACGAACACTAGTCGATTTGAATGAAATGCAGTTTGGATTTATGCCAGGAAAAGGAACAGTGGATGCGATATTTATTGTGAGAAGAATGCAGGAGGAATATCAAAAGAAGGACAAGAAGTTGTATATGTGTTTTGTTGACATGGAAAAAGCTTTTGATAGAGTGCCAAGAAAAGTGATGGAATGGGCCATGAGAAAGAAGGGTCTATCAGAAGTAATAGTTCGGGCAGTTATGAGCCTGTATGATGGTGCAAAGACAAAAGTGAGGGTGGGATCTGCATATTCAGAGGAATTCGAAGTAAATGTTGGTGTACATCAAGGATCTGTGCTGTCGCCACTATTGTTTGCAATAGTGGTGGACGTTGTTACCGAAAATGCAAGAAGGGGTGTGGTTAACGAATTACTGTATGCAGATGACCTTGTTATCATGAGTGAAGACATGGAAGACTTGAAGGAAAGGTTTTGGAATTGGAAGAATGCACTGGAAAGTAAAGGTTTAAAGGTCAACACCAGAAAAACAAAATTGATGGTAAGCGGGTCAGAAGGCGAACTATACAAAAGCAAGATAGATCCATGTGGAGTTTGTGGAAGGAGAGTCATGGCCAACTCAGTGTTGTGCACAAAATGTGAAAACTGGGTTCATGGCAAATGTGCAAAAATAAAGAGAGTTACCGCTAGGTTGGCAATGCATTTTGTTTGCTTGAAATGTAAAGGAATAATGGAAGGGACGATGGACTCAATCGAGAAGTTGTGCGATGAAGTGGAGACAGTGAATGGATTTTGTTATTTGGGAGACAGACTAAATGCTAGTGGTGGTTGTGAAGCGGCAGTTACAGCAAGAGTAAGAATCGGTTGGGTAAGATTCAGGAAATGTGGAGAGTTGTTGCTTGGAAATAGGTTTCCTCTGAAGATGAAAGGTAAAGTTTATTGTTGTTGCGTAAGATCAGCAATACTGTATGGAAGTGAGACATGGTGTCTGAAAGAAAATGAAAAAGCAATTTTGAGAAGAACGGAGAGAGCTATGGTGAGAGCCATGTGCGGTCAGAAAATTGTAGACAGAAAGACGACTGAAGAACAGATGGATATGTTAGGATTGAAAGAAACTATAGACCGGCTAGCAACAGCAAATGGAGTTAGATGGTATGGACATGTACTGAGGAGGGATGACGATAGTGTTTTGAGGGTTGCTCTGAATCTTGAAGTGACTGGCAAGAGAAAGCGAGGACGACCGAAGAAGACCTGGAAGAAGCAAGTGGAAGAGGAGACAGAGAAAGTTGGTTTGAAGAAGGAGGATGCTCTGAGACGAGACAAGTGGAGGGACGGAGTGCGAGAAATTGCAGAAGGAATGGGGTAAATCCGGCCATCTCTGCTAAAGGGAAAACACCGGATAAAAACTGAATAACTACTACTACTACTACTAGAGGCGATTTTTGCCAGCCTCAATTCTCCTCGGTTCGACACTAAGAAATTGATTACGAAAAAATCAAGTAATTTCATAAAGTGCAAGGGGTTTCTGCGGGGCGATACATGACTCCAACTTGACCATACACCACTAAGTCATTTACTTTCAAAGATGAAATGTACAGATCAGCTGACTGCGGATTAAAAGTGAGCACTATTAAAGACGATATTTTTGGAACGCCATCACAAACAGTAGAATAACTTTTGTGGGTTATTTGCACAGGAACAGTTGAGCATAAAACAGTTTTCACTAAATTGTTACGCAATTCGATATCGAGTGCCCAGATATCCCACTTATCTTGATTTTCTGGTGTTATGACTCTTTTTTGTACGGATTGAAAAATGTGCTTGAAAAAGTGATCCTATTAACTTCGGAAAGTTATCGCAAGTTTTCGATGTACACTTTTGGTATTTTTTTAACAACATAAGAAATAACTTCCAATAATCAAGTTGTGGACGTGAACGCGTTTTGTGTGATAGAGCTTTTTGTTCTGATTACTTAAAAAATATTGAAATTGATTCAGTATTTTTCGAATTAGTTATTTAACAATATATTTTTGTCATGCTCGAGTGATTTTGATTTGATTTTGCTATGTAACACCAGGCAATTACTGAAACTGATACATTAAAATGATGTTGCTTAGCATAAAAAAGATAATCTACACAAAATTGTTTGTTAGATGCAGTAGCAGCACATTTGGGAATAATTTCGTCATGCATGGATGATTTTACAGGTAATTTTGAAACCGGTTAGCTCTAAACTTCATTAGCAATAATTTCTAGCAGCTTATTGAAACTGAGCCAGTGTTTTCTGAAATATTAACAATCTATTGATTATATTGCTTTTCATGCTGGTACAAGCTTAACATCGTTTAGGGGACTGCACTAGGCCATTTGACCTAATTATTTAGGCTTTTGTTTCAAATCAATGATGTTTCCCTTTCACATAAAACTTAAAAACCAGGAAACACTCTACGTAATTTAAAAACACACAAACTATCCAATTTAGACAATGATTCGTTTTAATTGTACATTTTATGACAATTTTTTGAATTGGATTGTATGGACAGGCGTGGCGCGTGTTCAAAGCACATATGCTGTCAGCGGAATATAAAACTTTTCTTTGTCAAGTCAACCCCACCTGCTGGTGGTGCAGTGTGCTTTGACAAATGGGGCTCTCGATTTAGGCAAATATTCGGTTCCTTAAGATAACTCAACCGTTTATAACTGTGGTTGGCGTCGGCAAAGGCATGCGGCT
Organism: Trididemnum clinides; assembly: GCA_963675345.1. NCBI lineage: Eukaryota > Metazoa > Chordata > Ascidiacea > Aplousobranchia > Didemnidae > Trididemnum > Trididemnum clinides. The sequence continues at coordinate 1,928,778 of OY776303.1, read as the reverse complement.
GAAAATCTATTCGCCGAACTACTAATTTATGCAGTCAAACACGCAATCTTGGATAAAAGTTTCTTATCGTTAGCCCCAAGGACGACGAGAGCTAATAAAATTACTAGGATGAAGGTAAACCCCAGGGGGAGTAGGTTCAGCATAATGAAGACTTCTAGGAAAACCCAATGGGACACTAGCGGAAATGGCACTGTTGACCGAAACCTTAGATGAATCTGTAGACCCGCAACAATAAACGTGGAAGCATTGATTTGAAAAAAAGCAAGGGGTGGAAACACTTGCCAGAAGGTTGATACTGCAGCTCTCCAGGAAGTAAAATATAGGAAACGAATAAAACTTGTAGGAGGAAGTGAATTTGAATATAAATTGTTCTGAATAGAAGAAACTGGTTGTTGCGGTGTTGTAAAAAGAAATTAACGAAGCAAGTGATAGAAGTGAAAAAATTTTCCAGGATTATGTTGGAACTGGTGGTGAATGAGGATAATGTCTCTAGTGATTTCAGTGTACGGTTCACAGTGTTGCACAAGTGACGACATAAAGAGTGCTTTTATGATGAATTGAGTGCTGTAGTAAAGGACAAAGACGGTAAACGCATTATCAGGAGAGACTTTAATGGACACGTAGCAAGTTCTACTGTTGGATATTTTGGAATTTATGGAGGTAACAAATGAGAAAAGAATAGAGAGGTTAAAAGGCTTCTTAAATTTGCTGACAGTTTCGGCGGACATTTAACTGTAGTAGACTATGTTCTCGTCCATAGCAATACACGGAAGAGAATCAGAGATGTCAAAATAATGCCGAGCTAAGAGCGTTCTACGCAGCATAGCCTATTAGTTATGCATGTTAAATTGTCAAAAGTAGTTTATCTAAGAGGTATAGCTAAAAGACAAACCAAGTTGTGGAGACTGAATGACAAAAAGGTGAGGAAAGGATGGAAGATGAAGTGGAGCTGCAAGTTTATATTCAGCGGAAATATGGGATGAAGTAAAGGAATAATGGAGGTGGCAAAGAAACTGTGTAGAGAAACAGACACTTAAAGAGAAAACCATCCTGGTGGTCGAATGAACAGATGGCAGAGGCAATCACAGAGAAAAGGCTTCTCTATAAGCAATGGCAAAATGAGAAGGACTGGAGATCAAGGCAAAAGTATTGGATCAAAACGAAAAAAGTGAAACGCATTGTAGCTGCAGCGAAAGAAACGGAAATACAGCGAACGAAAGTGAGGCTGCTTTCACAAAAAGAAAAACTTTGAAGAATCCTCAAAATAACTCAACAAGCAAGGAAAGCCAAAATAGATATTGTAGGGAGACCATGCATTCGTGGCAAAGATGGGCATTTAAAGATATGTGTAAAAAAATAAAATCAAAGTATGGGAAGAGTATGTGAAAACACTACTAAACACTGAAAGCGAATGAAGTGGAAAACTGGAAGTCGCAGTAAGACTAGGACCTTGTGACATCGCTTCCAAGAATGTGGAAAATGCACTATGCCGCATCAAGACTGGAAAGCCAGCAGGCCTTAGTGGGATAATTGCTGATTTACTTAAATTCATGGGACAGGATAGCGCCAACATACGGACGTAGTAAACGGATTGCTGGAGGGCCTGAAAACGTGTGACAGTTGGAATACGAGTGAACAGGCACCACTTTACAAGTGAAATGTGTCACAAGATCAGGCGGAAATCACAGAAGTGCAAAAAGCATTCGAGGAACGACTTAGGAAGACAGCTTTATTAAACGAGAATTTATCTAGGAAATTATCCAGGAAAAGTAGTTGTAATTTTTTCCTTGCGACACATCATGGAAAAATATGAGCTGGCTAGGAGAAATCTTTATATGGTTTTTATTGGTCTGGAAAAAGCTTCGAACCGTGTCCCAAGAAGAGTAATTTGGTAAGCTCTAAAAGGCGTTGTGGAAGCTGAGGCAAAGCAATCATTAAAGGTATGATGGAGTTAAAACAGTTGTGAGGTTGGAGGATGGAAGATCAGAATTGTTTATGTAAATGTTGAAGTCCACCAGAATCAATCCTCAGCTCTCTTTCCTTCGCTGTGGTGTTGGACGAAATAACAAGAGATGTCAAGAGAATGCATTCTGATAGAGTTACTGTACGGGGATGGTTTGGTAACGCTTGGTAACAGCTGGTAGGAAGTGGAGAAGAGATATAGTAAATGAAAAAACGCCATAAACCACAAAGGTTTAAAAATAAATGTAAGCAAAGCAATGGTTTTTCATACTGGGCAGAGAACTACATGTATATTTGCATATGAGGTTGATCCTTAAGCAGTGAGTGGAAAAAGAGTTGGTTGCAGCTCCTTATGCAGTGAGTGGAAAGAGTGAGTCCATAAAAAATGCACAGAAATAAAAGAAAGTTTTTGCATGTAAAAAACTTCCAATGCAAAAGTTGCCAAACACTTGTTGAGAAGAGTTCCAAAAAGAAAGTAAATTTGGATAGAGAAAACTCAAAGTTGAGGAAAAGTTCTACTGCTCGGGGGATTACTAAGCACAAATGGTAGAGTGTATGATTTAGTAGTATTTAGAATACGAGCTGGATGGAACAAATTCAAGGAGCTGTCTGGTATTCTGTGTGGAAGGGGGCTATCTCAAAGAATAAAAGGCATAGTCTACAAAATCAGCTCAAGAACTGTAATGTGTTAAGGAGCAAAAGCTGGGCTATGAGAGTCGAGCATATCAACAGGTTCGAAACAACTAAAAGGAGAATCCTCTGAATGATGTGTGAAAAAACTTTGAAGTATAAGATCACCAGCGAGTGTATTCGAAAGACAACTGAAGTTGGAAGTATTACGAAAGTTATGAGAAGCCAGCGACTGGGGTGGTATAGGACTGAAGGTAGAGCACCGATCACGGATCTCCGAAGCAGATGCGCTTGGCTAAAAGCTGCAAAAACCAGTGGATCCCTGCTATCAGGGACAAACACAGATTCTCTAAAATCTGAAGAAACAAATGAAAGATTTTATCACAATTTTTAAGCATTGCAAGAAATAAAAAATTCCGTAGGCGCAAACAGTTGAAAGCAAATAATGTAATTGAGATTGGCTAAACGTGAAACAAGTTGTCAGTTAGCTATCACACTTAAGGGTTTGATGGATAAAAATGCAATATGATTTTACGAATTAATTTTCATGCGCCAACACTTTCTGCTGGCTCTACCACGAAACCCGTTTTTTTCTCTCAAGCGTTTCTATGAGGGAATTTTCATCCGCTTAGATAATAACAAGCCTTACAGGATAAGTTGTTGTTTAAATGACAACATAAAAACATCCATGCGGATGACAATTTCCAGGTACAAACGAACTTATTTTCAACGGATTTTGTTAAAATTTGACCGGCGGCTCTCGTAGAATCGTCAGGGATTTCGCACTTTCACCATCGGATTCGCACTTACTAAAATCTTAGAGGGAACACTACTGGGCACTCTAGTAAATGATTTAGTACGACAAGAACTGAATTTTGACTTTGTGCGTGCATATCTAACCACACAAAAATGAGATTTTTGACTAAGGTAGCAATAGTAAGCACGTTAAGTATATAAAATATTTAGAATGCTACAACATGTAACACAATTTAAAATTTGCTGTGATGTAAAGGTTATTTACCAACTGCATTATTTAGTACAAAATCACAACTTATGGTGTGACATTTGGTGGCGCAAAAACTTGCACAATCAATAAAAGTACAGGTTTCAGATACTAAAGGCAAAATATCACAAATTTTGAACAAACCGATAGTACTTTTGTTATTAACAAAACATTTTACTACTTTCGGCAAGTAGAATTTAAATTAATTTTTCAATCTCTTTAAAACATTAACGGCAGACTTGGAAACGAACTTCGTGCAGCCCGACTAAACGCAGAATGACTACAAATTCGTGAAGCAATTAAATGCAATAACATTGTCCTTAGTCTTGGTGCAGCCCCCCAAAACATAGAAAACTGAATATAAAAATGCTTTTGAATACGGGCTACAGTATTTATGTAAGGTTCTTTTCAAAAACACAAAAAAGTAGGTAGCTAGACGTAAATTTCTTGCCCAAAAATGACAATTTGACCCAAAAAAGTCATAAACTGATATGCTGCGGTGGTAGCAATTCAGCTGCTAGAAAGTGGACGTTACCGACTGTTACAATTCCAAAAAGTTATTAGCAAAGTACTCTCAACTACTTGCTCTGCAGAAATCATTTCTGTTTAAACAGCGCGTATAGTTGTTGGATTTCAATTAAGATTTGCTACAAAGACAACAAAAGTTTGAGACGGTTTCCTCCCAACTCTCCAAGCGTACGCCAACTTTCTGAAAAGTGCAAGCAGTAGTGAACGTCTTTTTCAGAGTTTGGATCAGGATCGGAAACAAAAAGCGAGGCATTTTCATTTAAGCTAGACTATTATTAATACGGCTGCATTTCCAACTATTGTGTGCAGACTTTTCCGCTACTTTGCTGAGATGCTCACACATTTCTTGTGTATCGCTGAGTAGTAATAAATGTACCATACGATTAGGACAAATTAACATGCTGTGCTCTTATCAAAACTTAAAAACACGAAAGGCAAAAATTTTCAATTCTAGAAACACACGAAGTATTGTAATGGAGCTAAAGCAGTCGGTATCAAAGAGTTCCGGAATTGGATCAACATAAAATCAAAAACCAGCAATAAAATTAAGCCGTGCCATAACCCTGGTATGTTCAACAAAACAATTTGTTGAATGGGAGAGTAAAACCAGTCGACATTTTGAGAGAGCAGCTAGCTTAAACAAAAGATACAAACACAGTGAGCAAGCATTGAGCTTTTTTGAAAATTATTTTATCTACCTAGCACATTCTGATGGTTCTGCTGCAATACATCAAGAAAACGAGACAATTTAAGGCATTTTCAAATGGCATGAAGGGCATTTTGCATTAGACAATTAAATACTCAATTCTGTCATGTAGTACGGTGGTTTAGTTACAAGCATTTCTAAATGGCATGAAGGACTCACTTTGCATCTAGTCATTTAAATACTCAATTTCGTCGTGTAGTACGGTGATATAGTTACGAGCCAGACATGAATAAGCATAATGCAAGACTGCTCTGCATAGTACTTCCGTTGCTGTGTTAGCGCCCATCTGCATCACACTCGTGTAAAATAGAGTTTACACAATCATTCGGTTGATAAATGTAAACAGTTCATATAATGATGCAATTGGATTGAAGTATGGTTATTAATTGTCGTAAACCTATAAGACAGTCGAAAGCATATGAACCACCTGGTAAACCAAAATCCTAGTATAAAGTTTTTGGAAAAGTAAAGCCCACAATTTAAAAAATATAAATTCCTCCTATCTGACAAGATCAGGTTTTTACTTGCGCACTTTACAAGCTTGCGTAGGAGTGCTTTCATTTCTGTTTTTTCTTCCAATAGTGGGCTGAAGCAGGAATTCTCCAACGTGCGTTCGTGAAGTGCGAAGCCGCATTGGCCCGAGACAGCAACGCAAAAACAATTCTTTTTTCAAACGCCAAAACCTATAGAGCAAATTATAAGACACCGTACTTATTTTGAAAACTTAAGTACAAGTTGAAAAAAACCAAAACACAAAATTGTAGTAACTTATGACTTTAAAAAGCGTATTTTTCTGGGTCGCAGTTTTGTGTGCAATCGCCACATCCTTCTTCCTTTGTAACGGAACAGTGTTCCCCTGGAAGACTATGCTTAGCTATTGTCTTTCTGTAACTACAAGGACGCTGACATGTCTCAGGATCGTTCAAAAGACCTTGCACAGAAGCGTCAGCATTGACATAGCATACGCACAGCTCATCTGAGTCATTACCACGTCTTCGGTTGAACAACAGCCTGCCAAAACAATTAATTATCATTACGAGATAAATGATGATGCAATTTGGTTTCCCTTCAAATGTAAATACCTTACAGCAAACACTACACTTAAAAACCAAGGTAAAATTCACTAGACAGATTTTGACCATTTTGCAACAACTGTTCGAGTTCATTTTATTAACTTTCACCCCTTAAAACATCACTACCACCTGCAAAATCTAAAATAATAATCTCTCTGGTCAGTAGAATCTACCTAAAATGGAAATACAGTGTCTAGGATATTTGATTTGTTGACTTTACCCAAACACTTCAACAAAACGTTAAAATTCATTTATCAGCTTACCACTACTATTAAACAAACAAAACAGTCTAAGCTTCTAACTGTCGAGTAGTTGTTGTTGTTGTTGTTTGTTGTTGATTACCCGACTCCTTCCGATGGATGGGGGCATGGCAGAAGACCATGGAGCCCCAGAACCTGGACAACTCCCCACTCCCTAGGGTCTGGACCAGAGGCTGTACAGAGACAGAGAGTCGCCAAAGAGTGAGCGGCACAAAGAGTCCGTAGCTGGACAGTGCAGAATGAGATGAGAGGTGTCCTGGGACCAATGTCCACAGGTGCTGCAGGAAGGATACTCAATTCTGTCAATCCTAGAGAGATAAGAACTTAACAGTATGCTGTGTCCGTTGCAGCGTAGACGAGAGAGAACACAGCGAGCATGATGAGGGAGCACAAGTTCCTTGGTGGAAATTGAGGTAACCTGTGTGTCGAAAAATTTCAATGAGACAGTATGCCTCCAGTCTGAGAAAAGAGAAGAGTAGATGCGAGAGATAAGAGGAGAGAGACCTTGCAGAGGGCGCAAGTAGCGCTTACCGTCTGCTGCGTTGTTCCTCGGAAGAAACGAGTGTCCGGGAACCCATTGTAGCCTGATAAAACAGGAGAGAGAAAACAGTTCCTGCCAGATCTGCTACAGAGATTCAGACAAAAGGAAAGACCGAGGAGGGGACAGAGTGGCGAGGACAGAACGAGAGTCAGATAGGAGGAGAAGAGAAGAGAAGTGGCAGACTTGTTGGTGCTGCCGAGACCAGCAAAGAGCATGCAGAATGGTGCAGGCTTCAGCAAAAAAACTAGAGCATACTGGGCCTGCTGAAAAGGAAAGAGTGGCCTCAATGCCACAGAGAGAGCAGTTGGCAAGTACGCCGGAGTCACCCTTGCCATTAGGAAAAGGAACAAAGCTGTCAGTCCAGAGTACCAGATCATGAGGGGGAGAGAGTCAAGGTGGGTGAGAGCTGCAACTTTGCGAAAGAGGATCAGAGCGGGAGCATGGAGAGGAAAGGGTGGACTCCACGGTCAACACCAACAGATTTCAAGAAGGTGAGGGAGGGCGAGCAACAAGGAGGAGGTGAGGGAGGGCGAGCCTCCCTAAGAGAGGTAGAAGGAAGCATGAGTGGGTGAGTGGACGCAAAAGTTCTCCAGGACGATCTGCAGAGTCTTGGTTTCACTCCTAGTCTGGCCAAACGTGAAATAGAAAAGGAGGTTGGTAGACGAAGAGCCCGCTCATAAGACAAGAGTGAAATGAGTCAGGGTGACTCGTAGCGGTGGTAAAAAAATCTCGGAGAGAAGAAGAAAAATAGGGTAGGACGAGAGGCAACCGGTGATTGCGACTGGCCGCTCGGTGAAGGCGTTCCAATAACTGTCGAGTTAGTAGGCTATTACGTACTTGACGCAGTCGAGTTGGTGGGTAATTACGTATTTTACGCATTTTTAAATTCTTGTTGGTGGTACAGAATTTTAATATAGCTTTGAAAAAAGCTGTTTGAGCCATAAGCTTTTCGTGACGCTCTCATTAGTGGCAATGTCGCGTCAAAAAGGAAGATTTAGAGTGAGTAAGTATTTGATGTGGTTAATTTGGACGTTAGGCAATCAAGACGAGCCAATGATAGCGCTAGTATTGTAAAGCGCGTCTAAGAAAAATTTCGCGATAGCGAAAGTTAGGGAAAGCGCAGCAGGAGGTTAAATGCCGCGATTATCGAAAGAGTTTTGAGAGCGTAAACAAACTCTTTCTGTCTGCATAAAGGCGGGCGCTGGGTCTTCATATAAGCAGTCTCTAAGAGATTAAGGTGGAAAGAGCTGCCTGCTGTGGCGAGGATTGAAAACCGCTTGTTATCATAGTTTAATGCACATTGACCATTTTCTATAAGATGTTGACCAATGGCAGAGTGACAATCCGGTTTGGTGTTTTTTCGTTTGCACGATCGGTGTGGTTGAAATCGGCGTGGACGGGTCAATTGTTGTCTTAATCATTGCGGAACATGTTGCTTGATGCGATTCTGTAGTCGTTGAGATGTTTGCCCTACGTACCGACTATCACAGTGGCACTTATATGACTGAACTTTTTTGGGTGGGTAGGTAGAACATCCTTGCGGGCCACAATAACTTTTCCTCATAATATCCAACAAAGATGTTAGCCAAAGCCGGACCAAGTGGCGATCCTATAGCTACTCCGTCTGTTTGCTTGAACAAAGTGTTATTGAATTTGAACTCACCTGAGGATGTAGCGGTCTTCATCAATTCAACGAACACGTTCTTTGGAATGAGTGATTGTAAATCAGAATCGTCGTAAAAGGCATTTGAACAGATTTTGATGGTTTCATCAAGGGGAACGTTAGTGAACAAGCTGGACACATCAAAAGAACACATGAAGACATTGGGGTCGATGTCAAGATTTTGCATGGTCTTAGCAAACGTAAACGAATCTGAAATGCAATGGGACGAAAACCGCTCCAACACAGGTTGTAATAGACCAGCCAACCACTTGCCAAGTTCATGATGGGACGAACCTGTCATAGATAGTATAGGGCGAACTGGAGTGCCTTTTTTGTGTGCTTTCGGCAAACTATACATTCGAGGTCTTTGCGATCCAGTTGGTCGTATTGCGTCGTATATATATACTTCGGCATAAGATCGGCTTTGACTAAGTCAAGCAACAGCTTTTGAAGGCGCTTTTATTTAAAAGGACAACGCCGGAGCCTTTGTCAGGTTTAGTGATAATGATATCATCATTCTTTCGTAACCTGTTGATTGCACGAAAACACTCTTTGCGCATTGTGAAGTCACGTGAATCTATCGTGCTGTCACAATACAGATGTGCAAGGTCGGCGAGCCAGGCTTTTAAAGCAGTGCGTTGTTCAACAGAAGTGCTACTGTGATGTAAAAGCTGTGTCCAGAATGACTCAAATTCGACGAAGATTTCTTTGTACAAATACCTGGGTGGCAACCCAAAGTTGAGATCATGCTACAGCACGAAACTTTCAGTTTCAGATAAGTCATGATCTGACATGATTAGATACGTCATAATTTGCAATCAACAGGTTACGAAAGAATGATGATATCATTATCACTAAACCTGACAAAGGCTCCGGCGTTGTCCTTTTAAACAAAAGCGACTACGTCTATAAAATGAACGAGATTCTTGATGATCAATCGAAATTCGAAAGAATTGGTCCGATCTCCAGCAGTGACAACACAGCCAGCATTAAATCGCGCCTTCAAAAGCTGTTGCTTGACTTGTCAAAGCCGATCTTATGCCGAAGTATATATATATATACGACGCAATACGACCAACTGGATCGCAAAGACCTCGAATGTATAGTTTGCCGAAAGCACACAAAAAAGGCACTCCAGTTCGCCCTATACTATCTATGACAGGTTCGTCCCATCATGAACTTGGCAAGTGGTTGGCTGGTCTATTACAACCTGTGTTGGAGCGGTTTTCGTCCCATTGCATTTCAGATTCGTTTACGTTTGCTAAGACCATGCAAAATCTTGACATCGACCCCAATGTCTTCATGTGTTCTTTTGATGTGTCCAGCTTGTTCACTAACGTTCCCCTTGATGAAACCATCAAAATCTGTTCAAATGCCTTTTACGACGATTCTGATTTACAATCACTCATTCCAAAGAACGTGTTCGTTGAATTGATGAAGACCGCTACATCCTCAGGTGAGTTCAAATTCAATAACACTTTGTTCAAGCAAACAGACGGAGTAGCTATAGGATCGCCACTTGGTCCGGCTTTGGCTAACATCTTTGTTGGATATTATGAGGAAAAGTTATTTTCTCAAACCCAGAAGCCTCCAACATACTTCTGATAAGTTGACGACACGTTTGCCATCTTCGATCACAAAGTTAACCGGCGCGATGGCGAAGTTGTTAAAGCGTCTGCTTCACATTAGGTAGACCTGGAGTTAATTTCCCAAGTCGAGTCATACCAAAACACTTTAAAAAATGGTATTCACAGCTTTCCTGCTTGACGCTAAGAAAAATAGAGATAGTGTGAAAAACAAGCTGGCAAGCTTCCTTGTTGTGTCCTTGGGCAAGACACTTAACGGGATTCCTCCATCTCTATGTGGCAGACAGATGGTGGGCCAAGCAGTCTACCCGTCGTGGTGGCAGTCTACCCGTCGTGGTCTACCCCAGTCTAACTGAAGACTTGCAAACCGAGCATGAGCGCTAACGCAGTGTATATACATCTTCCTGCATAATGCTCATAACAAATAGCTCAAACGACGAAGAAGATCACGAAGCTGAAGCAGATGAATTCCTGACCAAACTCAACTGCCTTCATCCATCCCTCAAATTTACCTTTGAAAAAGAGAAAGGAAAATGCCTACTGTTTCTTGATGTTTACGCCGAAAGAACAGATATTGGCTTTGAAACCAGTGTATACCGGAAACCCACTTTCACCGGCCAGTATTTATGTAAGAAGTCCTTTAGTTCTCTCAAACGTAAAATAAGTCTAATATCTACATTAGTGCATCGAGCCCTAATGATTTGCACCAAGCGTAGACTCAATAGAGAAATAGAACGAATCAAGAAAATATTACTGGACAATGGCTATCCTAAAAACGTCATCAACACTCAGATCACCAAGAAAATTGCTCAGTTTTCCACCCTTAAGCGATTCGGCCCAGAAAAGTGCCCGATGTACTTGAGGGTCCCTTGGATTGATAAGCCCTCCACAAACTTGGAAAAAGAAGACAAAACCGCCGTGGAAAGCTGCTATGGCTCCGTCAGCACCCGCTTCATCTTTACGTCGAAGCGCATGCTGCCTGTGGCACGCAAGGATGTTCTACCTACCCACCCAAAAAAGTTCAGTCATACAAGTGTCACTGTGATAGTCGGTACGTAGGGCAAACATCTCAACGACTACAGAATCGCATGAAGCAACATGTTCCGCAATGATTAAGACAACAATTGACCCGTCCACGCCGATTTCAACCACACCGATCGTGCAAACGAAAAAACACCAAACCGGATTGTCACTCTGCCATTGGCCAACATCTTATAGAAAATGGTCAATGTGCATTAAACTATGATAACAAGCGGTTTTCAATCCTCGCCACAGCAGGCAGCTCTTTCCACCTTAATCTCTTAGAGACTGCTTATATGAAGACCCAGCGCCCGCCTTTATGCAGACAGAAAGAGTTTGTTTACGCTCTCAAAACTCTTTCGATAATCGCGGCATTTAACCTCCTGCTGCGCTTTCCCTAACTTTCGCTATCGCGAAATTTTTCTTAGACGCGCTTTACAATACTAGCGCTATCATTGGCTCGTCTTGATTGCCTAACGTCCAAATTAACCACATCAAATACTTACTCACTCTAAATCTTCCTTTTTGACGCGACATTGCCACTAATGAGAGCGTCACGAAAAGCTTATGGCTCAAACAGCTTTTTTCAAAGCTATATTATAATTTTTAATTCAAATTTTATGTTTTGAGTGCCAATACTACAAAGTCTAAGTCAATTCCTGCGTGGCATAATATTGCATTTACCAATTTGTTCATATTTGCTCCTAGAATAGCGTGCTAACGTGAAAAACATGTTAAAATACTTCATACTTGTAGGCATACCTGAACCAATTTGAATGGCGGTATCGAAACAAAACCAATATTACAGCGACAATCAACAGCAAAACACCCGTGATTCCAGCAAAACACTGAAAAACTGTTAAAGAAATTGACTTGAAAGGTGCTGACTAATGACTGTAACTTGCTAGGTAACGTAGGTGGTACTAGTAGGGATGGGCAATTCAGAATACTGAATCTGAAGGATTCGAATCCCAAACTATCCAAATCCAATAGGAATCGGTTAATATCCAGCTTGCAAGCTTTATCACGTTGCTTGTTCACAGATTTTCTTTTTGTAAAAGTATCAATTGCATGCAATGATTCAAAAACTAATTTGCACACACAAACATTGATCGATTGCGTCCGTTTTCTGATGATGCACACACGTACAGACATAATTTGATTGCACTGCAATCTCTGATTGTGCTTCTGTTGTTGTAAACTTGTAATAAATGCTTTCATGTTGATTGTACTAATCGCCAAAAAGGATTCGGATCCGGATTCTGGATTCGGTATAACTATTCTAGAATATTCTAGAATAGTATATTATTTTGAATTGCCCATCCCTAGGTACTAGGTCATTTAAGCAGGAATAATGATGGCACATAGGCTTTTAATACAATTGATAAAAAGCGTTGACCACACGACCTAAATTATAAGTTCAAATTGTAATATATTAGTCGGTTTTTTATCACATTACAGTATTACAAATTTACAGGAACACAAAAGATAAAAATGTTTAAAATACACTTTTTCATTATAAAGCACACAAACGGGTATGACAAATGTAGCTACAGCGTTATTGAAAACACTGCGTAATATTACGTGTTTCTTACAATGCCACAAATATTTTGTTTCCAAACAAAAAAGTTATCACATTTCTACCAGCTTTCGATCAAGCAGATGTCAGCACAACACGCCGTTACAAACAGCGTTGCCTTAAGGCAATGTCACTGCATTCTGCAATCAATCAACGCTTATCCAACCCCATAAATAATACTGTTCCTGCTATATGCGCTTAACAACTCATACGTTCAAGTTAAAAGCCGTACATACCAACTGTTCGAAAAAAGGGAGGTCGATTTGAATCCTTGAGTATTGACATTACTGTAAAACAATTAACAAACTGACATATTCAATACAAACATTTTGTAAAAAGGCAATATTTTGCAAAACTGCAACCTTTTTTACAGCTTGGGGCATTTTCTAAGATTGAAAAATTATGAAATACGATGTTTTGGGCTGTGTGCAACAATGTTGTAATGCAACATTTACCAGCAACTTTTGCCAAATATTGTGTAGCGATGCATATGTTTGTGTATATTTGTACTTGAATACCTTTTTTGGAGATTTAACTTCACGAAAGCGAAAACTTTGCTTATTTTGTTCTCCAAGCCAAAACATGCAGACCTTTTTTCAGTTAAGATCATCTATCGTTATCAAAAAAAGAGTTGTTTTGCCTATTTTGCTCAATGCTGTGCTTTGACTTACGCGTGAATAAATGCAACTACTAACTGCAGCTTTCGTTGATAATAAATAAAACTTCTTCCATTTTATACTGCAACAAAAAGCTGCCCCACTAATTAGCACATAATTTCAATAAACTTGCAAAAACTTTTACACTTTTGATTTCAAAATTATCTCCGCGCGCAAAAAAAGGCCATCTTGCAATCGGGAGGTCGAAAGTTTATAATGCCAGCGTTGGTTCCGCGTAGTCAAGCACGGAATTGGCTGCAAGTACATCATGCAGACAAAACTAGTAACGGTGCTGTGAAAAAAACATATCAAAAGTTGCATTGCTTATAAAATTTTTGTCACTAGAAAAAAAAATTATTCAACCTCCTAGCACAAGCATTGCAATTAAATCAACTATATTCGTTAAAAGTAGACATAAATTTTTCTCAAAAGTTCAGTGGATGACCACAATAATAATTTGCTTTTTGTACATCTTCAATACATGCTACCGCGATTAATTTTCTTTACATTCGTTAGCGTGCGACGAGGACATAGTGTATATGATCCAAGTCCATAAAATAATCGTGGGATCTATTGATTTTATTATTTAACAATTTCCGTAGAGTATTAAGTAGGGGAGAGTGGGGCATAATGGAACAGCTTATTTTTTTTTCCAACTGGCAACTCTGATTTCTTCCTGTTTTGATCACCGTTTAGTCTCGCAACAGCAGTCATGCAAAGATTGTTTTTTAGGTTTGCTGATAGCGTTTAGAAGTTGTTCTGAATTTGCATGAGCGTTTTCTTTAAAACTCTACCTAGTGTGCAATTTAATGAAATACATGCCGTAGTTTCCATTTCATGTTATAGCATAACAACCTGTATGCATGCAATTATCCTCTTGTGAATTACAAGCTCAAGTCGCACGTTTTTTAACTGCAAGCCAGGTTTTCAAAATTGGGGGTAGGTTAGTAGAGCACAATGGAATAAAAAAGTTGGGGCACAATGGGAAAGTGCTCCATTATGGATTTGCTAAGTTAGGCTTTTCAGGTAAAACATCTGACCTTAAAAACATGATCTGCTGTCCTGGCAGGCCAGACAAACACTATAGCCCTAGAATAACCTAGCTGAAGTAGTTTTTTTCCACTGTCAGTTTAGCGTATAAAATACAAACGTGATATAGTTTAGTAGTTTTGAGTAGAACAGGATGACATGATATTCATAACCTGGAGCAGTTGGCCTACCCACGTTCCTTCCGGCAATGAACGCTAAGATGGCTGGCTTGAGTTTAGGCTACATAAATTTTTATCGAACTTATGTATTATATTTCAGATTGCATTCTGAAATATTGGTTTCTATAATTATCAGATTCACAATGGTTAGAAATTGGAAAGACCAAAAATGGCCCTTTCAGTGAAAAAGTCATGCGAGCAGCTGGGTCGTTTGTATTGAATCAAAAATGTAGAATGAGAAAGGTATATAAAAACTATCCTGCATAACTATGTTTAGCATTGCACCAACAACAGCCGCCTCAACGTGGTGGTGTGGTCCCCGACCCCGTTTAAGTTGGGTCGAAATGGCTGTTGGACTTCCCAAGAGTCCAAGTTACCACAGGCACACCCCTTCATTTTTTTGCAAGGCCGCTCCCTGAACAACCGCAGAAGGACAGCACACAGCTTCCTTAAAATCGGTTGCCTATTTTCTCTTTTCTCCTGCACTTCTCTTGCCCGTCTTCGTCTCCTTATTCTTCTTCTTCTTCTCTTGATGAGCGGTAATGTTCATCCCAACCCTGGCCCCATCTTTCCCTGCTCTGTGTGCGCTGAAAATGTGACCTGGCGAGGCAAGTCAGTGCAATGTTGCACCTGCTCCAAATGGGTCCATCCAAGGTGTCCACAACATTCCCTCTCGAAATTCAGAACTCTTGGCAGCTCTCACTCTTGGAGCTGCCCCCCTTGCTCTGTCCCAACTCGTAACACTGTGGCTTTCTTCTCAGACTCCTCCAACATGTATATCTTCACTGTACAATCTAGCCCCCCTATGCCAATACAGCACTCCCACCCCGCCCTCATCTTCAAACCTCTTATCCCCCATCTGCCCATTTTGTTTCTTCCCCTCGGCCCCCTCACCACCACCCCTTGCTCCTGGCTGTCCTTCTACGCCTCTGCCGCCTCTCCCCCCTGACTCTCTCAGGTTTCTTTAATGGAATGCTGGAGATCTTTGAGCCAGGAGCACTAGACTACTTTACTTTCTTTCATCCCATCCTGTTGACCTTATCTATATCCAGGAATCCAATCTTAGCTCATATTTCTCTTTCCAGATTCCTGGATTCTCTTCTCTGTGATCTGATCGCATTCACTCCCGGTCTGGCATTCTCTCTTCTGATGCCACACATGCTAGCAGCGGCATCATCATTTTCGTCAAGAAGGGCCTATCTTTCTCTGAACTTTCTATCTCCTCTCTTTCTTCGCTTGATCACTACCCTGATCATGTCGGGGTCAACATCTCTCTAAACAACTCCTCTTTGCTGTCATTTCTTAATGTTTATGCTACCCCATTTGCTCTTCTCTGACAGATGGCAGAACCGATTCCTTTTCACCCTCCATTCTTCCCTCCTCCAGAAATCTCTTCATTCTGGGAGACTTCAACTGCCATTCACCCCCTCTGGTACTCAAGAGATACTTCCAACCCCTTGCAGGAAGTATTTGACTGGGTCATCTCCTCTGACCTCCTCCCCCTCAATGACCCTGACATACCTACTCTCCTCCATCACTCCTCTGGCAGTTGCTCCTCTCCTGACATCTCCTTTCCTCTCTCCCTCTCACCCTCTCTTGCTCCTGGGAGGTGCTTCAGGACCTGGGTTCTGACCACCTACCAATTCTTCTATCTGTCCCTCTCTCCCCGGTCTTTCACCTCAACAAGCATCCTCCTTCCTTCAACTTTCAGAAAGCTTGCTGAGATGACTTTGCTTTTTACTTTGACTCTCACTGTCCTTCTGCAAAGGAATACTCGTTTCTTTCTCTTTCCTCTAATGCTGCTCTCGTTAGTTCTCTGGCACTGAATGTGACCAAGTCTTGCATTCCTTTGTGCCGCATCAAACACCATCCTAAAGCCTGGTGGTCTGCTAAGGTGGAAGGTGCAGGTAGTGAAAGACGCAAGGCTTTTGCTTCCACTCACAAGTGTTGAAAATCGCTAGGCTTACATCTCTGCTTCTCAACGTGCTTTGTCTGTCATCACCATGGCTGAGACAGGCAGACAACTCGCTTTTTTCTTTCGCCCAAAACAAATCCCAAATCTATCTGTTCCTCTCCCAGGAAATTGGGTTCGGTCTTTGCCAATTACCTGAGATCCCACTTTTTTGTTTCTCAGCCAAAGGCCCTGCATAGCAGAGCCAGAGGCTACCTCTCTGAGCTCCGCTGAGTCACATGCCCTGAAGAGTCTCACTAGTCCTTCTGCTCTCCTTTCTACCCCACTGAACTTCTTGCAGCTGCCTCCAACCTTTCCTCCTCCACTGCCACTGGCCCAAACAAAGTTGCCCATCCCATGCTAAAGCATCTTCCTCGCTCTGGCATGGATTTTCTTCTTCACATCTTCAATCTCTCCTGGTCTTTGCATTCCTTTCCCTCCATCTGGAAGACACCTTCTATTATTCCCATCCACAAGATGGAAAAACCTCTTGACTATCCTGCTTCCTTCTGGCCTATGTCTCTGACCTCCTGCATATTAAAGCTTTTTGAACGCATCATTCTATCCTGTCTACTCTTCTTTCTGGATTCGAATTCCATTCTCTCTCCCGCCAGGCCAGTTTCCACCCTGGATGATCTACTCAAAATCAAATTCTTTATATTTTCTCAGTCCATTTTAGATGGGTTTAACAAACCCAGGCCAGGCTCTCGGATGATCCTGTCTACTATCAATTTTTTGAAAGCTTTCAACTCTGTCTGGCATCCCGCCCTTTTCCACAAACTCATTTTGGCTGGCCTCCTGCCTTGCTTTGCTCGTTGGACTCAATCCTTTCTTTCTGATAGGCGCACTTGCGTGGTTTATCAAAATCACAAAAGTCGTTCCTTTCAAGTTTGTTGAGGTGTTTTGCAAGGATCCGTTCTTGGCCTTGTTTTTTTCTCTCTCTTCATCAATGATCTTACAGCTTCTCTGCCTTCTTCCATCAGCTGCTCTCTTTATGCTGATGATCTGGCCATTTGGTCCTCCTCCCTCTCGGCCCCTACTGTGGTGTAGGCCTCACAAGGAGCTTTGTTTCGATTGCAGGGCTGGTCTGAGTACTGGTGTTTTCCTCTCAATCTGAGGCTTCCTTCTCAGTAGATCCCCACCAAGCTAACCTCCAGCCCAACCTCCTCCTACTCGGCTCTCGCCTTTGTTTCAATCCAACTCCAACCTTTCTTGGGTCACCTTCAACCACACTCTTTCCTTTTTTAAACATGTATCCTTGCTGAAGGCCAAGTATGCCCCCATCTCAAGGCCATACGCTGTATCTCTGCTTCCTCCTGGGGCCCCTCTAAGGAGTCCCTCTCTGTTCTGTATAAAGCTTTTCTTCAGCCTCTTCTCACTTATGCCTCACCTGAATGGTTTTCTTCTCTAACCATTACCAATGTCACCAAATTGGAATGCCTCCACTGAGTGGCTAGTTGCAAAATCACCGACTGCCTCTCGTGCTCTCCTATCTTGCTTCTTATCTCCAAGGCTTCTCTACCTCCCCTACGAACCACCCTGACTCATTTCACTCTTTCATTTTATGAGCGGGCTCTTTGTCTCCCAACCTCCTTTTCTATTTCACGTTTGGCCAGACTAGGAGTGAAACCAAGATTTTTTCACCCACTCATGCTTCCTTCTACTGGCCCTATTAAGGCTCTTATTGCTTGCCCTCCCTCACCTCCTTGAAATCTGCCTTCCTTCACTGTGGAGTCCACCCTTTCCTCTTCACACTCTCACTCTGATCTCTCTCTCTCTCTTGCCAAGGTGCAGCTCTCGCCCACCTTGACTCTCTCCCCCTCATGATCTGGTACTCTGGACTGACAGCTTTGTTCTTTTTCCTTATGGTAAGGGTGACTCCGGCGTACTTGCCAACTGCTCTTTCTCTGTGGCATTGAGGCCACTCTTTCCTTTTCAGCAGGCCAGTATGCTCTAGTTTTTTTGCTGAAGCCTGCACCATTCTGCATGTTCTTTGCTGGTCTCAGCAGCACCAACAAGTCTGCCACTTCTCTTCTCTTCTCCTCCTATCTGACTCTCGTTCTGTCCTTGCCACTCTGTCCCCTCCTCGGTCTTTCCTTTTGCCTGAATCTCTGTAGCAGATCTGGCAGGAACTGTCTTCTCTCTCCTGTTTTATCAGGCTACAATGGGTTCCTGGACACTCGTTTCTTCCGAGGAACAACGCAGCTGATGAGCTGGCCAGGCGGTAAGCGCTACTTGCGCCCTCTGCAAGGTCTCTCTCCTCTTATCTCTCGCATCTACTCTTCTCTTTTCTCAGACTGGAGGCATACTGTCTCATTGAAATTTTTCGACACACAGGTTACCTCAATTTCCACCAAGGAACTTGTGCTCCCTCATCATGCTCGCTGTGTTCTCTCTCGTCTACACTGCAACGAACACAGCATACTGTTAAGTTCTTATCTCTCTAGGATTGACAGAATTGAGTATCGTTCCTGCAGCACCTGTGGACATTGGTCCCAGGACACCTCTCATCTCATTCTGCACTGTCCAGCTACGGACTCTTTGTGCCGCTCACTCTTTGGCGACTCTCTGTCTCTGTACAGCCTCTGGTCCAGACCCTAGGGAGTGGGGAGTTGTCCAGGTTCTGGGGCTCCAGGGTCTTCTGCCATGCCCCCATCCATCAGTAGGAGTCGGGTAATCAACAACAACAACATGTTAAGCAAGCTGATAAGTGCAAGTCAAAATTTGAAAGAATAAAAATGCTAACTAAATTATGCATGCAGAAAAAATTTTACTGATGTAGAAGAGGAATCAGTTCAAGAATATCTGATTGCATGTTCACAAATGAACTATGGATTAACAAAACATGACTGTACAAAAGTAACATGCGAGGCAGATGTTAAAAACAACAAATATCTCAAAATTGGTTTGCAACAAAACTTGAGTTGATCAGCTGCATAGAATCATGAATAGACATTAGATTCTAAGGTTGAGAAGACCTGAACTTTGCAGTCTATTTCAAGCTGCAGTATTTAACGAGGATAGAGTAAATGCATTTTTAAACAAACTTGAAGAAGTTTACGATCGAAACACCTACTTTTATGATGGGACGAGTGTTCAATTTTGATGAAACGTCAACTTAGACGGTCAAGTTTTAAAAGTAGCCAGCCTGGATCGAAAAACCTTTGTGACCATTTGCTGTATTATAAGTGTATTGGGACAATCTCTTCCCCTGCAATGGTATTCACACGAGCTCATTTACACAGCAACATGATTAATGAAGCACCTACTGGAACTTTCGGCCTTGCCAGCCCCTCCGCATAGATGACCAGCACTTTGTATCTAGAAGAGATGAAAAATGTTATTGAACACTGAAACATTGAACCCTGCATTATACTGATTTTTGATATCCATGAATCCCACTTAACTGCTCTTGTGATAAAACTTGCCAAAAAACATGGAGTCACGATGTTAAAAATACATCCCCACTGCAGTCACAAACTGCAACCGCTCGACGTTTCTGTTTGGGGTCTCTTTAAGTCATATCATTCAGCTGCTATGCATTCCAATGCTTCAGAGACCTGACGTGCCATTAACGCTATAAGACATTACAGGATTTGTGCGCACAGCTAATCAAAGATTTATGGTACAAATATTGTCCCTTGGTTCAATAACCCTGCCATCTTTTCTTTTGATCCAAATGTAGTCCATAATTTTGCCCAGAGTTCAATCACTGATCGAGCAGTTGATGATGGCTCTCAAAGTCTTTGTGACAACACTGAATGCAGTACAAGCGCAACTATTAAGATGAAGAATACAATTGAATTACAGCCTGTGGAAGCAGATAATGCAGAAACTGAGCAGTGCAAAATGAATATCCTGAAGCATGTGAAGTGCAGCATTTGGAAACAGATGATTCACAAATGCAAGCATTTTCTGGAGCATTTTGCTCGCCTCAGAAATTATTGGGATATCCTACAGAAAAGAAACAAAAAAACATTCGCAAAATGAGAAAAAAAAGGAAGAAGTTCGATAGTAACTAACACCTTGCACAATCCAGAAAATGTTTATATCTCAACGAGAGCTTCGATAGCGACAATGCCCTTACGTTGCAAGTTTCCGACTATACTTCTGATAATCTTCCATAGGAAGAATTTCAAACCGTTGATATTGACGAGTTTTCCCCAATCTCAAAGCACCCAGAGGTTAATGATTTTGTTTTGGTTGAATCAAACACCATAATAAAAAATACTATGTGGGAAATATTACTAAGCCTGAAGATACCAGGGGGTGATTCTCAATTACTTACGTGAGAAGTACAATTCTAATGAGTTTTGCTTTCCAATAGAGGAGGACACTGCATTGGTCCAATTAGGCGATATAAAGGTAATATTTTTCACTTTTGAATTTTAATTAGCGTAGTGGGATGTTTTTGTACGTTTTTGCTCAATTCACTCAGAAATCAAGCTTGCTATTTGATGTTCCATTTGCTATGTCATGATCACGCGCAAGTCAACATGACATCCATCTTAATTTAAATATACAATCTGATTGCGTATTTAATTCAAAATGGATGTCAAGTTAACTTTGCATGCATTTGTGAGCTGTAGAACTTGTAAGTCTTTAAAGGTTTCAATGAATAGACTATGGAACATGTTGTCTCCCATTAAGCCTGATAGCGGGATACAATGTTCATATCTATTTTGATCATCGCGTTCTTCTTGTAGCATATTTGTATTGGTTGATTATGCCTACCTTGTTACCTTATTGCGCTATATCATCTATGTAATTTTGAGCTTTTTTGCGAGTGAAATAAAAAGTTATGTGCAAAAATATATTTATTGTCCCATTGTGCCCCTTTCTACCCTATATTGACAACTCACTAAAAAGCAGAACTGCACGTAAAGTGTTCCAAACAATTGCACGTTGCTGAAACACAGATATTCCACAGAATTGTGGAGCAGCGCTGGGTAGAAACTAGAGTAAAGAACAGGGCTGGAGTTAAGCCTGGTACACACATAAAATTGGCTTGCTCGCTTTTACGTCTTTTTCCCTGTGATTCACAAGCTCAGACATGCTGATTTAGTGTATGTCTTCCTCTGCACGCTCGCTTTTGAACCAGGTACACACAGAAAGCATTAGCAAAAAATTTGTGATGTCACGTGTAAAGCGTAACAAATATAAAGGAAACATCCAGTCTGACAGATTGAGACTATCGTTGGCAGAAGAGCTTAGCGGTAAAACCTTCATGGTTCGCGCGAAAAGGTGCACTCGAAATATTTTAACTTTAGCATTCTGCTTGTTGTTGTTGTCGATTACCCGACCCTTTCCGAGGGATGGGGGCATGGCAGAAGACCATGGAGCCCCAGAAGCCGGGCAATTCCCCAGGGTCTGGACCAGAGGTCATAAAGAGACAAAGAGTTGCCAAAGAGTGAGCGGCGCAAACAGTCCGTAGCTGGACAGTGCAGAATGAGATGAGAGGTGTCCTGGGACGAGTGTCCACAGGCGCTGCAAGAAGGATTCTCGATTCTGCCAATCCTGGAGAGATAAGAACCTAAAAGTAGGCTGTGTCCATTGCAGCGAAGACGAGAGAGGACACAGCGAGCATGACGAGGGAGCACAAGTTCCTCAGTGGAAATTGAGGGAACCTGTGTGTCAAAATACTTTAAAGAGACAGTACGCCTCCAATCCGAGATAAGACGAGAGTGGATACGAAAGATAAGAGGAGAGAGACTACAAGGGATTGCGGAGGGCGCAAGCAGCACTCCCTGTCTGGCAAGCTCATCAGCTGTGTCGTTCCCCAGGAGAAACGAGTGTTCGGGGACCCATTGTAGCCTGATAGAACAGGAGGAGAAGAAGGACAGTTCCTGCCAGATCTGCCACAGAGTTTGAGATAACAGGAAAGGTGGAGGAGGGGACAGGTTGGCGAGGACAGAACGAGAGTCAGACAGGAGAAGAAGAGAAGAAAAATGGCAGACTTTATGGTGTTGCCGAGACCAGCAAAAGAGCGTGCAGAATGGTGCAGGCTTCAGCAGAAAAACTGGAACAAACTGGGCCTGCCGAAAAAGGAAAGAGTGGCCTCAGTGCCACAGAGAGAGCAGTTGGCAAGAATGCCGGAGCCGCCCTCGCCAAAAGGAAAAGGAACAGAGCCATCTGTCCAGAGTACCAGATCATGAGGGGGGAGAGAGTCAAGGTGGGTGAGAGCCGCACCTTGGCGAGAGTGGGGGGGATCAGAGCGAGAGCATGTAGAGGAAAGGGTGGACTCGACCATGAAGGAAGGCAGATTCCAAGGAGGACAGGGAGGGCAAGCAACAAGAGCCTCCCTAGAACAAGTAGAAGGAAGCATGAGCGGGTGAGTGGATGCAAAAGCTCTCCAGGACGATCTGCAGAGTCTTGGTTTCACTCCTAGTCTGGCCAAACCTGAGATGGGAAAGGAGGTTGGGAGACGAAGAGCCCGCTAATGAGAAAAAAGAGTGAAGTGAGTCAGAGTGACTCGTAGGGGAGGTAGAGAAGCCTTGGTGAGTAGTAGAGGGATAGGGGTGGACGAGAGGCAGCCGGTGATGGCGCGACTGGCCGCTCAGTGAAGGCGTTCCAATTTGGTGATATTGGTAGCGCTTAGGAAAGGAAACCATCCGGGTGAAGCGTAAGTGAGATGGGGCCGAAGAAAAGCTTTATACAGAAGAGAGAGGGTCTCCTTAGAGGGGCCCCATGAGGATGCAGAGATACAGCGTATGGCCTTGAGATGTGGGAAAAATTTGGCCTTCAGCGAAGATACATGCTTAGAAAAGGAAAGAGTGCGGTCAAAGGTGACCCCAAGAAAAGTTGGAGTGGGATTAAAACGGAGGTGGGAGCCGAGTAGGAGGAGGTTGGGCTGGAGATTAGCTTGGTGGGGATCCACTGAAAAGAAGGAGGCCTCACATTTGCTCGGATTGAGAGGAAGACACCAGTACTCAGACCAGCGCTCCAATCAAAACAGAGCTCCTTGTGTGGCCTCCACCGCAGTGGGGACCGAGGGGGAGGAGGACCAAATGGCCAGATTGTCAGCATAAAGAGAGCAGCTGACGGAAGAAGGCAGAGAGGCCGGAAGATCATTAATGAAGAGAGAGAAAAGTACAGGGCCAAGAACGGATCTTTGCGGAACACCTCGACGGACTCGAAAGGAACAGCTTTTGTGATTTTGAAAAACCACAGAAGCGCACCTGTCAGAAAGGAAAGATTGAGTCCAACGAGCAAAGCAAGGAGGGAGGCCAGCCAAAATAAGTTTGTTGAAAAGGGCGGGATGCCAGACAGAGTCAAAAGCTTTAGAGAAATCGATAGTAGACAGAATTGTCCGAGATCTCGGTCTGGGTTTGTTAAACCCATCCAAAATGGACTGAGAAAGGTGCAAAATTTGATCAAGTGTAAACCGTCCAGGGCGAAAACCGGCCTGGCGGGGAGAGAGAATGGAATTAGATTCCAGAAAGAAGAGAAGACGGGATAGTATGATGCGTTCAAACAGCTTTGATACGCAGGAGGTGAGAGACATAGGCCGGAAGGAAGCAGGAGAGTCGAGAGGTTTTCCCATCTTATGTATGGGAATAATAGAAGATGTCTTCCAGATGGAGGGAAAGGAATGTGAAGACCGAGAAAGATTGAAGATATGAAGAAGAAAATCCATGCCAGAGCGAGGAAGATGCTTTAGCATGGGATAGGCAACTTTGTCTGGGCCAGTGGCAGTGGATGAGGAGAGGTTGGAGGCAGCCGCAAGAAATTCAGTAGGAGAGAAGGGAGAGCAAAAGGACGAGTGAAACTCCACAGAGCACGTAGCTCGGCGGAGCTCAGTGAGGTAGCCTCTGGCTCTGCTGCGCAGAGCCTTTGGCTGAGAAACGGAAAAGTGAGATCTCAGGTAAGCAGCATAAACCGAAGCCGATTTCCTGGGAGAAGAACAGTTAGGAAAGTTAGGAGGAGGAAGACGAGGAAGGAGAGCCAGCAATAGAGCGAAGAAGAGAGTGCACAGATTTAGGATTAGATTTAGGTGAAAGAGAAGTGCAGGTCGTCTGCCATGCCTCAGCCTTGGCCTTGGCAATGACCGACGAGGCACGTCAAGAGGCGGAGATGTAAGCCTGGCGATCTTCGTCACTTCTGTGAGCAGTAGCGAAAGCCTGGTGTCTTTCACCAACCGCTTCTTCCACCTCAGCAGACCACCAGGCTTTAGGAGGGCGTTTGATGCGGTCGAAAGGAATGGAAGATTTGGCCGCATTCATTGCCAGAGAGGTAAAGAGAGCAGCTGCAGAGGAAAGAGAAAGAGACGAGTATTCCTCTGCAGTAGGACAGTGAGAGTCAAAGTAGGAGGAAAAGTCATCCCAGCAAGCTTTCTGAAAATTGAAGGAAGGGGGGCGCTCGTTGGGGTGAAAGACCGGAGAGAGAGGGACAGATAGAAGAATTTGTAGGTGGTCAGAACCAGGTCCTGAAGCACCTCCCAGGAGCAAGAAAAAGCAATAGTAGAGGGAGCAAAGGAGATGTCAGGAGAGGAGCGACTGCCAGAGGAGCGATGGAGAAGGGTGGGTGTGTCAGGGTCATTGAGGGGGAGGAGGTCAAAGGAGATGACCCAGTCGAATACTTCCTCCCCACGGGGGTCGGAAGTACTTCTTGAGTCCCAAAGCGGGTGATAGCAATTGAAGTCCCCCAGAATGAAGAGATTTCTGGAGGAGGGAAGAATTGAGGGAGAGAAGGAATTGGTTCTTCCATCCGTTGGGGAGGAGCAAATAGGGGGGGCATACACATTAAGAAATGACATCGAGGAGAATTTGTTTAGAGAGATGTTGACCCCTACATAATCAGAGTAGGGATTGAGCGAAGAAAGAGAGGTGGTAGAAAGTTCAGAAAAGGATAGGCCCTGTCTGACAAAAATGACAACGCCGCCACTGGCATGCGAGGCATCAGAAGAGAGAATGCCAGACCGGGAGTGAGTATGATCAGAACGCAGCATAGAGAATCCAGGAATCTGGAAAGAGGAAGATGAGTTAAGATTGGATTCCTGAATGAAGATAAGGTCGACAGGATGGGATGAAAGAAAGTGAAGTAGTTCAGTGCTCCTGGCTCGAAGACCTCCAGCATTCCATTGAAGAAACCTGAGAGAGTCAGGGGGAGGAGAGGAGGCAGGAGGTGCAGAAGTATAGCCAGGAGCAAGGGACGGTGGTGGAAGGGCAGGGGAAGGAGATATAAGATGGGCAGATGGGGGATAAGAAGTTTGGAGACGAGGGTGGGGCAGGAGTGCAGCATTAGCAGAGGGGGGCCGGATTCCACAGTGGAGGTATACGTGCCAGAGGGGTCCGAGGGGGGAGTCACAGTGTTACGGCAGGGGGGCAGCTCCAAGAGTGAGAGCTGCCAAGAGCTCTGAAGTTAGATAAAGAAAGTTGTGAGCACCTTAGATGGACCCATTTGGAGCAAGCGCAGCATTGCACTGACTTGCCCTGCCAGGTCACATTTCCAGCGCACACAGAGCAAATAAAGATGGGGCCAGGGTTAGGATGAACGTTACCGCTCATCAGGAGAAGAAGAAGAATGAGGAGACGAAGGAGGGCAAGAGTAAGGCAGGAGAGAAGAAAAAGTGAGAACAGGCGACCAATTTTAAAGATGCTGTGTGCTGCCCTTCTGCAGTCGTTCAGGGGACAGCATAGCGAAAAAATGAATATGGAGTGCCTGGGGTAACTGGGACCCTCGGGAAGCCAACAGCCATTTTGACCCAACCCAAACAGGGCCAGGGACCGCACCACCACGTTGAGGCGGCTGTTGATTGGTGCAGAGCATTCCGCTTCGTTGCTGATAGCACAGTCCACTCCTAATATACTAAGAGAAAGCACAAAAATCAAACATATGCAGGCTAATTACAAAGTAGAGCCAGATCAAAAAAATGTTTGATAAAAATTTCAGTTTTCTATTTGTAGTCAAAAATGATTTTATAGTAATTTAGATCAAAGAAAGCCCACTTTTTCATTTTCAAAACCTTTATCTGTTTTGAGGTGAAATTCAACTCCCATGCTGCACAGTGCCTGTATGCTAATGAAACCAAACTGCTCATGCGTTTTAAAGCAATTGACTAGTATAGGTTTGCAACTTTACTTTTAGTTGTTCAGTTAAACTTTGTAGACAAAGTTTAACATTGTTTGTTTTTTGTTAGTGACCAGCTTCAAAAGTTGCCTTCTAATGAGAAAGTTAAGTGTTACCCAGCTGTGGCAGCCGGTATCTTACAGCAGACTATGCCATTGTACAAATTGTTTTTTGATACGTTTGTTGACTTATTTTTTGTTAACTTTTTACTACCGCGATGAGTCTATACTCCATGTGATCACTACACAATTGATCTATACTTCTTCAGATGTTTGACAAAAAAAAGACAGCTTATGTTGCTGCATAACATTTGACTATTTTGTACAATGCTATTTTGTAGTGTGTTTTATGGCAATTAAGTCACAGCAAGTTTTTGAGGCATGCCGGCGTCAGCTGCAGGGTCCCCATCAGCAAGTACTTCGGTTTAGCCGGCCGGGCAAGGCCATGAGTAAAACTGCCAAAAGCGGTTAACATGCACTATTGACAAACAAGATCAGTGTTTTCGTTCGTTACACAGGTTAAAGTATGTTGTCAGAATGCCACAAGCTTTGTGTGAAAGCAACTATAATTCAACAGTCTCCACGTACAAGTTTCCAAAAAATGAAAAATGTTACTAACAGATTAAAACAATACTTTAAGCATTAGCCTTCTTAAGCAAGCTTTACCGATGAAGGCCTATAAGACAAACATTGTTTGGAAAAATCGCCATTGATTTTCAGGCATTTTCCATAGAGTTTGCACGTAGATCTGGTTTTCCTGATTTAACTTAAAGTGAGTGCTGTGCATATCTAGCAAAATTGCTAGCAGTGTTGGTGATATTCATTATTATTACAGAATACGTGAAACATATTTGAACAATTTAAATTGAGATGGTCTTGTAATTCCTGCGGATTGCATTGTGCTGTGGGATTGTGTTTTGTTGTTTTTATATACAATGGATACATCTCAGAAGTTTGTTATTATACATTTTTAAAGACATTTCAGGTCAGTAAAGGGCATTCTCACACATTTTTCAACATATTTTTGAAGATGCTGCTTTTTTTAAATACTCTAAAAGATAATAAGATAATCAAGTAATACATCAAACTTGCATAATAGCGTTGACCATTACTAGGATATTTAGTGGGTAAACTACAGCCTATTTGCTTTTTTGGAGATGTTACTTTTTAAAGCTTACAGTACCTTTAAGCTACTTCTTATTCTACTTATGTTACTAAAGTCTAAAAGCAATATTGTAATCTTCAGGGCAATAGACTCACACACTTAGAATTGTGGATTTTATTTCAAGACTTGGACAAACAGTTCTTATACGCCAACCTAAGTTTAATTTTGTAACATGTGACATGAAATAGTATTCATGTACACCAGACATGATCAGTTTTACACTTAATAGAGACGGTGTGTTTGTAACATCTCTGATTTGGGTTTCAAATTCACGTTTAAGGAAAGATCTACGTTTTTTTTAGTTTTATATGAGAAACAAAAACTAATTATCTACAAAATACAGGGTGTTCGGAAAGTCACTGTGCACTTACATATTTATTAACATACACGTTTCAATATAGAATACAGGAGGTAAATATGAATGACAATTATAAATTATGTTGAAAGTGACCCCCTTAGCATCAATACAGTCTTTGACCCTTCTTATTTTGTTTCTAAACACCGCTATTAGTTGCTCGCTTGAAATAGACTGAATGAATGCTATTATTGCTGCTTGCAAGTCATCCAGCGTGCGCGGACGATCTCGATACACCGCAGATTTTGCTGTTCCCCATAGATAAAAGACTGGTGGATTCAGATCTGGTGAAAGTGGGGGCCACACATCTTTCAAAATAATGCGGTCTCCAAAGAATTCCTTTAATAAATGCATAGATCTACCAGATGTGTGGGCAGTAGCACCATCCTGTTGAAACCATGAGTAAAATGATTTCATCACCTATCATCTGACCAATGAAGGCGCGAAGAACATCTGAACAATAGCGCACGCTGTTTATTGTTCATAAAGAAAACAGGGCCAACAATTCTATGTCTGAAAATCGCAACCCACACACCAACCTTCTTATCATGTAGGGGTGTTTCACGCAATCTGTGAGGATTATCAGAAGACCACAATCTTGAATTTTAGATTATTAGAAAAGTGCACAGTGACTTTCCGAACACCCTGTATATCAGATGGGTAAAAATCAGCTTACAGTGGAAGCAGCAAAGGACATGTTGTCATAGGCTGTTATTGAAGTCGCCGAGGGGTGATAAATCCATTGCTGCTTATGATTCATGTTATTACAATGCTTTCTATTAACAATTAGCGTATAGGTAATACAAGACTCTATATTTTTTTTTGTCATCCGTGTACAGGTTGAACATTGGTGACGCATTTTTTCGTTTTCAAGTCAAAAATACTAATTAATGGTCTAAAGAGCCTTGGCGTTTAATTTAATCTTTATCCTAATTTAACTCTAAATAACCCAAATTTAAACAACGATTCGCAAACCAAAGTCTTTTTTGCGTTTCATTAGTATTCAATTACACATAGCCAGCAACGGGACCAATTCTTTAACAGGCCCCAAATTGACAAACTATCCACCGTATATCATGCATGAAGTTAAAGCATTTTACGGTTCAAGTCATCAGTTGTCTAAAGCAACAATTTTTCCTGGCTATTGTGCGCGCTCAAACATGACCAAGCACTGCAGCGTTAAGTCATGCCAAGGTAAGCCGAATCTAACAAAAAGCCTTGTTTTTCCTTAATGCAAAATCGACCTTCTGCGTAACTGCGGTTCTCGCTATTAAAAAATTAGGACGCATTTCCACGGTAACGTTAATCAACCACCGCATCGACGTTCTGTGTGAACGTATTTGCTCAAAGCGTAACAGGTTTTTCTTTTCCGCCTTGCAAAGCGTAGCTAAAAAACATTGCACTTCAAGTTTTTTCGCCAATGCTTTTTGAGTGAACCAGGCTTTCGTGTTAGTTCCGCTAATGCTTTCTGTGCGATTTTCGCGTTTCAGTAGAATCCAGCATATTGATGTTGACATTTACGTCCAGTCGTGTTTCACCATAGGCAGAGCAATTGTAAATGTTCGTTAGGCTTTGAGTAACCAAACAATATTCTTTAAGTGCTTAGACTATTTCTAGAAATAGGATGACGCCGAAGACATTTCTAAGGAGAGGACCATACTATACCTTAGACAGCTCGTAGTTTAAGGTACCTGCAAAAGCAATCCCAAGGTACAGTCCTGCAGGCGAGTAAAAAAGAGCAGCTGTTAGGGATGATATGAAAACAACGACAATGCTTGACAATGAAAGCAAACTGAAATAGCTTTAACAACAAATTCAAAAAATCAAAAGCCATCATGTAAAACGCTTTACTACTGAATACGTGTAAAAACAGTGCTAAAAACTAAAGCTAAGACCATTTTGTCCCAATGCTTTTTCAACAAGTCAGTTTACACTTTACTAGTGTGCAAATATAGACAAAAGATTGATTTTTCTTTTGTATCAAAGACTTGAGCTATCGCAAGTTTATCTAATATATAAAATCCAAAGTCTGTTTGTTTGTCTGTCTGTCAGTCTGTTTGTCTGTTCCTTATGGAAAAAAAATTAGGAGCACCTAGAAAAAAATAAAACATGCATTCCGATGTATTTTTTTCCAGCGGAGTCAATGGGCCTATTTCCAAGTTCGTACCTCGCCCCCCAAGGGAGCTACGGCCCTTTTTCCACAGGAGGGTCTCAGATAACTCTTCGATTCTAATCGAATTGCGTATTTAGGTTTGGGGGATTAAATTGCAATTGACATCTAGCTTAGGCGTAAAAAAGTACAATACAGTGATGGTAATTTCAACTTCATACATGCACCCCTAAGTGCCCCCCTAAGGGAGCTATGGGGGGCAGAACCCCCCTTTGAAAATTCAAATATATTCAATTTTGATGAAATTTAAATCATATGTAGAAGACACTAAATTAGAGAGCTTTCCAAAATTTCAGCCTTTTTCGACGATATTAGGGGGCAGAAAGCCCCCTTAAAAATTTAAAGTTTTTGTTAGGTACCACAAACAGAAAAAAATTTGTGACAAATAAAAATCCAAATTAGATGGTTGTGAGAAAGACTGTACATTTAAAAATCCCTAGCAGATTTACCCGTCGTAGATCGGGTTAAAATAACTTTTTCCAGGGAAGCCAAGTACAGTATTTTCATTTCGATCAGATTCGTCTATGGGGGGCTACGAGCCTATGGGGCTCTACTATAGGCCTATTTGTACTGTTGTACGATGAAATAAAAATCATGAAAACACCTTAAAATATGGTTGTTCAATGTAAAAACTTAATCAGTCTTTACATTTTACCCGATCAACGACGGGTAAATCTGCCAAGTACGGTATTTTCATTTCGATCAGATTCGTTTATGGGGGGCTACGAGCCTATGGGGCTCTACTAGAGGCCTTTTTGTACTGTTGTACGATGAAATAAAAATCATGAAAACACATTAAAATATGGTTATTCAATGTAAAAATTTAATCAGTCTTTACATTTTACCCGATCAACGACGGGTAAATCTTTCAGCCTTTTTCGACTATATTAGGGGGCAGAAAGCCCCCTTGAAAATTCAAATACCTACAGAGAGAAAAGTTAAAGAAGCTTCAAAAAATAAGTAAAAGTGTATTGTCATGTAAAATTTTCCAAGGAATACTGTGGAAGTGGTCTCGAACCTTTAAGTGCTCCCCTCAGGGAGCTATGGGGGGCAGAACCTCCCTTTGAAAATTCAAATATATCTGATTTAGATGAAATTTAAACCATATGTATAAGACACTAAATTAAAAAGTTTCCCAAAATTTCAGCCTCCTACGACTATATTAGGGGGCAAAAAGGGGGGAGAAAGCCCCCTTGAAAATTCAAATACCTATTGTTATGAGTAGTAATGATAAAGGAATTAAAAATGAAGTGTATGTCGCTTTTTATTATCTGTATTGAATAACAAGATTTACAAACAAAACTTTAAGCAAATAATCTTCACCTTTACATAGAATATGGTTATGCTAATGTAACTGTTGAGGTATGATATTGTAACCTGTTTCCTCTTCAAGGTGATTAGCCTCCGATAATGCAAATATTACGTGACAACAGTTTCTAGGGGTTAAAAAGAGAGTGTTGTCAGAATAGTAATCACCAGGATAACTTACATGATCTGATCAATTGCATATACTGACGTTGCTTTTTTATCCTATACCCGGGCAACGCCGGGTACCTCTGCTAGTTGACAACCTAAAACTTAAAAAATTACAAAGTTTATTTTAACAAAATTTAATAAAAGTTTTTTATTCAACAAAATAAACTAATACCAAAACATTCAAGCATTTTAGTATGCACAAGCGATATGAGTGTGGTTGCAACAATCAACAGCCGCCTCAACGTGGTTGTGTGGTCCCCGACACATAAAGAAATGACAATGAGAAAGAGTTGTTAAGAGAGATGTTGATCCCTACATAATCAAAGTTGTGATCAAGGCCCTGCATAGCAGAGCCAGAGGCTACCTCTCTGAGCTCCGCTGAGTCACATGCCCTGAAGAGTCTCACTAGTCCTTCTGCTCTCCTTTCTACCCCACTGAACTTCTTGCAGCTGCCTCCAACCTTTCCTCCTCCACTGCCACTGGCCCAAACAAAGTTGCCCATCCCATGCTAAAGCATCTTCCTCGCTCTGGCATGGATTTTCTTCTTCACATCTTCAATCTCTCCTGGTCTTTGCATTCCTTTCCCTCCATCTGGAAGACACCTTCTATTATTCCCATCCACAAGATGGAAAAACCTCTTGACTATCCTGCTTCCTTCTGGCCTATGTCTCTGACCTCCTGCATATTAAAGCTTTTTGAACGCATCATTCTATCCTGTCTACTCTTCTTTCTGGATTCGAATTCCATTCTCTCTCCCGCCAGGCCAGTTTCCACCCTGGATGATCTACTCAAAATCAAATTCTTTATATTTTCTCAGTCCATTTTAGATGGGTTTAACAAACCCAGGCCGGGCTCTCGGATGATCCTGTCTACTATCAATTTTTTGAAAGCTTTCAACTCTGTCTGGCATCCCGCCCTTTTCCACAAACTCATTTTGGCTGGCCTCCTGCCTTGCTTTGCTCGTTGGACTCAATCCTTTCTTTCTGATAGGCGCACTTGCGTGGTTTATCAAAATCACAAAAGTCGTTCCTTTCAAGTTTGTTGAGGTGTTTTGCAAGGATCCGTTCTTGGCCTTGTTTTTTTCTCTCTCTTCATCAATGATCTTACAGCTTCTCTGCCTTCTTCCATCAGCTGCTCTCTTTATGCTGATGATCTGGCCATTTGGTCCTCCTCCCTCTCGGCCCCTACTGTGGTGTAGGCCTCACAAGGAGCTTTGTTTCGATTGCAGGGCTGGTCTGAGTACTGGTGCTTTCCTCTCAATCTGAGGCTTCCTTCTCAGTAGATCCCCACCAAGCTAACCTCCAGCCCAACCTCCTCCTACTCGGCTCTCGCCTTTGTTTCAATCCAACTCCAACCTTTCTTGGGTAACCTTCAACCACACTCTTTCCTTTTTTAAACATGTATCCTTGCTGAAGGCCAAGTTTTCCCGCATCTAAAAGTCGTACACTGTATCTCTGCTTCCTCTTGGGGGCCCCTCTAAGGAGTCCCTCTCTGTTCTGTATAAAGCTTTTCTTCAGCCTCTTCTCACATATGCTTCATCCAGATGGCTTCCTTTCTTAAGCATTGCCAATATAAGCAAATTGGAATGCCTCCACCAAGCAGCTAGACATGCCATTACTGGTTACCTATCTTGCTTCTTCTCTCCAAGGCTTCTCTACCTCCCTTTTGAACCACCCTGACTCATTTCACTCTTTCATTTTATGAGCGGGCTCTTCATCTACCAACCTCCTTTTCTATTTCACGTTTGACTAGGAGTGAAACCAAGACTCTGCAGATTGTCCTGGAGAGCCTTTATGTCCACTCACCTGCTCATGCTTCCTTCTACTGGCCCTATTAAGGCTCTTGTTGCTTGCCCTCCCTCACCTCCTTGAAATCTGCCTTCCTTCACTGTGGAGTCCACCCTTTCCTCTTCATGCTCCCACTCTGATCGTCCTCTTTCTCACCAAGGTGCGGCTCTCGCCCACCTTAACTCTCTCCCCCTCATGATCTGGTACTCTGGACTGACAGCTCTGTTCCTTTTCGTCTTCACAAGGGCATCTCTGGCATACTTGCCAACTGCTCTCTCTGTGGCACTGAGGCCACTCTTTCCTTTTCAGCAGGCCCAGTATGCTCAAGTTTTACCACTAAAGCCGCGCCATTCTGCACGCTCTTTGCTGGTCTCGGCAGCACCAACAAGTCTGCCACTTCTCTTCTCTTCTCCTCCTATCTGACTCTCGTTCTGTCCTCTCCTTGGTCTTTCCTTTCACCTAAATCTCTGTAGCAGATCTGGCAGGAACTGTTTTCTCTCTCCTGTTTTATCAGGCTACAATGGGTTCCTGAACACTAACGACTTGGCTGATGAGCTGGCCAGATGGTAAGCGCTACTTGCGCCCTCTGCAAGGTCTCTCTCCTCTTATCTCTCGCATCTACTCTTCTCTTTTCTCAGACTGGAGGCATACTGTCTCATTGAAATTTTTCGACACACAGGTTACCTCAATTTCCACTGAGGAACTTGTGCTCCCTTGTCATACTTGCTGTGTTCTCTCTCGTCTATGCTGCAATGGACACAGCATACTGTTAAGTTCTTATCTCTCTAGGATTGACAGAATCGAGTATCCTTCCTGCAGCACCTGTGGACACTTGTCCCAGGACACCTCTCATCTCATTTTGCACTGTCCAGCCACGGACTCTTTGTGCTGCTCACTCTTTGGCAACTCTCTGTCTCTGTACAGCCTCTGGTCCAGACCCTGGGGAGTGGGGAGTTGTCCAGGTTCTGGGGCTCCATGGTCTTCTGCCATGTCCCATCCATCGGAAGGGGTTGGGTAACAACAACATATGAGTGTATGGATTTATTAGTTCTACCCATGCTCAAAACCATTGGCACTGAGCTTGAGATGCCGTAATCAAAATTATTGGACCAAAAAGCGCCTTGGGTGAAAAATATTTAGCTGGCCATTAAAAGCTTGTTTCCATTTCACTCTAATGTTGAAAAAAAGTCGGTTATTAATAAACAGTAATAAAGTCAGCTTGGACATTTATTTGCAATAAGAAAAATTAATTTCGCTAACGCATCCTCAGTTTCTGCAAAAAAATAAATAAAAATCGCACAAAAAGTATTAAAATATATTTTCTGACAAATAAAGATGACTTACTAGTGGTAAAAACACATGTCTAATAACAGCATAGACCCTGAATTTTTTCAATTAAAGGCAAAATAACTGCAAAGAGTAGATAAAAAAAAAACTTTTAAAGAGAACCAGAAAAACCTACCGTGAGCATGAAACACCAAAAAAATAAATAATCGCTACAATAATAAACAACTACAAAGACAAGACCCAAAGGAAATAGGTAATCCAGGAGAAAAAACAAGAAAACAATAGGGTAGTCTTAATCCAAGACTACTAATGAAACAATCACTGTAAAAAGATATACATACCAGGCAAAAACATCACAAGATTAACTCTTTCGCTCCCGCGATCATCGATTGATGATCTCGTGTTTTCAGTGTTTCTCTCAAATTTTTTTAAATTGAGTTACAAAATTAGTTTATTAAAAATTCGATTTGTGACTTTATTTTTCATCCGATTTTCATAAAATTTTCAAAAGATCACGCTTATTTTCTCACGCATCCGAAGATGTATAATTTGTGCCCTAATTCTTGGATTTATATACCCAAAAACGGTTAAAAACACCAAGAACCCAGTTGCAGACGACAAAATCAGCCAAATTCTCAGCACGTGCCAACTACACTAAAATCAAATTGAGATTACATCTTTACCACATAACCAAACCCTTTATCATTAACACAGTCTGAAAACTACTCTTTTGGGGCATCATTTGACAAAAATTCAGGCGATAATAATAAATTTTACGTTTTAAATTCCCAAATTTTTTAGGGGTCTCAAAACCCCTCCAAACAAATTTGAATGGCAAGTAGATAAAAGTAAATTTAGTGCATAAAAAATATGATATGTTGCTAAATACCGGTCTCATTTGAAAGCTTAGGAAATTTGCTTTCTAGCAATATATAACTTTAAATAGTTTAGACTAAGTGGTATATGATATTTACTGATCAAAAATGAGTACTGTACATCATGTCAGTTCAAAACCCCCAAACTTTTTTGACTTACCTTCA
Source organism: Trididemnum clinides (assembly GCA_963675345.1). Taxonomy (NCBI): domain Eukaryota; kingdom Metazoa; phylum Chordata; class Ascidiacea; order Aplousobranchia; family Didemnidae; genus Trididemnum; species Trididemnum clinides. The sequence continues at coordinate 1,893,065 of OY776303.1, read as the reverse complement.
CTAAGTTACAATTTTTACAAAAACTACACCCTATAAAAAGATAAAATTGCAAATGTTTTGCCAATAAAGTTGTCATTTTGTATCAAATTTCCAACGAGACAAGAAGCGAAATACAAGTTTAAAAGCTAGCAGAAGTTTGGCTTCTCTAAATCAAAGTTTGCTGTATCCCCCTTGTTTCTCAACAAATGGGAAGGGTGTAAACAAGCGGCTGTTTCATTGTCAGTGACAGCATATTCTATTTAAACTTAATGTTTTCTGAATCTTGAAGAAATTCCCTGTTCAAAAATACATAATGTTACATGGTTTAGGCTAACCTGTAGCAGATAATAACTGATCATATTTTAGGTACTGAATTTAACTACCAAAATTTGGTACCGGTCGGTACCGGTCAAAAAGAAGGTCATGTGCCTCAGAAAATTGCAAATTGTAGAAAACCTAGGCTTTTAGGTAAGTTTTGACTGATGTACCTTGAAAGCTTATTTCCTTAACATCATCTTGCGACCATTTCTAAAAAATTGGTTGAAAATTAAATCTGTAATGATCTTTGAGGTGAGGGTACCTCTTTAATTTTGAAGACAACTACCCCCCAGTTGGGGGGTTAATTTGCATATTCCAAAAAATGTTGTTTTTTTCATTTGAAATCCTCAAGAAATGTAGATTTCAACATATATCACACTTAATGTAGAAGTAGACAGCTGAGCAATGATTTACAAACAAACTTGAGGTACATAATTATGATTAATTATGATTGATTATGACAGTTTTTCGCGCTGCCAACTTACGGACATTTTTTTTCGCTTTTCACGCGGGAGCAAAAGAGTTAAAAAAGAAAAAAAATATCTAACAACAAACAAAATTGGACGTCGAAGATTGTCGAAGAAGAATAAACCCAGATTTACCCCAGTTTTTGGTAAACCCACAAGTAAAAAACTACTTACATGAAGAAACTCAAATAAGTCTAATTATGAAACTTAAGGTTCAACTGAAAAAATGCTGGCACAGCTCAAAACTCGAACCATAGGAAATAAGACTGTACTAGGATTCTAAAATCCTCAAAAACTTTAGTATTAATCTGCAAGGTGTCTACAATAATAAAACAGCTATCAAAATTACAGACCATAAGAACTAGCTCCGGCTCCCTTCAAATTACATTCAAACTAATATGATAGGTAAAAGTATACAAAAATAGGTATGAGATAAATAAGAGGTCTTATTAGTTATAACTTATTACCAAATAAACAAAGAGCAGTATTTTACAATAATAAGTAAAAGGACATAACCTATAGAAACCGAGACGTAAGTGGTAAAATAACGCATTGAGATATGAGAAGAAAAAAAACTAAAGCAGTATTTCAAAAACAAAAAAAATAGTTTTAAAATTACTTAATTGAGGGTAAGAGCATTTTATTTATATTAATAGCAACATTTAATTTGTCTAGCCATATGCTATTGTAAATACTGTAGATAAGAGATGTTTGGGCGGTTGCTCTACAAACGTTACAAAAAACAATCGGCACTGCCTTGCTTAGTCTGTAGTGTGAGTCTATGGAAGGAGTGGTAATGGTGTAGTAATGCTGTTTTATCATCAACATTGTCGTATTTAAATTGATTCCAAATAAATTTGTGGTGGCACCAGCGTTTTGAAAATTTGTTTATGGTTTGACCATTATATTGTTTGTGACATAAACGGCATGTAGCCACGTATATGGCGTGGTTGGAACAATCCAAGGTTTTATTCAGTATAAAAATTTTCCTATTGGCTGCTGTGATGGCATTGGTTTGATGTACCATAGATTTATAATGGTTAAAATGGCCGCAAAGGGCGCATTTTTTGCAGGGGTTGAGATCTACCTTCACCAGTATTTTCCGTTGAATGAGCTACCTTTTTATAGTTCGTGAGCATAGTGGCAAGGGTAGGTGGAAGCTTATACACGACTGTAGCTTGAATTAGGCTTTTCTCTTTGTCAGTAAGTTGGAGTAAATTGGAAAAAGTGGACGGCCAAATCAGTACAGGTTCTGTTGTCTTGTTTTTGTTTAAAGGTTTTGGTCCAAAACGATCAGTCCATGTTTTTGCTAAATTGATTATTTTTTCCACCACTTTTTTGTTAAAATAAGAGTCTATACATTTCTTTTTTAGCCTTTCTAAATTTTTAAGGTACGACTCATTGGTTTCATTAAATCTGCGTAGTCTTATAGATTCACCGAAAACAATAGATTTGAAAATGCATAGAGGGTGGTATGAATTGCCATTGAAAAACAATCTTTTGGCAGCTGTTTCTTTAATGAAACTGGTAGAAAAAAATCGGAATTTGTTAGAATTGTCAATTATGTGAAGGACATACAGGAATTCCAGGCTTTTTCCTGTTTTATTAGAGCTTACTTTACTTAAAGTGAGTTTTAATCCGTACTCGATGCATTTATTCGTTAGTGCTTGCTTAATTTTTTCAGTTAATTCATTACCATAGGACAGCCAAATGATATCATCAATAAATCTTTTGAAGAGTTGTGCTTGATTTAGTGTGTTGCTGATTTAAGAAAGAAGTGGGATACGAACATTTCACTCTACAAACGCAAGTTGACTTTGTTTTTGTTGTGACTACACTCACAGTTCTCCCTTTCTAACAAATATATTCTAGTGTATGCGCGCAAGTAGAAGCCTATGGGGCGCCATTTGTTCACCGCTGATTACACATGTTTTAGGACAACATTTATGACTAAATCAAATGCATTTGTTTAAATGCACAAATACATTTAACATTTGTTTAAATGTTTTTAACATTTGTTTAAATGCACAAATACATTTAACATTTGTTTAAATGTTTTCAACATTTGTTTAAATGCACAAATACATATGTCACTCAACCGTATCATTCACATATGTCACTCAACCGTATCGTATCGTTCTTTAAAGGGAATGTACTGCGAATACCGCTTTTCCGATAGATTTGGTCATTGGACCATCACGTGATAGGTTTGCGACAAACTCGTTTGAAATGGGCGACAGGCGCGACATAGTTAATAAGAAATATTGACCCAACCAAATCCAGAGAAATTTAAAATCCATAATTATTTACTTAGAAGAATATTTATGTTGTCGAATTTAGCCAAGAGTTTACATAATAATATATCATCAGCAGAGGAAAAGTTTGGCGAATGATAAATCGCTCAAAGATGTTGTAACTTATATTCATAAAAAGACTGCGAGTTTAGCACTTATAGTTACATTGCATGTAGCATGGCCGAAACGAGTCGGCATTTACAGTAAATTGATTAAACAAGATAATAAAGAAAATATAAATCATAGGATATAAAATTAAAAAGGTTTTTTAATGTTTTATCCTATGATTAGGGTGGCCATACGTCCCGTTTTAGGCGGGACAGTCCCGCTTTTTCAGGCCTGTCCCAGTTAAATTATGGAATGTCTGGTGTTTTCGCTCAGTCATGCAGCACAGCTTGACCTAGGGTATGCCAAAGTTAGCCGTGATAAACTAGGGCATGTTGGCAGCGAACCCTACCTGAATGATGATTCCGGCCGAAAATGACAACAAATGGGCAGCGAAATAGGTGGTGACCTTTTTTTTTTGGAGATCCACCCCACCGTAGGCGCGACCGCGGTCTTGAGCGTCCCGATTTTGATCTAGAGTCTATAGTAAGCCCAACTATTTGGCTTCGTGAAAGGCGGCCATCCACTGTCCCGTTATTTGCTCATGCAAAAACGGGACGCTCAATTGGAGGTCTGTCCCGCCTAAATCGGAATGTATGGCCACCCTACCTAGTCATAATAGCAGTCTGCAATAAGCGTCCCGGTTTTGCATTTCAAAAAATGGCCAGCCTACCTATGATGTGTATATATATATATATATATATATATATATATATATATATATATATATACATATATAGCCTTTCATAAGTATCATTATTTTCTGCAAGAAACTGGCAGACTGAGTTCATTGACTAACAGCATAAATCTATACAGCCTATGTTGCACTTTTGCTTCCAGCAGTCACCCTATATCCTATCCAGCAGACATCTTGTAGTAAGAGACTCGGACTTTTGCGGTTGGTGGTTTAATTTGCTGCAGACCACATGTTTCAAGAATTTTAACTATGTCGCGCCTGTCGCCCATTTCAAACGAGTCTGTCGCAAACCTATCACGTGATGGTCCAATGACCAAATCTATCGGAAAAGCGGTATTCGCAGTACATTCCCTTTAAAGAACGATACGATACGGTTGAGTGACATATGTGAATGATACGGTTGAGTGACATATGTATTTGTGCATTTAAACAAATGTTGAAAACATTTAAACAAATGTTAAATGTATTTGTGCATTTAAACAAATGTTAAAAACATTTAAACAAATGATAAATGTATTTGTGCATTTAAACAAATGCATTTGATTTAGTCATAAATGTTGTCCTAAAACATGTGTAATCAGCGGTGAACAAATGGCGCCCCATAGAAGCCAGGTTTTAGTTCAATAGTTTGAAGTGCACACTGAGATAACTAAACACGTTTGCACTGAAAGCCATCGACAAAAGAGAGCTTTGGCAATTAATCAAAACGTTATTTAACAACCCAGTAATCACTCTTTTCAACAAGTAAACAGGAAAATTAACCGATGCCACCACATTTACTAAAACAATTACCCAGGTAAGGATAGCAGACAAATTTGCAACAATAGCAATCAGCCATGAACAACTAACCTGTAACGTCACGATCTGTCGAAGGAAGTCGCTTTGTGACTAAACTTGCGTTCACACCACGCACGTCTTCAACAATCGCCACAGTGTTTTCACTGCCATTTCCAGTAGCGCTTGGATTTTTGGTTGTGCTAACCGTCTTGTGTGATGTAACGATAGTAAAAACACTTGTTGTATGCCGTGCTTTTGTTGCTAATATTGCTTGTCTCGATGACTTCGTTGTAAATTGATTTTCGCTGATTGTGCTAGGCGCTGAAGTGGGCCTTCTTCCTACAAAAGGATCTGCTTTTTTCTTCTCGGCATTATCATCACTTACACCGAGGGTATGTCCTTGTGCACTGGTAGCTGTTATATCTATTGGATCGAGTGGAGCTGAAGCCGTCCCAGATGCTGAAGTAGACGCTATGAGCTCTAAAATGCAACAGTGCATAGATAATAGCATAAACCTCTGAAAAAAAGCAAATAAATGCAGAGAGACATTTGAAAATGGTCATAAAACCTCATAAATAAATACTCAAAACCGGCTTAATAGGCAGTACGGTAACAATAACGTAAGTGCAGTTATGGTGTACTAAGCCACTGTGCAATGAAGAAGAAATCACCCGGATGAGATCTGTACTGTTGCTAGGGAAGAACAAAGTACTGCAGAATTTCCACGCTTTACCAGGGGTAGAGCGATGGCATAGTGGTTAGAGCTTCTGCTTCACATTCGTTAGACCTGGGGTTAATTTCCCAAGTTGAGTCATACCAAAACACTTTAAAAAATGATATTCACAGCTTCCCTGCTTGGTGCTCAACAAAATAGAGATAGCGTGGAAAACAAGCTGGCAAGCTTACTTGTTGTGTCCTTGGGCAAAACACTTTAACGGGATGCCTACATCTTTGTGTGGCAGACAAGTGGTGGGGCCAAGCAGTCTACCTGTCGTGGTGGCCCAGCCTAACTGAAGACTTGCAAACGAAGCATGGGCACTGACAGGGTGTATATACATCTTCCTGCATAAGGCTCAGAACAAATAGCTCAAACGACAAAGAAGACCAGGGGTAGAACAGTGAGGCTGTTCACCTAGCATTTTGGGTACCAGGCTCTGTTTTTAACTGACGTTGGGGATTCCTCTTGTCTAAAAACTGAGGTTGGAGGTAAACAAGGGTATGCTCTCCATAAAAGACAAAAGGCTCCGAAAACTTACCTCTTCAAAAAGTTTGTTCAAAAATTGGCTTCTACATAAACTAACCTTCTACTGTGAAATATATAAGTTTCTGAGGATGATAGCTTTTAGATTTAATGCCGTTTCGAAATGATTTCCGAAAATTGCTTTTCTTTTCATTATGTATTACAACTTCAATTTGTGTCTTGTTAATCGCCTAAAATAAACAGTTCAAAACTTTTGCTTGCATGCATTTGCTCTGCAATAACAGGCATAAGTTCAAAGCGTATGAACAAAATTACACACAATGCATATAACTGGAAGTGGTTAGGACGTTGTACATAAGTAAAACATTTCATCACTAAAAACTTAGACTATTACATCGGAAAAACTGGTGTCAGGATCAAGGGTCTGAATACCATCCCTAATTTTTACTGACAATGCCTCATGATAATTTCTGAATTATTACTTGTATAGGCCTAATGATAATTACCCCTCTTCTTCTTTGGATCCAGGCACATTATGAAATGTAATATTTTGCCCCATATCACAAACCAAATTATACAAATAAATCATGTTGTTAAGATTAGTCCCTAATCATCAAGTCTATGTAGTAGTGATTGAAATCAATCACAAATGTAGATTAGCTGCTGCATCACCATTAACCCTTTTGCTGCGTAATTTTACTGCATTTAAATGTTTTTATTTGTTTTATATCCAAAAATGAATTTAATTTTCTGAAAAACTTTAATTTTAGGAATTTTTAAGGGTTTTTTTTATAATTTTTAATGCAGCTGAAATTTGCTGATACTATTTTTTTAATAGCAAAATGTTTTTATACTATCGTGGGGTAAATCCAAACGTCGCAGTACATGGCAATGTAAAATTTGTGGATATATCCAAACGTCGCAGCAAAAGGGTTAAAGTATTGTGATTGGTGGGCTTTATATTTAACACCTGCTTCTTATGACAAGCTGGGTACACAATTTTACTAATCTAAGCATTGTAACCAATTCTGAACAAAATTGTTGTATGTATAAGGTTTTTTGGAGTCTCAATGAATAAAATATACTAATGATGTTATCGTTTACTTACTTCTGATAACACTCCACTATGGATTCCAGCACAGCATATGCTACTGGTGGGAGAATACTGTATTGTGCCTACTACGTAACACAAGCCAAGATTACAATGCTGGCATAAAACTGTAAAGCGATTATTCTCAATCATATGTAGCTTCAAATATTTTTCCAGAGTCACAGAGCAATGGAGTGAATCTAAATTTTAAAACTTGTAAGAATTTAAGTGGTTATGCATTTGATTAGTTAGAACACCCCCAGCATCTCTTCTTACAACAAACTTGTGTAGCAAAAAAAAATTACAGCAAACGACCAATTGATAAAGTCAAACCATCTATTTAGGACAAAAGCATTTAAGGCCTGCACCTTTAAGCACACATTAAAGAATGTTGTCATATTTTAATAAAAATATGCTACTTTAGCCAAAATGCTTTCCACATCTGGCCCTTTTAGTCAAAACATAAGTTATATTCAAAAAATACCAAGAGCATAGCTGCGCATTATGATGGATCCAAACATGAAAGTGTTAACTGCAGCAGAGTATCATTACAATTATGAGTTAAGATCAAGTCAAAGCATTAGGATTCTAAAAGTTTTTGCTATAAGCAATAAACTTTTTTTCGTCAATAGCTTACTGTCTCTTGCATTCTGCTGTATTTTGTAAAGTTAAAAAAATATAGTATATTTTGTTTTTTGATAAAAAAACGCATCTAGGGATGGCTTTGTAAATTTGAAAATATCTCTGAATAGCATTGCCTCCTTCAGAAGCTTTGCGCCTTTAGCACTCTTTGTTGTTTTGTTTCTCGCTTATAAGACGCTCTCTATCGATATTAACACTTGGAGCTAGCAATATAATATATCATATTGTCAGTAACCATTCAAAAGATGGCTGCAATCCTTACAGAGAAATAACATGTGGTCTCCTTCAATGATACAAGCATAAGGTATGCGTTTACCAAACTTACTTGTGTGGCTACTTTCTGAATTTTCTGTATTTCCAACTACAATTCGGAAGCATGTTTGTGTTAACATTAAGAAGATTGCAGTGAAAACTGAACCACGACATAAACACTCCATAGCCTAATAACGAAAAAATAAATGTAAACCAAAAAAATAGAATGAACCACAAATGCAACAAAACTGCATTTATGCTTTATTTCTATGTTCAGATATGCACAATTCTGTGAAGCATGCAACCCATCTGTTTTAAGATACATGAATTGGCTTGTTCTTATTGAAATTATGTCATTCTGGCAGCAAAATATTAATAAGTTTGTTTGATATACAGGGTGGACCAAAATGATTTGACACATTTGGAGGCTTAATAAAAGACAAGCATAATAATTTATAAAAACTGTATATCTTTCAAATGTACAGATAATGCCACTTTATTTTATTTATTTTTAGAATATCCTTATGAACTGGACCGGCAAGCAACATGCAATCATCATTGAAACATTTTTCAAAAGCAATGAATCAGCATCTGCAATGCAAAGACCATTCCATTTGCACTTTAGGCTCAAGAGACATCATCCTCTACCTACTTGTAAAACACAATCACCAATTTGTTGCTTTCAATCACAATTTGTTGCTTTGTTGCCGTGCTTCACCGGTTATGCCGTGCTTCACCGGTTATCAGAATAGTGAAGCTGTTTACCCAGCATGTCGTAAGAGGCGACTATTGGGTACCTACCAATTACAGTCTAACTGTTAATGGTGGGGTTGCCAGCTTAATTGCTTGGTTGGACCACTCATGTCAAAAAACTGAGGTTGGGGGTAAGCAAGGGCATGCTCCCTGTAGAAGAATTTTGCTCCAGTAAATCCCCATGACCAGAAAAAATATACAAATGGCCCCCAGTCCCCGGCAGCTCTTAAATGGGCAGGGGGTGCGAAGAATCTCCGGGTTTAAATCTGAATGTCATGGGATAAGATTTGGAACATTAAATGTGGGAAATCTTTGTGGAAGGAAAACGGAAGTGTGTGAAGAACTGAGGAAGAGAAAAGTTGATGTGTGTTGCATCCAGGAAGTAAGATGGAAAGGCCAAGGAGCTCGTTTTGTGGGTGCTTCGGGACGAAGGTATAAAATGTGGTGGTCAGGAAATGATGCAGGATTTGGAGGGGTTGGAATTTTGGTGAAAGAGGAAATATCTGGAAACGTTGTGGAAGTTAGAAGAAAAAGTGACAGAGTAATCGTGATTGTGCTAACTCTAGGTAGGGAGGTGATGCGCGTAATATGTGCGTATGGGCCACAAAGTGGAAGACCAGATGCAGAGAAAGTTCGTTTTTATGATGAAATGGGGAGTGAGTGGGACTTGGGAAGTTGTAGTGAAATCATTGTTTCTTTGGGGGATTTCAATGGACATGTGGGGAAATGTGCTGAGGGTTTTGAAGGTGTTCACGGGGGGAATGGTGTTGGGAAAAGAAATGCAGAAGGAAGAAGATTGCTGGAGTTTTGTGATGAAAGAGAGCTGTGCGTGGCAAATACTTGGTTTAAAAAAACAGACAAAAGGAAAATTACTTATAGTGGAGGTGGGTGTGAAACAGAAATTGATTTTGTGCTTGTGGGGGAAAAATATAGAAAGTATATAAGGGATGTAAAAGTGATTCCATGGGAACTTCAGCACAGGCTGGTGGTCGTAGATCTAGATAAAAAGGTTCTAAAAAAGGGTGTGAGAAAGGAACGAATCATAAGAAGAAAGATTTGGAAGTTGAATGAAAACCGAACAAGAGTGAGATTTGAAAAAAGAGTAAAAGAACTAGTGAATGCAGATGCACCTGATTTGTGGAAAACTTTTAAGGATGGTGTTCTAAAGGCTTGTGACGAAGTGTGTGGAAAGAAGAAGTCTAGGAGAGATCAAGGAGACATGTGGTGGTGGAATGAAGAGGTCAAGGATACCATTGCAAGAAAGAAGGCGGCATTTAAAGAGCTGTGCAGGTTCCCATCAGAAGAAAATAAGAATCAATACAAACGTATAAGAAATCAAACAAGGAAAATTGTTGCTAGAGCTATGAGAAAGGAAGCTAATCAGGAGTTGAATAATTTATATCATAATTCTAATAGTGTTTTCTACTTCCTTAGAAGAATGAAAAAGGAAGGGAAGGACATGGAAGGAGGAAGGTGCTTGAGAGGAGGAGACGGACGATTGGGTTTTATTGAAGAAGACCGGGCAAAAATTTGGAAGGAACATATGGAAAAGATCATGAATGAAGAGAACGAATGGGACCACATGGTGGAAACTGATGTAGTAGAAGGACCAGTGGAAAAAGTGGCTCGTAATGAAATTGTGGAGGCAATGCAAAGGATGAAATCAGGAAAGGCAACCGGACCATCTGAAGTAAGTGTGGAGATGATAGTTGCAAGTGGTGAAATCGGGGTTAAAGTGATGATGGAACTGTGCCAGCGTGTATTGGATGGTAGAGGAATGCCTGATGAGTGGAAAACAAGTGTGATTGTACCTATCTTTAAAGGAAAGGGTATGTGATGAGCTGCGGATCATACAGAGGAGTGAAACTGCTAGAACATGCCATGAAAATCGTTGAAAGTGTGCTAGAGAGGCGAATACGAACACTAGTCGATTTGAATGAAATGCAGTTTGGATTTATGCCAGGAAAAGGAACAGTGGATGCGATATTTATTGTGAGAAGAATGCAGGAGGAATATCAAAAGAAGGACAAGAAGTTGTATATGTGTTTTGTTGACATGGAAAAAGCTTTTGATAGAGTGCCAAGAAAAGTGATGGAATGGGCCATGAGAAAGAAGGGTTTATCAGAAGTAATAGTTCGGGCAGTTATGAGCCTGTATGATGGTGCAAAGACAAGAGTGAGAGTGGGATCTGCATATTCAGAGGAATTCGAAGTAAATGTTGGTGTACATCAAGGATCTGTGCTGTTGCCACTATTGTTTGCAATAGTGGTGGACGTTGTTACCGAAAATGCAAGAAGGGGTGTGGTTAACGAATTACTATATGCAGATGACCTTGTTATCATGAGTGAAGACATGGAAGACTTGAAGGAAAGGTTTTGGAATTGGAAGGATGCACTGGAAAGTAAAGGTTTAAAGGTCAACACCAGAAAAACAAAATTGATGGTAAGCGGGTCAGAAGGCGAACTATACAAAAGCAAGATAGATCCATGTGGAGTTTGTGGGAGGAGAGTCATGGCCAACTCAGTGTTGTGCACAAAATGTGAAAACTGGGTTCATGGCAAATGTGCAAAAATAAAGAGAGTTACCGCTAGGTTGGCAATGCATTTTGTTTGCTTGAAATGTAAAGGAATAATGGAAGGGACTGTGGACTCAATCGAGAAGTTGTGCGATGAAGTGGAGACAGTGAATGAATTTTGTTATTTGGGAGACAGACTAAATGCTAGTGGTGGTTGTGAAGCGGCAGTCACAGCAAGAGTAAGAATCGGTTGGGTAAGATTCAGGAAATGTGGAGAATTGTTGCTTGGAAATAGGTTTCCTCTGAAGATGAAAGGTAAAGTTTATTGTTGTTGCGTAAGATCAGCAATACTGTATGGAAGTGAGACATGGTGTCTAAAAGAAAATGAAAAAGCAATTTTAAGGAGAACGGAGAGAGCTATGGTGAGAGCCATGTGCGGTCAGAAAATTGTAGACAGAAAGACGACTGAAGAACAGATGGATATGTTAGGGTTGAAGGAAACGATAGACCGGTTAGCAACAGCAAATGGAGTTAGATGGTATGGACATGTACTGAGGAGGGATGACGATAGTGTTTTGAGGGTTGCTCTGAATCTTGAAGTGACTGGCAAGAGAAAGCGAGGACAACCGAAGAAGACCTGGAAGAAGCAAGTGGAAGAGGAGACAGAGAAAGTTGGTTTGAAGAAGGAGGATGCTCTGAGACGAGATAAGTGGAGGGACGGAGTGCGAGAAATTGCAGAAGGAATGGGGTAAATCCGGCCATCTCTTCTAAAGGGAAAACACCGGATAAAAACTGAATAACTACTACTAAAACATGTTTCAACAATGTATGCATGATGCTTGCCAGTCCAGTTCATAAGAATATTCTCAAAATGAAAATAAATAAAAAAATGTTAAATACATAAATATATTTTGGTGTAAATAAAATAGCATTACATGTACTTTTGAAAATTATAAAGTGTTTATAAATTATTTATTATGCTTGGCTTTTACTAGGCCTCCAAATGTGTCAGATCATTTTGGTCCACCCTGTATAATTTACAATCAAGTAAAACAAACTAATAAACAGTCAAAATTATCATTACACCACTCGCTGACCATGAACTCGAAATCGATATATACATGTGAAATCAGGGTGACCCCAATTACTTTCCACACGAAGCTCAATAAAGCTAAAACTATCACCCACATCTACTATTTCAAATTGCTGAATTGGTTCACCACTGTCTTCATATCGAAACATTCCAAGCAACCTGCCATTTATATCATCACCACTTTTTAGACCATATACAGAAAAATCTTTTGGTGCACTTGATATCCCATTGTTTAGTGAAATTGATTTTGAAACATGGTCAATCGAAACTGCGCAGGGGCGTATTGTAGCAGACAAGCTAATCACTGCATGTCCTTGTGGTCCTTTAAATGCCCAACATTCTCCTGGCATCACACCTGGACGTAACATAGTATTTGGAGAGTTATTGTTATACTCAAAAATTTTCAAAAAATATGAAGTTTGATAGCAGTATGAGGGTGAAGTTCGTGCTTCAACAATAGAAGCTCCTCCAGACTCCAAAGCAAAATCAGGAAGAGCAATTCGATCTGAGCTATAATGATTGAGTGCATCATTGATCCATGTCTTTATCACAGACTCACTGAGGTGTGAAGGAGAATGGTGCTGGGGAACAATGGTGTTTAATGATACACCTGCTTTATATGGTGCTTTCTTTAAATTCCTAATGCTATTTTCTAATGCTTCCTTAAAATTCCGTTCCATTTTTGATATATTTCTGGAAATCATACCATTTAGCTTATGCAATGACTTCACTTCAACGAATCCTTGATTTTGCAACCACTCCAAAAAAACATAAGCAAGATATTTATGCCTTTGACTCTCAATTGTCTTTTCTTTATCCAGCTTAACATTGGTACCCTTTTGTAAAAGAAGAACAAAATTTTCCATAAACTGCTGATTTGAAATCTCTCGAATGAAACTTGAATTACTGAAATGATTTTCAACTACAACTATTACCTCTTGCTGGCTTTTTTCCAAGCTTTTTAGTTTATTTTCTATTACAAAAATTTGCTTCTCAAGTTCACCAAATCGAGCCACTAACAGCTCATAGTCATGTCTGCTTGCCTCTGCTTGAGTATTAATTCCTTTTTCTAACATCAAAACAATATTTGAATTGTTGGTATGCAAGTAGTTAAGTTCTAAACGTAAATTTTCAATTTTGTTTTCAAACTCTTCATTGTTTTTAAGAAGCTCAAATTGCATTGATTTATCAACAATTGATTGGGCAGTTGTAATCATGCTTTGCTGGTTTTCTACCACCTTTATGTGATCATCTTGATAGCGTTTTTCCATTGATTTTAAACTTTCTAAAACAGATGCATATTGGTCTGCTACTTTAAACTGCATCTCTCGAAATGAAAGCTCCAATTTTTGCACTGAATCTCCAAGATTTACATCCGAATGATCTTGAAATAATAACAACTTTTTATGTGGCAAAGACATTTTTTTGACAAAAAAATCTTGTGCTGATATAACATTGTAAAAAAATAATACACTTCTATACCCTAAGAAACAACATAGTGCCAAAACTAAAGCAAGGCTTAAGACTTTTGCAAGCATTTTTATTGCAGTGGAAATTTGGTATTGGTTATAAGCTTGAGCAATTGACCAGTAATTGCCACTAATTTCAAAAAAAAAATTGGCAATATCTATGACAAGACTTATAAAATAACTTGAAATAGCAAATATCATATGAAAAATTAGCCAAGCAAGTCCAGTTGGGCATGTTTCTTCTGTGCTTGCTTCTACTTCTTTATTGTCACATTCTGAAGCTTCATCTGTAGAAAAGTGAAGGAAGCCTTTTGATTTTATCAGTTGTCTTTGTGGAGACATGGTGGATTTTACATTAGCACAAGAATCTTCCATTGCCAAATTGTTATCAGATGAAGTTGAGTGATCACTTTTTGCTCCACTATAATTTGAAAATTTTTTAATTAGCTCTTTAGAGCTAACACTTACAGACTTGTGCAAAGGCATTCCTTCAGAAGGAGCATCTTCAAGTACATGATGAAAGCTTTGTCTTTGGTCTGTAAGAGCTGAAGTGGACACTGTGCTCACTAAATCTACATTTGTTGCTGATTTAGTTTTTACATTGGTAAGAGAAGATATCATAATAGGAGGGCATTGTCTTCTTTGCCTATTTTTGGGAGCTTTTCTATTTCGAGAAATATGCTTTAAATTACCTTTACTAGGTTTATATCCAATGGTTCTTGACAAACTAACATTAATGCTTTTTTGGTTGGCTGATTGAGCAACTTTTTTGTCAATGGTAAAAGCATCATTAGTTACTTGCTTGTTACCTCTGCAACTTTTGCTTTTCTGATCAGATAAATAAGCTAAGTAAGTACGAGACATGCCTTAACCTAAGTTGATGCAAACTTTAAAAACAAGTCTGCAAATGGTAAAATGCAGCCTAGAATAAACACTAGCCATGCTGTCTCACTAAACATTTTGACATAATCTCAAAGCAATCAGAAATTTTATAGTTTTCTTTTCAAACTTATTATAACAACTGCAGAGGTGCAATCCAGATGCTAATCCCTATCTCTTTAGCCATAACAGCAAAAACTAAAATACAAGAAAGTAATAATAAGAAACTGCTTCTTAGGCAGTTAGGGTGTAGTGTTCTTAGTACATGCCTTCCTTAAGTTTCTGAAATATATATTCCCTTTGACAAAAGATGAGATTGATGGCAAGAAGTTTGTCCTCAAATTAAAAAGGCAGTGGCTATTTTGCCGTCGATGGCAATTTACCCTCAGAGATTATTTTGCCATAAGTTATTTGTGATTGGTCAATCTTAATGACGTACTAAACATGTGACTTTTGGTCGTTTCTGATTGGTCAATTTCAAAACCAATTAAAAAAATTTTGCACCCCCAGGTCTCTATCCCCCACCATGTACACTTCCTTTCAGTGTACACTGCCCCATACATTTACATACTGGGCCTTGCCACCTGAGATTTGAACCCGCAACCGTGGTATCTCAAGACCAGCACTCTATCCACTACACCACAGTGTCACTGGTGTAATTATAGCAAATTTGCCTATATAAACACACGTGAATGATTACGGCAAAATAGATTCCAAGGGCAAATTGCCGTCGACAGCAAAATAGCCATTGCCAAAACTTAATGCATCTGATACGTTTTCCATGGAAATCTGCTTCAAGATTTACCGTCATATTTAACAACTGTCGTCAACAGTGTTTATTTCATCAGACTGGCTAAATTCATTCACCCACACCAGATAGAACATGAAAAATATACAAAATTAAATCAAGCAATAGGTGTACAGCAGTACAGGTATAATTTTTAAGAATCACCGTGGTACAATAATTCTGCCCATCACTGTATAACCCTTAAACTCTTTCGAGAATGTGGGATTAGGTAATCCTGTACTTTAGCGCGGTAAATTGTTTAAGCTGAAAGGGCAGTGTACACTGTAGGGCCAGGCCCGGTATGTAAATGTACGGGGCAGTGTACACTGGAAGGGAGCGTACATGGTGGGGGAGTGTACACTGCCCGTACATTTACATACCGGGCCTGGCCCTACAGTGTACACTGCCCTTTCAGCTTAAATAATTTACCGCACTAAAGTACAGGATTACCTGGGATTATTTTGATCCCAAACATTGATTTTTTCAGTTCTAGGACACTTACCACCTGGACACTTAGCCCCGGTCACATAGATCCGGTCATATCATCCAGTCGGGCTCCAACCATTATTCTAACCCTTATCCTAAACCTAACCCTTACTCTAACCCTAACCCTAAACCTAACCGTTACTCTAACCCTAACCCAACAGACCGGGGGTAAATGTCCAGGGGTAATTGTGCTGATACCGGTTTCTTCTGCGCCGATGCCTCAATATCGCATTGAAATGACATTGGGATGGGACAATTTGGACTTTTCAGTGTAATTGGTATTCACTGTTGATTATGATGTGGTATTCATCCACCAAGCTTTATTACGGTTGACTGCACACAGCCTGCTCAATTGGTGATGGAGCATGTGTTGGAGGTCTCTGGCAAAATCGAGTTAGCCCTGCAAATTTTGTGCGTTAAAACGTCGAGTTGACTTTTGTTAAAACAGTGTAATTCTTTTTTGTTTGTAATAAAAGCTAGTACGAAGTATTTATGCAAATTTTGTGCTGATATTTTTTTTATAATTTAGATGATTTGTTATGGTTTCGGATATAATTTATTTGTACGTACACCCAGCAAACATTCACCGGTGGTTTCACGTGGTTTTGTGATGAAAAGCTGGTAAACTCGTCACTTGATATCTTGGAACAACTTTGCCACAAGCTTTTATATGTATCTGTTTGGTGTAATTTTGTTGTTGGTTGTTTAAAATTAGGTATGATGTCCACGATAACAACGAAATCGTGCGACTTTCAGTGCCTAGATATCTTGAGATAAAGACTTCTGTTAAACTTGTGATATTCCTGTGTCAAAATCATTCAGATGTTGATCACGTGTTGTCACAACAACAACTTTCATTTCGTTCAAATAAGTTAATTGAATGGGTCAGAGGGGAAAAAGACCTATCTAGTCTTGCAAGATAATGAAATCATTTTTAGTTACGTTATAGTTTTGATAAGTTAACTCTTTTGCTCCCGCGTGAAAAGCGAAAAAAAATGTCCGTAAGTTGCGAAAAACTGTCATAATCAATCATAATTATGTACCTCAAGTTTGTTTGTAAATCATTACTCAGCTGTCTACTTCTACATTAAGTGTGATATATGTTGAAATCTACATTTCTTGAGGATTTCAAATACAAAAAACAACATTTTTTTGGAATATGCAAATTAACCACCCAACTGGGGGGTAGTTGTCTTCAAAATTAAAGAGGTACCCTCACCTCAAAGATCATTACAGATTTAATTTTCAACCAATTTTTTAGAAATGGTCGCAAGATGATGTTAAGGAAATAAGCTTTCAAGGTACATCAGTCAAAACTTACCTAAAAGCCTAGGTTTTCTACAATTTGCAATTTTCTGAGGCACATGACCTTCTTTTTGACCGGTACCGACCGGTACCAAATTTTGGTAGTTAAATTCAGTACCTAAAATATGATCAGTTATTATCTGCTACAGGTTAGCCTAAACCATGTAACATTATGTATTTTTGAACAGGGAATTTCTTCAAGATTCAGAAAACATTAAGTTTAAATAGAATATGCTGTCACTGACAATGAAACAGCCGCTTGTTTACACCCTTCCCATTTGTTGAGAAACAAGGGGGATACAGCAAACTTTGATTTAGAGAAGCCAAACTTCTGCTAGCTTTTAAACTTGTATTTCGCTTCTTGTCTCGTTGGAAATTTGATACAAAATGACAACTTTATTGGCGAAACATTTGCAATTTATTTTATCTTTTTATAGGGTGTAGTTTTTGTAAAAATTGTAACTTAGTGAAGGTAAGTCAAAAAAGTTTGGGGGTTTTGAACTGACATGATGTACAGTACTCATTTTTGATCAGTAAATATCATATACCACTTAGTCTAAACTATTTAAAGTTATATATTGCTAGAAAGCAAATTTCCTAAGCTTTCAAATGAGACCGGTATTTAGCAACATATCATATTTTTTATGCACTAAATTTACTTTTATCTACTTGCCATTCAAATTTGTTTGGAGGGGTTTTGAGACCCCTAAAAAATTTGGAAATTTAAAACGTAAAATTTATTATTATCGCCTGAATTTTTGTCAAATGATGCCCCAAAAGAGTAGTTTTCAGACTGTGTTAATGATAAAGGGTTTGGTTATGTGGTAAAGATGTAATCTCAATTTGATTTTAGTGTAGTTGGCACGTGCTGAGAATTTGGCTGATTTTGTTGTCTGCAACTGGGTTCTTGGTGTTTTTAACCGTTTTTGGGTATAAAAATCCAAGAATTAGGGCACAAATTATACATCTTCGGATGCGTGAGAAAATAAGCGTGATCTTTTGAAAATTTTATGAAAATCGGATGAAAAATAAAGTCACAAATCGATTTTTTATTAAACTAATTTTGTAACTCAATTTAAAAAAATTTGAGAGAAACACTGAAAACACGAGATCATCAATCGATGATCGCGGGAGCAAAAGAGTTAATTATATAATTGAATAATAAGTTAATCGATTTTAATGTCTGTATGAGGAGCAAAATGCCGTTATTTTTTCATTATGACATGATGTTTATGCAGTACTTAGAAAACTGGTTGCAATTTTGCCCTGGCCTTGAATATAAGATGAGCTTCAGAGTTGAAGTTTGTATCAAAGTGACCGTAAGGGTTGATCTCGTATCTGCTTTTGAAGCGTTACAAATGGCCTACTACAACAGAAAACAAAAGCATTTAGATAAAACAGTTCTGGGCCAGTTTTGCATGAAGAATAGCAAAACTGCACAATTTCAGGAGCACTATATTTTGAAAGTTCGTTTTAATTGCCTAGCTATTGTGCTGTGCTATTTTTCCCTACAGTTGATGCTGTTTCACTGCCAGTAAAGACTGCTAATTGAAATTTTGCTACTTCTACAATAAAGTTGCCCAGTTTTTATAAATGTCAAAAAGCATTTTAATCATTCCGGGCCCTCTCATTTTTTTAGCTCTGCCATCACAGTTGCTATTTCATGGCGACATTCCTGAATTGTCACCATGCTAGATCAAAGCAACTAAGGCTACAGGGCTAACAAACATGGAAGAGTTCAAGGTGGTTGAAATAGCGTTTTTTGATTATTTTAATGAATTTTACAACTTTGTTGGGGGAGGAATTTTACCTATGGGAGTCCTAGCATATTCTGCCTCTCAATGGTGATGCATGTAGCGTACCATAAATGCTAAGCAATTGAAATAAAACGTCAAAACTAGTAAGAGTATCCGTTATTGTATTAAAGTGAAACTGACCCAAAACCAATTTTCTTCTGAATAGATCACTGCAAAGCAATTTACAATATATTCGGAAAAGAGAAAGATCACATAATTTTAATACTCTAGCTCAGTGGTTCTTAAACTGGGTTTGATGAATCAGTATCAGGGGTTCAGCGGAGATTAGAATAAGCATACACACGCTATGTGTATAGCAATCACAATATTCTCTACTTAACACTAAAACGACCAAGCGCGTCAATTGACGCACACAGCTGAAAGTTTCACATAGAGTGCGATTACAGTCTTCAGAATCATGACAACGTGAAAACATACGGCAAGTGATAATCAGCCTGGTTTTAGTCAAAGCTGTAATTGAGCATTGTGAGATCACAGCCGGATTGGGATAATTTCTCTCCAGCGTCCTAATTCTGTAGATCGAGACTAGCACGTGCTTGCGAACAGTTAGACATTTAGAAGGAAAGGCAGAGACTGCTGTTTTACACTGACTTTACTGTTATGCGCAATAAAAGCGTTATTTCCATGAATATATGAGCGTTTTCACAATACATTTCAGGCGTTGAATTATATACCTCTGTGTTCTTAGCTTCAGAAACTTGTTCTGCTAGTCACAGTGTAGGCTCAAATATGATAAGACGTGTCACTGCGCAGCAGGCTTTGTTGCGGTTACAAGACATTTCAGCAGACTGCTCAATTATATTATTTAGTTTTTGACATTATTTCGTAGGGTTAGGCTTAGTTTCAGAGACGTAGCAGCCGCCCCCCAAACCCCCCAATTGGGGGGGGCCAGGCCAACTTTGGGGGCCCAAGTTAGTCTGAAATTGCTTTTTGGCTACGTGACTATTTTCAGTTCAGCAGACTTGTTTACAACCGATTTAAACTGTAGGAAGAAATTGGCTTGTGACATCATAAGTGAATGCAACGTCATTTTATCTCGCACAATCTAGAATATTTCGATTGATTTTCTGGTAGAATCTTGAATATTCGATTGACGTAACAATGCCGTTGTTACGCAACAATCATAGAATGGTCTGGAATTCTGTTTGGCTATAAATACCGGGACAATATATATACACTGCAGAGTGCAGATAAAGTATTTTATTGACATTGTATAGAATGAAACGTTCAAAAAGTGGTGCTCAAAAGAGAAAAGAAGCAGCCACTGCTCGAGATGCTGTAGCGAAATTGCCCAAGATGACAGATTTTTTCAAGATTACTGAGCAGAGTAGACCTGGCACTAGTACCGAGAGGGATAAAGAAAACTATAGTGTACAAGAAAAAGAAGACTATCACGATCAGCATCAAAGTGATTGTGAATTTCCAGAAAATGTAAGTTGTGATTTACCTGCCAATACGCAACCTTCAATATCAAAAATATCTGAATCTCAATTTACCCCTATCCCTGATGACCCATGTAAATGGCCTGAAAGTATTTCTGATGCTCAACGATGTGATATAGTAAAGCGTGGGCCACATCAACTAATAATGAATTTTCCATATAATAACACAACTCCAAGGCGACGTTTTTCCTCCAACCATTATAAACGTGTGTTACCTAATGGTGAAAGTGTTTCACGGTCGTGGCTAGTTTATTCTGGGGAATCAGATCAAGTTTTTTGCTTTTGTTGTAAGCTATTTGGAAAAACACTAAGCCCCTTTTGTAGTGGTATAAATACATGGGAGGGTTTTTCGAAAAAACTGAAAGACCATGAAAACGGCATTTCCCACCAAGAATGCTGCAGTCAATGGATGTTGCTAGCTGAAGGGATAAGAAATTCATCCACTATCGACAAACGCGAGATGAATATTTTTTTCAATGAAAGACGTTTTTGGAGAAATGTTTTAGAGAGACTTATCGACATTGCCTTGTTTCTATCGGAAAGGAATCTTGCTTTTAGAGGATCTGAAGAAGTCTTAGGATCTCCTCACAATGGAAATTTTCTGGGTATATTTGAGCTTTTGGCAAGAAGAGATCCGATCCTAAAAGAGCTTCAAGACAGAATCAAGAATAAAAACACTAAAGATCACTATTTGAGTCCTACCATACAAAATGAACTAATTGAATTGCTAGCGACAGAAGTTGAAAAAGAAAATTTACAGCAATTGAAATTGGCAAAATATTTTTCTATAATTTTCGACTGCACTCCAGATATGTCACATCATGAACAAATGTCTGTCATTCTCCGTTATGTACTATGTAATGAAGAAGCTGCTGTTGTTAAAGAAACATTTTTTGGCTACTTGAGAATAAGTGACAGTACTGGGAAAGGCTTGTTGGACGCTTTCTTAGAAAAAGCGACCGAACTGCAACTCGAATTGTCTGATTGTCGAGGTCAGTCATATGATAATGGTGCTAACATGAAAGGAAAACATTCTGGGGTCCAAGCAAGAGTGCTAGACATCAATCCCAAAGCTGTTTACGTGCCCTGTGCAAACCATACCCTTAACTTAGTTGTTGTTGACAGTGCTAATTGATCGACGGAAGCATTGACATTTTTTGGAGTACTTACAAGGTTGTATGTGCTGTTTTCTTCCTCTGCTCAGCGTTGGGAAATTTTGAAGAAACATGTGGAGCTGTCCATAAAGTCACAATCTGATACTCGTTGGGAAAGCAGAATTAAATGCATCAAACCTCTTCGATACAATTTAAAAGAGGTGTTGCTGGCACTGAAAGACTTGGAAGCCATTTCCATAGAAAGAAAAGATGGAAGAGCTGCCTCAGAAACAAAATCGTTGATAGCTCATTTATCAAAATGGAGTTTTCTTTTGTCGGTGTTTATTTGGTATGATATCCTATTCCAAGTCAATAAAGCAAGCAAGATTCTTCAATCGTATGGAGTCTCCCTTCATACAATGGAAACGGAAATCCAGGCAACTGAAAAGTTTTTGCAAAACTATCGCACAACGGGTTATGACAGTGCCGCAACATCTGCTGTTGAAATAGCACAGGAATTGGATATTGATCCTTCTTTTCCTCCGTCAAGAAGTGGAAAGAAAAGAAGATTGTTTGATTACCAAGGTGAAGAGGAACAACGAGCTACTCCTGAACTGAAATTTAAAAGCAACTTTTTCTATCCATTAGTAGACCAGGCTATTATGTCAATAAAGGAGCGCTTTAATTTGTTACGTGAGGTTTCTTCCGCCTTTTCGTTTTTGTACACACGAGACAAACTTTTGCTTGTGCAACAAGAAAATGCTCTTCTTACTTGCTGTAAGGAGTTCCAAAAAAAGTTCGGTGACATTGATTCTGATGAAATGAGCGCTGAGCTACAGCGGTTTGTTTTAATTTTACAAAAAAAAACGCAATCTCAATACGGCTCAAGACTTTCTGAACTATCTTCTAAAGACTCATTTATTTGAATTGTATCCGAATGTGTACATCGCACTTCGAATCTTACTAACTTGCCCCGTGACTGTTGCCAGCGCTGAAAGAAGCTTCAGCAAATTGAAACTGATCAAAACTTTTAATAGAACGTCTATGACAGACAGTAGACTATCTTCATTAGCCATGTTGTCAATCGAAAATGACTGCGCCCGATCTCTTGATTATGACAATGTCATAACAGCATTTGCGAACAAAAAGGTTCGCTCCAGACTATTTAAATGATACTGTGTTTTTATAACTTTTTCATGTTTTTCAGTGTCATTGCTTTCGTTTCGCAGTGTCTGCATAAATGTCCTACTGAACTCTGGCATCGGTGCCGAATTTTTTATGACTTGCACCTTCGGTATCGGCATGCTTTATTCTGACATTAGCCTGTTTACTTCTGTACAAATTGTGGTGTATTTTCTTAATGCAGCTTTTCAATTTTACACCTCTAAAGTGATATGACCTGTGCGCAGGGGCTCTTGCGCTTACTTTGGGGGGGGCCCGAAGTTGGAGTGCTACGGGACTGCTTAGTTTTAACTTCATTTAAATTTAATTTAGTAGACATTGATCTTTTTTATAGTATTTTATTCCCTTCATTCTAACTATGTCGAAAAAAATAAGGAAGTGGTCAGATGGATATGGAGAATATGGATTTACGTATATCACAGAACCTGATCGAAGTCAGCGTCCTCAGTGCACTATTTGCGACGCCAAGTTGAGCAATTCTAGCTTAGCACCGGTAAAACTGAAGGAACACTTTCTAAAGATGCATGGCGATGGAAAATACAAGAACACAACGCTCGATGAATTTAAAATAAAAAGAGCCAGTGTTGCAGCAAGTATTGCCTTTCGAAGTTTGAACCCTGTTTCCCTTGTTTATCGCGTAGCTTATGTTTGCTTTGTTTCGATGTTCCCTTATTTAGCGTTGTTTCTCACGCGCCTCGCCCTCTATTAATAGACTTTAGATAACGTCATAGCTTTTCGTACTAAGCGTTACCCCCGATAACCTTTGCCTTTCAATTAATCACTGTTGCCTTCCCAATATAGCTGACCGTTGTTGCCCTCGGAGTCAGTTTTAGAATTTGAGTAAATTTCTGTTAGATTGTGAGCAACTGTTAGTCGAACGCTTACAATCTACTGTTCGATCATTTTTTGGGTCTGATTTCCGGTCAAGCTGTAGTAGAAAATCGTACTGCATCGTTCCACATCGTATCTTAATCTAAATTCTTCAATCTACTTGCAACTTCATAACCCCCTCGTTTTAAATTTATTTCAATTATAATCTCTGTGTGGAACCTGTAATACGCGTGATTCTAGAAGACAGCATTAGGCGGGACATCGGGCCAGAAGTTTCTGTAACAGCCAGATATGATGAAAAATCTGCTCTGCCTGTTTTCGGCTTTGTTCCTGTCGACAAACCGATACTCACAGCATCGTACGAACTTGCATACCTGATTGCTAAACAGGGCAAACCACATATCATTGGGGAAAAACTCGCGAAACCAGCTGCGTTGAAGATGGCGAATATCATGCTTGGAAAAGCAGCCGAAAATAAATTATCTCAAATTCCTCTTTCCAATGGCACCGTCAGCAACAGAATTGATAAGATGAGCGATGACATTTTGGCTCAAATAGTTTCAGACTTGATTTCAAGCCAGGCAAAATTTAGTCTCCAACTTGACAAGACCACCGACGATGCCAGTCTAAGCCAGCTTGCTGTATTCGTGCGCCATGTGAAAGAAGACGGGATAAAGAAAGATTTTATATTTTGTCAGCTTCTAACATCAACTAAGGCTATTGACGTTAAGAAACTTGTGGATAATTTCTTCAGAGACAACAATCT
The DNA here is from genome assembly GCA_963675345.1 of Trididemnum clinides. Classification (NCBI taxonomy): domain Eukaryota; kingdom Metazoa; phylum Chordata; class Ascidiacea; order Aplousobranchia; family Didemnidae; genus Trididemnum; species Trididemnum clinides. Next base: position 1,868,824 of record OY776303.1, on the reverse strand, counting down.
TTCGTGAGGTATGGTTCATGCAATTGGTTCGAATGGAGCCCCAGCCATGTTAGGACTCTGAATTCGAGGTACTTCTGTACTATTCTAACGTTCGGTGGTTGTCCCGGGAAAAAGTGCTGAACCGTGTTTTCGCCTTGCGTGTGGAATTAGCTGTTTTTGCGAGAGCACCAATGCTGTCATGCAGATTGTTTTGAAAATTCAGTTTTCATTCCAGTTTTGGCATACATGGCCGATATCTTTGAAGCTCTCAACCATCTCATTCAACATATGCAGGGTGGTGGAGTCAACATTATCGAAGCGGAAGAACATTTGAAGGCTTTTCAAAAAAAATCGAACTATGGAAACGACGAACAGAGAAGGCCCAGTTTTTCCGATAAGGCCTGCGCTATTCTGCACGCTCTTTGCTGGTCTCGGCAACACCATAAAGTCTGCCATTTCTCTTCTCTTCTCCTATTATCTGACTCTCGTTCTGTCCTCTCCTCCATCTTTTCTTTTATCTCAAACTCTGTGGCAGATCTGGCAGGAACTGTCTTCTCTCTCCTCCTGTTCTATCAGGCTACAATGGGTCCCCGGACATTCGTTTCTACCGGGGAACGACGCGGCTGATGAGCTTGCCAGACGGGGAGCACTGCTTGCGCCCTCCGCAATCCCTTGTAGTCTCTCTCCTCTTATCTTTCGTATCCACTCTCGTCTTTTCTCGGACTGGAGGCGTACTGTCTCTTCGAATTATTTTGACACACAGGTTCCCTCAATTTCCACTGAGGAACTTGTGCTCCCTCGTCATGCTCGCTGTGTCCTCTCTCGTCTTCGCTGCAATGGACACAGCCTTCTTTTAGGTTCTTATCTCTCTAGGATTGGCAGAATCGAGAATCCTTCCTGCAGCGCCTGTGGACACTCGTCCCAGGACATCTCATTCTGCACTGTCCAGCTACGGACTCTTTGCGCCGCTCACTCTTTGGCGACTCTCTGTCTCTGTACGATCTCTGGTCCAGACCCTGGAGAGTTGCCCGACTTCTGGGGCTCCATGGTCTTCCGCCATGCCCCCCATCCATCGGAAGGGGTCGGGTAAAGAACAACAACAACAAACAGAGAATCGGGTAAAGAACAACAAACAGAGCCAAGTACAAAGGTAAGATAGATGAAATGATTCGTTTGGGGCATGCGTTTGAGGTCACTGATCCCCATGCTGACAAGGCAGCCCACAGCACGTGGTACATTCCGCATCACTGCACAGGCGGTAAATTCAGAGTAGTGTTTGACTGTGCTGCTAGTTTCCAAGGCACTTCCCTAAATAAGCAGCTGCTACAAGGACCCGATAACACCAACTCAATGATCGGGGTTCTCTTTCGATTCAGGCCTCATTCCGTTGCCGTGGTCGGGGATATTCGCAACATGTTCCATCAAGTTAGAGTGGACCCTATTGATCAAACGGCTTTCAGGTTTTTGTGGTGGACAGATGGCGACCCTAACATGCCAGTCAAAGTCTATCAGCTTACGGTCCATACCTTCGGACTTACTTCGTCTCCCAGTATTGCAGGTTTCGCCTTGCGCCGTACAGCAACAGAGAATCGAACGAATGCATCTATCAAAGCTCAGCTAGCAATACAGAGACATCTTTATGTTGATGACCTGCTGATCTCTGTGGAAGACAGTACTCAGGCCGTTCAATTGGTGGATGAGCTAAGCAACCTCTTGGCTAGTGGAGGCTTCCAATTGACTAAATATGCCAGCAATTCCCGTGAAGTCCTGGAAGCTATTCCTACTGAACTTCTCTCTCCACAACTGCACGAAGTCGATTTACACAAAGAAGAACTTCCTATGCACAAAACGCTCGGCCTGGCTTGGGATCCGGATAGTGATCAACTTCGCATCAAAGTAGCTGTTGGAAGCCACCCATTGACTCGTAGAGGTTTGTTGTCGGTCCTGGCCAGTGTTTATGACCCCTTGGGAATGGTTGCGCCTTACATGTTGCCAGCGAAGTTACTTCTCCAAAGGTTAGCCAAGCAAGAGTTGGATTGGGACACTGTTATCTCTGATGCTGATCGCGTTACATGGGAAAAATGGTTAAGGGCGTTATCTTGCTTGAATGGCCTCTCGGTGCCAAGGGTTTATGAAGGATTTTCATTTTCAACATTTGTAGAATTGCATTGTTTTGCCGATGCCAGTTGTGATGGTTATGGTGCTGTTTGCTACTTCCGTGCCTTTGACGGTACGGCATATGCTTGCTCATTTATCATTGGTAAGTCTAGAGTTGCTCCAGTAAAGCGGCTCTCAACTCCTCGTCTAGAACTCTGTGCTGCTGTAGTTGCCATTAAGCTGTCAAAAATAGTTAAGCAAGAGCACGATATCTCCTTGCGCCGCATTTTGTATTGGTCGGACTCCACCACTGTTCTAAGTTATTTGAGAAATACGTCTATGCGACGACCAGCCTTTGAAAAAAATCGTATTAATCAAATCCTCCAGTTTTCGACAAAAGATCGATGGAACTGGGTGGATACAGGCAACAATCCTGCTGACTTGTATTCACGAGGCGTTTCCCCAAAGCAGGTTGGTAAATCCGAGAGATGGCTCCGCGCCCCATCGTTTCTTTTGAAAGAAGAGACAGCCTGGCCTCAAGTCGCGCATTCAAATGAAATTTCCGATGCTGAAAGAGAAAGGATTAAAGAGTCAGCTGTTACAACCGATTGTTCCTCTGTCTCAGCTGCGGTCGAAATGAAAGACTCGGGTGAAAGTGCTCCAGAAGTAACGAGTTCAATTTACAGTGCAGCTGAAGACCCCCTAAAAAGACTTACTTCTCGATACAGCTCACTTCCACAAGCTGTTAGGTCGGTAGCGTGGCTTCTACGACTAAAACAAATGTTACGTATGCGATCAACTCTCAGCACTTCTACGCCGGTGCAGAAGGGCCCTATCAATGGCAAAGAATACAACGCTGCCTTGCTAACACTTATTCGTCTTGCTCAACAGCAGTCCTTTCCTCAATTGGTGGAGGCCTTGGAAGAACATCCATGTCATGAAGTAGGTGATGGAAAATGCGGCGAACTGGCCAAAACGACCCTTCGACCCTTGCAAAAATTTTGTCCTATTGTCACCAATGGAGTTATTCGTGTTGGTGGAAGGCTGCAGCGATCTAACTTGCCTGTGGACTTCAAGCATCCCATTGTGCTGCCGAAGCGTCACCACGTTACAGGACTGATAATCAACGATGCGCACTGTGCTGGAGGCCACCTCGCTTCACAATATGTTGCTAACAAATTGCGGCAGCGTTATCACATACTTGGTCAAGGTAAAACTATCAAGTTCTACATCAAAACCACCTGTATGACGTGTCGTAACTGCAAAGCTGTTGCAGGTGCTCAGCTGATGGCGCCGCTTCCATCTGCAAGAGTGAATCCGAGTAGGTGCGTGTTTGAACATTGTGGAGTGGATTTTATGGGACCTTTGGAGGTGAAGCAAGGGCGTAACCTCTTACGTCGTTACTGCTGCGTGTTCACCTGTCTAGCTTCTAGAAGTACTCATTTGGAAATGGCTTATGATTTAACAACTGGCTCATTCCTCATGGCTTTGCGGCGGTTCCTGGCAGTTCGCGGTCATGGTACTAGAATCATCTATTCGGACGATGAAACAAATTTTACTGGAGCCTCTGCAGAACTTAAGCGTGGTCTGAAACGTCTGGATGATCACAAGATAACAAATGAACTCGCCCCATGTGGGATCGAATGGAAGCACACACCCCCTCTCGCTAGTCACCAGGGAGGAATCTATGAAGCAATCATTCGTTTTGTTCGTAAGACAATGGCTTCCATGGTTGCTGATCGTCACTTGAGAACACTTACAGACGAGGGCTTGTTGACGCTGTTCAAAGAAATAGAGTGTATATTAAACAATCGTCCCTTAACTCGAGTGGGAACTGAGCTTGGTGATGTTGAAGCTTTGACTCCATCTATGCTTTTGACAGGAAGCGTTTGTCCTGGTCTTCCTAATGATGTCTTCTTAACATCAGACAGCATGCGCTCATCTTGGCGCGCATGTCAATTTCAAGCTGACGAGTTCTGGCGAAGATGGCGGGCAGAATATCTCCCCCTTCTACAGCGTCGTCAAAAGTGGTTGGCACCTCAGCTAAATTTCAAAGTTGGTGATCTTGTTTTGCTGGTTGAAGAGAGTCCCCATCGCAATTTGTGGCCTAAAGGAGTGGTGGAAGAGGTCCTACCAGATCGTGATGACATCGTGCGCCGCGTAAAGGTGCGAACAGCCGACCAAAAGACATTCCTGAGAGACATAAGAAAACTGTTTTTCCTCGAAAACAATATGTAAAGCGCTCCTATGGACTGTTGACTGAACTGTTTATAGGCTAGAGCGCGGCCTATCGATGAACAATAATATGAACATTTCGCTAGCGCTCCTATGGACTGTTGACTGAACTGTTTATAGGCTAGAGCGCGGCCTATCGATGAACAATAATATGAACATTTCGCTAGCGCTCCTATGGACTGTTGACTGAACTGTTTGTAGGCTAGAGCGCGGCCTATCGATGAACAATAATATGAACATTTCGCTAGCGCTCCTATGGACTGTTGACTGAACTGTTTATAGGCTAGAGCGCGGCCTATCGATGAACAATAATATGAACATTTCGCTAGCGCTCCTATGGACTGTTGACTGAACTGTTTATAGGCTAGAGCGCGGCCTATCGATGAACATTAATATGAACATTTCGCTAGCGCTCCTATGGACTGTTTGCTGCACTGCGTATAGGCTAGAGCGCGGCCTATTCTACACGTAAAAACGGACTACTTGATTGAGCATTTGGGAGTCGATGGAAGTGGCCTGTGGTTCCATAGATGCACAATTTCATGCGCAGTTGCAGTTACGCGCGAATTCGGTTATGTACCCGTGGTTCGTTGTTGTGATTCACAAACGTATGTACGTGTTTTCCTTGTGCCTTTCATTTCGTCATTGTAGTGTATCAGCTTGTTTTTATCATACTTTGCTTATGTACTTTGTACTCTGGATGGTGATCTGGACTTATTTCAACATCTCTATCTCACCTTCATAAATTTGAAAATTCTTCCACTCCCATGTGATATTGTTGTTCCTGAATTTTCGCGCCGGCTATGTTACGGTGAGCGATCTATCATTTCTCGGCCTTTGCGATAATTAACCACGTTTTGTTTGTAGCCAATTAGTCTTGCCGCCATTGTGTGTTTTTCTCTTTGACGATAATCCTTCCAGACGTTTTCTATTTAGTTTTCGCTGTAAGAATCGTAGCGGCATTGGTTTTCTCTTTTAATTGCGTACAGTGTCTGGCGGGCCACCTTGCGATTGCATGTTAATATTAGTCTCAGTTTACTTGTTGGGGTGGCTGGAGTTAAGTTTTATGTTAGTGGGTTCAATTGTTCGCTAGTTAGTCCTTGAGTGCGCTACGAGTTGGTGTATTATTGCTGCCCCCACCGCAAGGACAGTTAGCGCCCCGCAGTTTATATTAGTATTAGTGCATGTTTAGACCTGATCTATCTTGCTGGATTGGCTTAACCGGTCCAGCTTGTGTATGTTAATGCAATGTTGTTTTATAGGTTACGCACACATTGCCTTCAACGCCGTTTAGCTTGTGCTGATCGTTTCGGCCTGTTACTGTATATATAAAATTTAGTGTCAATAGAATTTTCATTTAAGTCTTATCTGCTGCTGTGCTGTATTGATCCTGAGATCAGCGTAGTCTACTGTTGAGGCTAAGCCGTCTCCCTTATTCGGTAGAATCGCCGTTTGAGTTATTTGGACGTTACAGGTGTCTCAGTTTTTGAAGTGACTACCCCATTTTTGGAAATAAGCGACCATTTTTTTGAATAACCAACAACTTCAAAATAAGCGACAAACATGACAGGTAAATATTTAATTGTTTAAATTTTATTTTCGTTCATTTCTTCACAAATAATTGGGGTGTAAACATTTTTGGTTGGTGGAATAGGGTATACCTCTACCCTAGATTGCTCTCATTGCTATTTAGACGTTTGATGGCAGAATAATACTGCTAACTTGCGTCTTTCTTGCTAACATTCTGAAACCTTTAGGTGTTAGGAAGAACAAGTGTACCAGTGATGCAACTATCACACAAATCACTATGGTGGTACAGGATTATTTTCGATATGTTGATATTGATGAGCGTATAAAGCGTCGTGTACAAAAGGAGAAACAAATGGATGGAAATAATTAAAATTTTTTTGTGGATTGGATGCTTTTCTTTTTGTGTTATTTTGGTAGTTTATTATTTTTGTTAGTTTGCCGCGAAGGTTAAAGCAGCCCCATTGTAAGATAACATGGTGAACTTGTTATGTGAAAATCACGTGATTTATGCTAGGGACACATAGCAAACTTGTGTTTGTCATGAAAACACGTGATTGTTAACAACTTAAGCCACAAGTTTGTGGGAAAACTGATAACTTATTTAGTGGCAAAGACTTGTGGTCCGTATGTGCAAGATCACAAGAATATCACGTGATTATAACATGATTGGCTATGTGTCCAACACAAGATTCTTGTGAATTCGCCTCAAGTTTTTCTCGTGAAAATGTTTGCGGGGCAATTTCTAGCATTGGGCTAAATTCATCCCAACGCTACAGGTTAATTGCAAATAGCCATTTCATCATGGCTAGTAATGTGTCAAATAAACTACCCAGCATTAGGAGAAAAGTATTGCGACCAACGGATGTTTTTTTTGTTCAAAAAATTGTTAAGTGACATTAGTGGATGTGCAAGCAATCGATTCTGTAGAGCAGGGGTGTCAAATTCGAGGCTCTCCGAGCCTTTCAGTGCGGTCCGCGAGACGATTCTGAAATTACTAATGAATTTTGGCAGTATTGCAACGTATCATTGTCGAACAAACGTTTGAAGCTCTGATCACGGGCCACACTTGGGAGGTACAAATTTTTGTCATTCGGAGATAACTTTACTGCTGCTGGAAAAGTAATAACTTTTTTTTTGGAGATCGATCTTACTTCGGCCTACAATACAGAGATCGTTGCCCAGAGAAGTGGTGATCTCCAAATCCAAAACTTCATGCGGCCCTGGGAACGACTGCTCATATATGCAATGTGGCCCCCAGAGCCCACGAGTTTGACACCCCTGCTGTAGAGACATTTTTATCTCAGCTGTTAGCACTTTTCAAAACAATTTGTTTCAATTTCGTCTCGAAAGGGTTAAGCATCAACGTCGATTCATTGAAACATTAAGACAATCCACGCGCTTTATATACATGTTCACACGAACGACGTGGTTATTTCACAAAGTAATAGTATTGCAAAAAATAAAAGCTGATATTTTTTATAATTGGAGGACAAAACGCGTACAGGGATGGTCTCGTCAAATTATGGGAGAGAGGCTTTTATTATTTACAATACCACTACTTTGTGAAATAACTACATAATTCGTGTGAACATGCATATAAAGCGCGTGAATTGCCTTTATTGCTCGATAAATCGATGTGTGATACGGTTATGGTAATCACGTGTATGTTCATAAAGATAAGGGTTTTAAATAGATCTCGCTTACTATAAACTCTTTGAGTGGTACACTGCATGATTAAGCATGAAGTAACGCAAATGTTACATTATTGTTAATTGTTATATCATTATGACGTAATAAAAACTACTGTGATCTACTGTACATATTTTATTGAGACGTTTCGCTAAACGCTGCTTGCATTGTCAACCAAAATAGTGCAACTGATTACTTTAATATTTAATAAACTATGGTCAAGTGTAACATTTATGACGTGGCAATTTAATTATGAAAGAAAAAAATAACTATTACATACTTTAGGGTCAAAGTTATTTCGTATTAAATTGGTGAGGTGATAACTAGGAACAAAAAATAAAACAAAATTTACACATTAAAAAGGTATTTTGGTTGACAATCGGTTGACTATTTTTGTTTACGATGCTAGCAGCGTTTAGCGAAGCGTCCTAATAAAATATGTACTGCAGTATACTGGCTCTGGTTTTCTTGCTAAGAATCGTTAAAAAATCCCAATCGTTTGCTCCTACTATGATCTAGTTGTTACAAAACAATTAAGGCATTAATTCAAATGTTATGAAGTAGAATCTTGTGATCCTTGAAGGATTAACAGCAACTTGTTTAGACTAACTTTAAGGTGGTTGCGGCTTGACGACCTTTATTTCAATTTGTTTTTGCAGTAGATCAAAAATATATGCCTGTCTGTCTATCACTAAAATAAGATTCTTCAGCCATAGAAATAAACCAAAAAATGTGGTAGGGCAATAGACAGGGGCAGTGTTGCCAGATTTTCTTCAAATTTCTAGCCCAAAAGTATCCCAATACTTGTCTGTTGAAACTAGCTCACAATTTTCAAAGTTTCAGAAGATTCGTCAACAAAAATTGAACAACTCTAAAATCCGAAAATCTACGGAAATGCGAAGATGCAAAAATTTTTACAAAAATATGGAAAAACTTCAATAGGAAGGTTTCACGCACGTGATCAAAAGTCATCAAAACGCGCTTTCAAAAAAGTGGATAACCACTTTCGGTGTTTTTGCATTGAATTGAACTGGATTGATACCGTTTTTTGCAAATTAAATGTGGAAACTAGGCAGTTGTTAAACGCACGTTAAATATTTTATTTTACTGATTTTATAGAATAAATTTGAAGTCAAAGTAAGCTAAAAAGTGTTAACGGTTATTTGTTACTGCAACTAGTTAACCTACTGTGCTTTATTCAACTAGTTAACCTACTGGGCTGAATAAGCAGGCTTATCTATAATCAGCTTCTACAAGGATTTTATACGGTATTCGGATAATCAGCGTATGTGAAAATACTGAGTTTAAGATAATTGTAATGTGCAACTTATACAGCATGTTTAGTTGCATAAGCACACTGAAAAGTTGTAAACAATTTGCAATTCTTGACAGAGGAAAACCGTTTCTTGCTCAAACAAAAGCCAGCCACCTTACTAGAAATTCCCCCTCTGAGGTCTGAACTGGCGTCAAATGAGTGCTTGATTGCACAACTTATTTTCTGAATTTTCTCAAAAACTGCTCGTCTTAGAAACGTGATAAAACGCTTTTTCGATTAAACTAATCCACAAGAATTAAAGCTCATTTCACGATGCAACTACTGATTCTTTTTAATTTTAAGCCTTCTAAGCATGCCTCTTTTCTTGTACGCATAAAACTTCTCTATGATGTCATAATGCTTCCTGATGCAATTGAGACGATCTTTCACTACCACTGATTACCATGTAATAATTTTTTCAAAAATTCCAATATTTTTACAAAATCGATTTACTGAAAAATTAATTTGTGACCTCATTTTTCAACTGATTTTAACAAATTAAAGCTAATTTCAAGGCGATTCTGATAGCATGAAATGTGTACTATTATATCTGTTTCTATACTAAACATATCGAGGTTTAACACCTTTTGTGTAATTTTTTACCTCTCGCAAAAAGTGGTAAGCTGAGTAAAACCAGGTAAGTTTATTACAAAACGTTTTAATAAGGTAATAACAAGTAGTATTGTTTGAAAACTTAGTAAATTTGCTCTCCAGCTACATGTGACTCTAATTAGTTGGGGCCAAGGATTAGTTTATAATGGCTGATCAAACATTGGTTACCTTACATTATATTCAATTTTTACTAAAATAATTATTCTACTACACCTAACAAACTTGCAATTGTTTGAAGAAGTTAATTCTGTGATACATTTCGACTACTATTCCTTACAAGCATTGCTATTTGGCATTGTTTGTCTACGTTTTAAAAAAGATTTATCAAAACAAGAAGTCTCTAAACATTTGTGAAATGTAGCCTACCCATTAAAATCACTTAAAATTTATGTGCCTGCATTTTACAAAATTTTAATTTCTGTAAAAACTAGACTTTGATACACTTTGGCTATTCTTATTCAATAGCATGACTCTTTGGCATTATTGTCTATAAGAATTTTTAAAAAGATTTATCTAAACCTGAAGTCTCTAAAAATTTTAGAATGTAGCCTACTCCAAGCCATAAGGTTCGTGATCCTCCTAGAAAAAGAGGGTAAGTGAAGACGTTCCTGTTTTATCCTTTGCAACAAAGTACTATTGTTGAAGCAATTTCCTTTGGAATTGGATAAGGCTTACGTATTCGTCTGATTTGATGTTCTTAACCTCGATATTACTAATAGTTGCACTGCTATTGCAATAACTTATCTGTAAATGCTTCATTTCGGATTAGTTTGCTCTAGCGTTATGCCAAGGCCCAAGCAACATGCGTGCAGCCACAGACGTAAGCTCATGTAAATACGCCCACAAGATACGAAAAAGTCCTAACATTTAATAGCTTAATCCTGAGAATGCATATCAATGACTTTGGCGCCGTTCCACAAGTTTGATAAGCTTTCTACCACTTGCTGAATTCAACAGATAAAAGTCTGTTTAGTTTAAGAAAGCTTACGGTAAAAACAGGGCAAATGAGATGTTGCCAGTGTGTGGATAAACTTGGGAAACATGTAGTGGCTCTGCGCAATCGTCCATCATGTTTGTTTTTAATCAATTGCGTTTCAAAGAACGTTACTTTTTGCTAAAATAATTTTGTAACACCTTGCGCTGTGTTATAGTGCAACAACCAATTATTTATTTAAATGCTTTTTTGGCATGCTTTTTTCTTCTGTTATGAATCCTTTTGAAAAGCATTGTAACGTCATAATCTTAAATGACATCACACTGCTTGCCACTATATAGTGTGAACAGCAGCAGGCGGCAAAATTGACCACTATCATTATGATAGCAGACATAAATAGTGAAGCCCATTACTAATATTTGTAATTTATAGGCTCTTTGCACCGGTACGTAAAACTACAGTAATTTTCAATTGAAAGCAGCGAGGTCGGGATTAGGGGCAAAGTTAAACATGACAAAACCTCAAGTTTAAGAAAAGATCAAAATAGAACAACAACAGCATCAATTTGTAAATTGGATTGAGAGGGAACGCTTTAGCTTGAAAATTGCTTGATAGGCGCGTATTCGAATAAGGTACAGTCTATGACTTTGAGGAAATGCGTGACCAAATTAAAGCAAACAGCGCAGCCATACTTCCAATCTTAATTAATAGACCAACATGATCACCATTGCATGTACAGGAACTATGGCTTATATTGGCTAAAGCATTTCGTTGTTGCTCTCACAAATGTTTGAACGGTAAAGCTGGCGCAGCTGCATTAATTGATATGTTTTAAATTGACACGGGTGACGATAGGCCCTGCCTGGGTTAAATCGCACTATACTTAGGAGAAACATTTTTTCTATTTTGCTTGATAATAGTTTTATAGAGCTAGCGGGATCAAACTTTAAAATTTCGGAAAACAAGGCCTTTTTTAACTTCTCTGAGCATATCTAAACAAGGAAAAACGAATATGAATCATATAGCATAGCCAGAGGACTTGAGAAAGTTTGAGGGGAAATCAAAAAACACAACGTCACTGTGTTAAATTGTACTACACGGAATATATTATTTGTATTTTGATTTCTAATAGCTTTATAGAGCTTCCGGCTTCAAATGTAAAATTTTGCAAAAAGCAAGGATTCTTTTAACTTCTCTGAGCACGCCTAAGCAGGAAAAATAAACATGCTACATAACGCGTAGCCAGCAGGAATTAGAGAAAATTTGAGGGGAAACCGAAAAAACACCATGTCACTGTAGGAAATCGCACCACGTGGAAGAGATTTTTGGGAGAACAATCTAGCAGTTGCCAGCACTGAGAACTAATTATCATTGTAAGCGGCGCAGAGTTGATTTTTGAGTAGTCTAAATGTTCTCTTTTGGCCGAATCACATTCTGTGGAAAAAAAGGTAAACCTATATTTTGTATAGGCGCTTGTCTTTTTTTCTTCATGCCAAATGTGATTGATTTAGATACAGTTGGCTGATTTGTTCCGTAATCTTTGGGATGTGGGACCAACGTACCGGCAGTCACAGTAGCACAGGTATTTTTGTTTGTTTGTTTGTTTGTTTGTTTACCCCTCCTCTTCCTCGGGATGGAGGTAGGGCATGAACGGCAATTCGGATTCATTCCGTCAACCTAATTGGAATTAGGCTAGGGGAAAGATGGCAGCCCATTTCGAACCAGTCTTGAGTGACTGGTAGTCCCACCACCAACAAGGCGGACTGCCACTGGTGGGTACCCAAGAGTCGTCTGACATGCTGGGTTAGCAACTTCACAATTGTAACCCGGTGAAGTACGGGAGGGCTACCTGTCTGCCACATAAAGGTGGAGGCGTCCCGTTAAGTGCCTTGCCCAAAGACACAACAAGCAAGCTTGCCGGCTTGTCCTCCACACTATCCCTTTTATATGCTGAGCGCCAAGCAGGGAAGCTGTGAATACCATTTTTTAAAGTCTTTTGATATGACTAGACTTGGGGAATGAATCCCAGGTCTACCGACTACGAGGCGGACGCTCTAACCACAACACCATCGCGCCGGTAGCACAGGTATTCGTATGCGACATTGTTTCCTTCAAGCAAAGGCACGATATTCTTTCAATTGCAGGTTGATGTAATTTGACGGACAAAATGAAGCGACGTTCAGTTACTTTGCAGCAATTACTCTCCGTGGTTTTGATTTGCTTCTTTTAAATTCTAGAAAGAAATCAAAACTTCAGTGAGTAGCTGCTATCAAGCAACTGAATTTAGGAGAATATTCTCGACCAAATCCATTCTACCTGCAAGATTGTTCCTCCCCCCTATTGCGACTCGGCAATTGGACAGCATTTAGGCTACTTGAATGTCAAGACTACACCGCTTCCTACAATGACAATCAGTTCTCAGTGTTCACAACTGCTAGATTGTTCTTCCATGTAGTCACCCTGGAAACAGCAAACAACCCGCCAAAAGAATTAGTCTACGCACAACAAATGGTCCACTAGCGCTTTCATTTGGACGCTGGCGAAACGCAACATTTTTTGATGGTCCTGCCGACTATAAATGACAACGCTTTCTCTTCTCCGCTTCGTTCTGGCGTCAAAGTCTAATAACAGCCAAACAAAAGCGTTTACTTTTCAGTAATAACTTAAAAGAGTGCATTGAATTCGTTCCCTAAAGCTTTATTTAAAGCTATTTTGAAACATTCCAAATAGCTGAAAGCTGCGGTTATTTCCTCACTCGTCGCTGCGAAATTTAAGATTCAATTGCCACATACTACATTGCATTTTATTTCAAAGATCATATCTTGGTAATACCTTGCTTAAATAGAGCACAAAACAAAAGATTTAGCATTTACTCAATGCAAAATTAAAAAAGCTCACCACAAATGTTCTAATTGCTCCTGCGTCGAACCACGTCTTCACGCCAACATGTGCTATTTCCAACTGATATGTTGGCATCAAACTTAAAGCGGCAATCAGATGTAACGCGTGGAAATTAATGACACATTAGCATTAGCCAGTTGACACGTTGGCAATAAATTTAATTTAAAAGTTGGAATTAAAGGTGATGCATGCCAATTAATCCTGTATTAAAACTAACCAAGAGGAACAAAGAAACGAAATTAGCAAAGTAGTACGCAGTGCAACACCCGCCCTTAAATAGCTTATTCTTGAGAATACATGCGACTTAGGTCTATGTCGAAACATTGTAATCATTATTTTTGCAATTTTGTAACCATAAACAACTGTAAATAAGCAATGGTATGATAATATTGACAAAATTAGAAGTGAAATAGTATTACGTGGTTTGATAATTTTATGCAACCACCAACAAATCAATTTCAATCAAGGTTTAAACGCAGTACATCAACTAAATGCAAAAACGTGACTAAACTCGTTTAATATGAAGGTGCTTTCATTGCATGAATAAGTTTTCAATAGTGGTCCTGTTCGAGGATTGCCATGAAAACGTTTGAGCGGAAAGGAGCTGTTGGAGTCCCGATCACCACGGGAGGGGCGTACCCGCTCCAAGAGCCGAAAAAGACTTTATTTTCGTCGTAAGCGTTGGTGCTTAAGTCCACAACCATCATTAAGAGAAGCGTCTCCCTGTAAACTAAGCCAAGAACAATCTCACGCCACTTACCTGAGTTGCTACTGGTTTTCTTGATAACCAAAGATCAGCAAAAATATCAATTTAAGTAGCACAGTTGGAAAAATACACAAAACAAACACAATCATACTACCGGAACCGGTTCTGATTTTATTTACATAAACACAGCACTTCACGGCAAAACATAATTGTCGAGATGAGGAGGCCTGCAAATAGGCCGACCAATCCAAGACGTTATAGTGAGTTTTGGAGGTCTGTCAAAACTGGGGTGGTTGTCAGTGGTGTTAGCTCTATGATCACTGCTAGTTTATTGGGGGAAAATAGATTTTTGTGTTGTGATCGTACCGAGTCAAGCACGATTTTGTCATTAAAGATTTCAAGGCTTAAATGTAAACTTTTATCCGGTCGACCAGTGACGGATTAAGCTTTTTATGGGCCTGGGGCTCTATGATAATCAGAGGCCTATTTTTCATTCTATTCGTTATAATAAAAACTAACCACAATTGAAACGAAAAACAAATACTTAAACAAAGTATTTACTTAATGTGCACATATCCAAATGACACATTTTTTGGATTTAGACAATGCAAAGCTCTTAATAATGTCATCGATGTCTGTTTTTTCCAAAAGTTCGTTTTCAATGCAGAGTAGAGCTAAGGAATTCAATCTTTTCTGGCCCATAGACGAACAGCAGTTAATGGTTTACTCTTTTTAGAACTTAGGGGCTCATTCCCCTTGTCGGGTCATACCAAAAGACTTTAAAAATGGTATCTACAGCTTCCCTGCTTGGCGCTCGGCATTTATGTGAGGTTGTAGAAAACAAGCCGGCAAGTTCGCTTGTTGTGTCCTTGGGCAAGGCACTTAACGGGACGCCTCCACCTTTATGTGGAAGACAGGTGGCCCAGACATCTCGAAAATGGCAACTCCCAAGCGAGTGCGGACGTCCCGTCCAAAATATAGCGATACAATTCGCTTTCTCGTGAATGGAGGATAAATATGAACAATACAACCTTAACCAATGACCTTATTCTTTTTCTGTTTTCAGATTGTCATAGCGAAATAGTTAACATTTTTATACGTTAAACAAAAAATAGTCTAATTATGCCTTGGTCGATGGAGCAGAAGATCTTTTGTATAAAGACATATTACGAAACGAAGTCTTTCAAGATTGTTCAAGCAAGGTTCAGAAGGAAGTTCAGCTTCAAGCAATTTCCAAACAGGAGTCAGATTTTCAAGTTGGTCAAGAAGTTTGAAGCTCATGGCACTTGTGGAGATCGTAGGGTAGCGGGCTCATCGCCCTCAGGGCCTCCAATAACAATCCGCACCCCCGACAATGTCAGCAGGGTTCAAGAGTCAGTCGGTCGGAGTCCGAGCAAATCTCTCCGTCGAAGGAGCCAAGAACTTGGCATTTCTATCTCTTCTGTAAGGCGCATGCTGGTTAAGGAGCTAAAACTTTATCCATACCGGATCCACGTAAAGCATGAACTAACCGGGAATGATAAGGAAAAAAGGGTAGCGATGTGCCAGTGGTTTTCGGAAACGATCGACAATAACGAGAAATTCTTGGATGATGTCTGGTTTTCAGATGAAGCCCACTTCCTCTTGAATGGTCACGTTAACTCTAAAAACTGGGTGTTTTGGGGAAGTGAGAACCCTCACAGAGTCGTTGGACGCCCTTTGCATTCAAAAAAATGCACAGCATGGGTTGCCATTTCCAAGCATGGTATCATCGGACCATTTTTCTTTGAAGATGATCACGGTATTGCAGTAACCGTGACAAAAGAGCGCTACGTTCCAGTGCTTGAGCAGTTCTGGGGAGAGCTCGATAAGCATGAGGACCTTGATGAGAAAGAACAGTGGTTCCAGCAAGATGGTGCCCCTCCTCACACTGCTAATGTTACCATGGCTTGGCTCCGCGAAAAGTTTGGGAAGCGTCTCATCAGCCGCAAAGCTGAAGTGGAATGGTCACCTCAGTCACCTGACCTGAATCCTCCAGATTTCTTCTTGTGGGGGTTCCTCAAGGACAACATTTACCAGGATAACCCATTCACTATTGCAGCTTTGAAAGCAGCCATTACCGAGAAAATTCAGGCCATTACACAGGAGGAATGTGAGCGTGTTATCAACAACTTTGCACGCCGCATTCAAGAATGCCTTCGACAGAACGGTGGACATCTAGAGCATGTACTCTAAGAATCTTCTTGACATATTATTTCTGATTTGAAGATAAACAGTTTCAGATTATAAAATGTTATCCTTTCACCTTTCAATAAATGTAATCATCATTGTGGTATCATTTAAAATCCTGAATTTGTGCCCAATCGCTTTGTTTCAATAATTGTGAAACACCCTGTACATACAATTAGAAATCATCAGACAAAGATAGGCTACACCCTGAAAACAACAGATACATTAGGAAATGTATGCATGAATTCATTTTTATTTTTGAACCTAAACATCTGAATTTCTTTGCATTCGCTGTTAAAATGGTGTTGTTTTATCAGTGTAGAGAAATGAATCATCTCCTTAGGCAATAACTCCTCCAGATCATCTGGATAATATGGAAGTAACGTTTTTGCACTTGCTTCAATTTTGCAGCTAGACATGGTGTTCAATTTCATCAGAAACGAAAATTTTTTTTGAAGATGGTTGTAAGCTTCTATTCGGGTTTTCATAGACGAAAGAATTTGGTCCATGATCGGCAAATACGAGTCTAATTCGAATCTGCTCGATGGATCAAGTGATGTGTCTTTAGATTCACCTTCGCTATCCAATCTTACTTTTCTTCTTTTCTTTCTTAAAATTTCTTCAGTGTAATGATGACAGCCACTTAATGCTTGACCTCTTCGTTTGAATTTTTGAAATTGGAGTCTTAGAAGTTGAATAAAGTCATGTAGACCCTGAAGCAAATTTGTTGCCCTATTCAAAGTCATTTTGCTGTCCTGCATAGCCTGACTGGTTTTATGAAACCGTTTCATTATGCACGACCATACCTCAAGTAAAATACCAGTTTCAAGCTTTTCCGTTAATGAAATAAAACCTCTGGCGTTTCTTTAGTTTGATATTTTTCATCATTGTCATCACACATTGCCTTCAAGACTAGAAGAACCGCTTGGTAACTTTTTCCTAGTGCATGTAGAGCATCACATCGCGCCTCCCAACGTTTATCAAACTAAGGCTTAATTGTTGGATATTGAAGTGGTTTCAGTGCATCAGTAAGGAGATTCCACCTGTGTGTTAAAGCTGAAAAGAACACATAGAGTACTTGAACGAACATGAAAAAACGGACCACGCATTGGCAACACTCAGCAGCACATTTTCCCGCAAGATTCAAGGAATGTGTTACACAAGGAATATATTCCGCTTGGTGGTTGCGTTCTTTTATGATAGCTTGCATACCTTTATATTTTCCGCTCATGTTAGAAGGGTTGTCATAAGATTGCCCTCTGAGATCTTTCAAACTGATCCCATTGTCTTCTATAAACTCGAAAAGAAAATCAGCCAATTGCTGACCAATGTGCCCACGGGCGGGTATAAACTTGACTAATCGTTCCACAGGACCATCAGGTAAAACATACCGAAAAATTATTGTTAACTGGTCAACATTTGTGATGTCAGGTGTTGAGTCCACGGACACTGAATAATACTTTGCTTGTTTTATTTCAGAAATAATAATATCTAACACTTTTGTTACAATTACGTCAATGAATTCCTCGCACACAGTTGATAAGAAATACGAAACATGTCTCTTGTCTTTGTTCACTTTCTTTTGAATATGCTCACCAAGGAAAGCATCGTATTCTGCCAACAACTCCAAAATTCCGAAGAAGTTACCGTTTTGTGGAGAACCAACCAACTCACTACTTCCGCGGAAGGCCTGCCCTCTCGATGATAGGAATTTTATCACACTTAAAACTCGAGCGAATACTTTGTACGAATATTTTCTGTCATATTCTTTTTGCTCTTCGAAAGATATATGTTGAAAGATAACTTAACTCTTTCCCTCCCGCGAGCCATTTGCGAACACTGGCGCACATGTAAACAGAGCTTCCATCAAAAATTTTTTTGCCGGTATATTTACCGTCGTGGGAGCGAAGCACGCAAAAAAATTCAATTACAAACCACAAGCAGAAAGTTGGAACGGTTTATATATAAAGCGTTTTTGCTCGGACGAGGCGTACGCGAACACTAGAGCGCATTCAAGGAAATTGTTGGTGCCGGTATATTTACCGTCGCGGGAGCGAGCGCTTGGTGATCGCAGTCGGTATCCATCCTGGCCAGGTCTTGTGGTCCATGCTTCCAGTCGCCATTACCAACTAATGCTAGCATGATTTTTCCAGATTCAACTGCAAGAACTTTGCAACAAAGCAGTAAAGTGTTTTGATGAAGGTGAATAGCACAACCATTTGCGTTTTACTTTTTCGCCGTTCAATTCAATTGTTCTCGCCAAAATAGCGATTTAGAACAACGTCGTTTGAATTTATCGCCAGAAAAACCTGCCTCTGAAGTAGAAAAATCTGCATCAAGATGTTGAAACTCTAAACTTTTTACTTAGCCGCAGTAATCTCTCAGATGGTCAGAAATTACACCCCAGCATCCATCATCCATGTTGTGTTAAATAGTTTCTTTTACCCTATGCGCTTCATCCTCAGCAACATTAGATGACTTGGTTTGTAAATTTGTTCCCATGAAATAATTTTTATATTTGGCTCTGGCTCTGCAATACAGTCACTAGAAGATGAACACAAAGCGGTTGCATTACTTGACGTCGTTTCTACAATGTTGCTTTCGTTTATATGAAAAAAATCAGTCACTTTTTTGGATTTTGCTACAACTTTTTTCAGTTTATCTTCTGCTTCTCTTCTACAGTTCTCTTTTTCCCAACCGCTTTTATACTTCTTCATTTTTATTTTTAAATTGACTAAAATTTTAAGATTAGAAACGTTTAGATTAGTTAATATTGGTAAAAGTGTAGTTGGTTATCTCCCCTAAAGTGGCTATTCCCTATCGATTTCAAAACAGCCATTTCAGACCTTTTTGATTTCAATACACCGGAATCCTTTAATAACTTTCTGTTGTAAAATTTAGACCTTCGTTTACTCAAGAACGGTCAGAATCTATACACTTAAAATTTAGTTTTGAGTGAATTCCCAATTCAAGGTAATTTGCTCCTTGAATATACTTTTCTAATATATTTTTTTCTTAAGCAGTAGTTTCCAAAAACTAATTATTGAAGGTGCCCTTGAAAAGTTATAAATACTTGCAGTGCACTATTTAAGCAAAAAATACCAAGAAATTGTATCTGATCCATTTTCATTATTTAAAATGCAAAAATGTTAAAAATGTTTAAATCAAAAAAAGTTAAAATTTGCAAATAATCGTTTCTAAATTTGCCCCATTTTATATCAATATCGATACATTTTTCAATAGCAAAAGAGAAAAAAAGAAATATTTTCTTTTATGTTTTTAATATCGAAAGAAAATGTTTTGTGTAATCAATATGAACTTTATTTAGCTATTTAAATTAATTTAAAAGTAATTTTTATTAAATATTTAAAGGAACAAATCCCCTCAAATTGAGATCTCACTCAACTATTTCATCTGCTTCTTATTGGTCTAAACTATTTGGTAAAATTTCATCTGCTTCCTTCTTTAAATACCGGACTATAGAAAATATACTTGCTTTTATTTAAACTTTTTCTAGCCTCACTTTTCTTACCCAGCATAAACCTGTCTGCATTTTTTTCAAAACTTTGAAATAACTGGCAACAATTGAACATGTCAGAGCCTTAGAAAAAGCCATTGTTACGAAATAATGATATATTTTGTATTATGATTTTAAAATGTGTTTACATTTTGGTTACAATGTTTTATCCAAAGAAAACACAATTAAAATATTGATAGTACTTCCTACTATGACACAGTTTCGCTTGTGCTTTGCACAATGACGAGGCCTCTAATGGAGAACGCCTTGCCCATGATACTTCTAAATTAAACCTTCACTATTTTTTGAAAGTGATCGTATCAGTAACTTTTATGACTTTATTGACTTGGTATAGTGGTGGACCTATTTTTGGGCGGGCCTGGGGTTGCAGCCCCATCAGCCCTCGCCTTAATCCGGCCCTGCGGTCGATCTAAATGCTACCTGGATCCATTATGTTTTGTTTTTCTTTAACGTCAAGCAAAAAGTGTTTGGGTTTTTTTTTAACAATATGCTAACAAGTGATTTATGGCTATCCATACACGCATAAACATGTGTGGCTCGGTTGTCAAAAGAGAAGTATCCAAGCAATATTTTCTGTGGATCCTACGAGACTGAAAATAAGGCAAGGTCGATATAAATAAGGAAAATTTGAAATGAAGTCTGGGCCTCGTTCAAAACAAGCATTATGGTTCCGCTCTTCAAAAAACTCTCTGGGTAAATGAACAGAATCTGCGAACAGTAATTTGGTGGTAGAAAACTTGGATAGGTTCTTTTTAGGTGTGTTTCTTAGTGCTAGCATGACCCACAAAATTTCATCATATCAATTGCCTGTCCAAAACAAGCGAGACTCGTTTTCAAGGTTTGATTAAATCTCTCAAAGATACATTAGAACGGGGTGGTAGGAAGACGCAAAGTGGAATTTAGCTCCCTGGTATTAGCTCATCTCTCTCAAGGCAACAGAAAAAAATTAAGCTTTCTTATAAGTTTAGACGTGTTGAAACCAGTCATTCCGTGCAAACCACTCTTGAATAAAATTTTTAATGCCTTTTTGGGCAGAGATTGCGCTGATGGTCTGAATAAAACGGGTGAAGTGGTCAATTACAACTAGCAGGTAACTAAAGCTTCTACCGTTTCTTAGTGGCTTCTTGATGTCGATGTAGATGTGAGTTGAGCGTTCACTCGGTGGAGGAAGCACTAGTTATATAAGTGCCCAATAATTGCGTTAAACTTGCACTTCGCGCAATCCTTGTATTTACGCACCCGACTAGTTATATTTCTTTTCATATTGTACCAAACAAAGACGCTTTGTAGCTTATTAGCTTTACTGTGGTATCAATGCGTGGGTGCTACAACTAAGGATAGAGCTTGAAAAGAGTAAAGCGTAGTTTGTTGGGCACTACAACACGGACACGGTTTTGTGAAACATCACTCAGTAGGTTTTTTTCTTGTTCAGCCAATGGTGTGTTTTGCTGTTGTGGTGATGTCTGAATCCTATATTGCAAATTAGCTATGTCAGAGTCTCTAGCTTGTTTAGAAGCCACAAGTGAATAAATCAATGCCTTATAACGCGGAATCGAGGCCAAATGCCTTCCTTTTGAACTTGTTACTTTTTTTAAACATCCGTGTGAACTTGTTATTGCTCCTCCAAAAGACTCTTTTTTTAATCATTACAAACTTATGTAGTCTTGACTAAGTCATCTTGATAGTCCTATTTGTCACCCAAACGGTTTGAGATTGTTTTATTTTAGGGTAGACTTTTTCAAAGGGTCTTGGTATCGTTTTTGTTTAATAGCCATTTTTATTTGTAACTCAAACGATCTAGACATCAATTCCTGTAGAATATTTAAACCACCCTGACAACCTGACGTAAAATAGATAGGAGGTCGACAACCCGACCTTGTATCATCTTCATTTCCTGCAAATGACTCGACTCGACTCGGGACTTGACACCAGTGGCTCTATAATCGAATGCAGAGACTCGAGCGATGACTCGACTGGTCTATTAATAATGAAATTGCTTGAAAAAAAATTTTTGTCTTGGAAAGTTTAATTTCTTAAAAATTGTACCTTGAAAATTTTTGTGTTTAAGAATAATTTTTTTTACTCTCTGGCAACCAGTTTAGCACAGAAGACTCTCCTGTGCACACACCCCCTAAGAAAACGTTAAATATCATTTTCAGTCAATTATGCTTGAAACGGTAACATAAAAATAACCTCTTCTACTGTACAGAAAAAAAATTAGTTTTGATGTCTAAGACCTTGGAAAGCATTATTTGTTTCATCTTAAGACAAATAGAAAAGTTGCTAAAAAAAATCACCAACATCATGCTGTACCATACAACAATCTATTACAATATTTATTACAACGCATCCAGCGAGTTATGGATATGTTGTAATAGATTTATGTATGTAAAATATGATGTTGGTAATTTTTTCTGTTTATCTTAGTGTGATGCTGAAGGCAGATCCCTCTTAATTAAATAGGAGATCGCCTGAACATTACTACCTAGCAACTAGCACTATCTATACGTTGTTTCATGTCATTCCTAATATTTTATGATAAGTCACTCAGCGCTTACTGATAAAAACAGACCTTTACTTAACTTTACCTGAATGATTGTTTGTGTACTTAGTTATATGAGATACAAAGTAATGAGGTGACTATACAGGGTGAAACTATCTGAATTACAAGTAGGATCTTTTAGGATTTTAAAACTTGATTGATGAGCTTTTTGAAAGCCTTGTTGCGCAGCTGCACCGCATTCGTTGTGGCCTAAATGTAAAAACGTAAGCAGTTAATAATTTCTTCAGAATATCAGTGACAAAAGCTAACACATTTCAAACAAAATTTATCTTATAAGTGGTTCCAGAAAACACTAAAATCGCATATAGGGGAGAGTAATTTTTCAAAAATTTCCGGCCGGCATGCCCCCGGACCCCCTGGGATAGTCCTGCCTTCGGCATTCACAAAGCAAAAATGTGCCTTTGGAACATTTCTGCTTCCTCTCAAAAAATTTTTGCGCTTACCCCTGTTGGCAACTCTGGTATTGAGTGAAAATCTTGCGAAGTGTTTTTATTGTTTTGTACTGCAAGCCTATGATATAACCTATAAGGTCTTTGTTGTCTGAGATTTTGCATCCCGCCCGTTGTATATATAAGCTCATAGGTACGTTCCTAACTTTTTTGAAATTCATTTTTAAACCACAAAACCGTAAGCTCGACTTTCTAGCCAGCTTCAGTTAGTAAAGCAGTAGACTTATTGTTACTAGTATCAGTATAGTATCAAAAGTGAGCTTTTAACTGTCAAAATCAGAGCATGGGTAACCCTAGCTTAGGAGCCCAAAATTTTAATTTGCCAAACAATGTTACTCGAATCGAGTGCAATTATTTAAAAAAATTACAGGAAACTAAACCTTGGCAATGAAGTGTTTGAAAGACTTGAGTAGATCTGAGTCGTAGCAGGCTCTACTTGACTCGAGTCGTTTGGACAAAATGACTCGACTCGACTCGAGACTCGACATCAATGACTCGCGACTCGAACTTAAGCGACTCGTTTCCAGCACTGGCCCTTGAATTGAGAAATTTACCAACTCCTGTTACAAGTAATGATATTGCAAAGAGTAGGCCTACCAGCACATGATACAAGTTTTTAGAGTTCTGAAGTTGTAGCCAAGCACGGTTATACAGAGATTTCTGCGTCCACTTGGCAGGTGGTAGATATGGGTTCAATTCCCTTGTCGTGTCAAACCTCTAGCTTTAAAAATAGTATTTACGAGCCTCCTGCTCGGTGGGTCAGCAAATAAGAGTAATGTGGAGGATGAAATATAAAACTGGGCTTGTGCTCTGTTTGCTACTCGTCAGTAAACTGAATCTCGGTAACAAAAAAACAGCTCTGTTCAACCACCTATCCGTCACATATAGATTGAGGAAATGGCTGGCCTATAAGTGCCTTACCAAACATCACGATAAACGTACCAGCCAACTTTTTCTGCTCACTATCTTTTTTGAGTTAAGCACCGAGCAGGAAAGCTGTGAAAGACTTTATTTAGTCTTGGGTATAAATCAACAGTCTACCAATTGCCTAGCGGACCCTCAAAACACTACATCGCCGAGCCTGTAAAATATTTAGTCTTGATTAGATATAGTGCAATGACTAAGCACGTACCTACCGGTGGTGATAAGACAACAACAAAGTTATAGCAGTAACCAATACGCAATACCTACATCAAAGTGACTGCTTGTATACTTTCCACCTTTTTTCGCGGAGCAAGTCACGTGATCCATTGAACCACCAACCATGATTCTTAAAATAAGCAGGAACTTTTAATGGAAAAATGGTAACCAGGGGCTGATTTATTTGTGTGTGTGCTTGCACTCTGTTTGCTTAGTTTTCAGTGAAATTCTCAAAGAGTCAATATGAAACTGAGTTAATGCGGTCATCATCACAAAATGCGATGGACCTCAATCAACCGCCTGAAACATAGCTGTTGTAGGCACCAGAACAACGACAAACTTTAATGAGCTATTGTTTCAGATTTATCAATTGTGTTTACTTAGCATGCAGCACGAAACTTGCCTAATCAACATTATGCAACAAGTAAAGAAATGAGTGATCTATAATGATGATCAGATTTGACAGCATCGTCAGTGTGACGAGAGAAAAATTTTGCCAATTCCCCAATCAAGTAATCAAACTAAGTCGATGGCTTTATTTACATCAGCAGTTGCATTAATGATGACGATTTTATCTAACAATGTCATTTCAATGTTTGCATGGCTTATGTGCCTTTAAGCATTTGCCAAGTGAGCAGGTTTTACTCAAGTTTTTTAAACTCGACTCCATATTAATTTTTTTTTAAGTAAAATAGCTGAATTGTATCTCGCAGTTAAAGTAATGCAGAATGGGTTAGGCTTATGATTAAGGCTTTGTTTTATTTGTTTCATTTGCCATTTTTATCCTCCATTCACGAGAAAGCGAATTGTATCGCTATACTTTGGACGGGAAGTCCGCACTCGCTTGGGAGTTGCCTTTTTCGAGGTTTATGGGCCACCTGTCTTCCACATAAAGGCGGGGGCATCCCGTTAAGTGCCTTGCCCAAGGACACAACAAGCGAACTTGCCGGCTTGTTCTCCACAACCTCCCCATAAATGCCGAGCGCCAAGCAGGGAAGCTATAGATACCATTTTTTAAAGTCTTTTGGTATGACTCGACAAGGGGAATGAACCCCAGGTCTACCGACTGCGAAGCGGACGCTCTAACCACTACGCCATCGCGTCGGTCAAATTAAAAGGCAAGTTTTTATTGACCTAAAAACTAAAAAGATTAACTCTATCAACCTGACGAAATTTTAGCTTAATGAATTATTGCTTCTTGAATTTTTGTATTAAAACAAATATTTGATTAACGAAAAGCCACAATTCCTTCACAAAACTTGCAATATGCAGGACTTATATAAGCAGCCAACTCTGCAATCACCAGGTACAAGAATTAAAATGTAAAATTATGTACTATTCTACATTTTCGACCTAAAAGTTTCTGTCCTTGGCTAACAGTTTTTGCAGCATGGAAAAACTTCTCTCGACAGAAACAGTTGTGGGCTGAGAATGTTGAAGTAAACTGTAAGCAGCCGGTGAAATGTCTGGTCGTTGCGTGTTCATTATTTTACGAATGTTATAGTTTTGCGTTCTTTCTTGAATGTAACGGTTAATGCTGCAAGTGTCTTCTGCGATGTCTAGTTTTTAGATTGCTTGCACCGCTTCTTCGGTGGTGTGCTTGGCACTTTCCATCGTTTCTATAAACTTAACTAAGCAATCAGATTGGTCTTTCATTTTAAGAAGTTGAGTAGCTAAACCAGTTGTCTACAAGCTTACTTTTGCTTGAGTTACCAGACTATCAATAAGAATTTTTGTAATTTAAATTACCAAATCCTTAAAAACTTTCCTCAATCGTTTTCACTTTAGGTTGAATTCTTTGCATGATTTAACGCAGCGTTTAACCAACTTCCCTATCTTGTAACAACAGGCTGAAGCGGGTAACCGATAGTAGCGAATTTGGTTGATTTAACTTTTGAGATTAGCTGATCAAGATCTTGAAAGTGAGATTTGACTTTTATAGCACAATTGTGCAATAAATGTGCTGCACATCTAATATATAAAGCGCAATTCTGTCTGTCTGTCTGTTTTAACTCCTCTGAAACTGCTATAGATACAAACATCATACCTGGCACGATTGATCACCACCCCGTGGTGAGTGTTGTAAGGGTATTTGTAACGCTACGATGATGTCATAATCAAAAATATTTTTTTTAGAATTTGCATTACTTGACAGAGGACCACCGCTTTTTACTCAAACGAAAACCAGCTTCCGACTTACCACATTTCAAAAACTTACATTTGTTTGGGGTCTAAAATGACGTCACAATCAACGATTCATAGAACAATCTGTTTCTTGTTCTTTCTCAAAAAGTATTTATCGCAGAAACGCGATTAAATGTTCTTTTTGGAGATATTAATAAGCTGCATTTGATAAAAACAACTTTACAACAATTAATGTTTATTTGATTAAGCTACGACCAATTCTTTATTTAAGCACTTCAAGCTCTCTAACCATTTTTTCTTCTCTATTTCACTTGCACACTTAAACTGGGTCTATGACGTCTTAATATGTCTCGTACAATTAACACAAATGGTCGCTATCGCAGATCATAATATCAAGATGTTTTCAAAAATTGCGACCTTTTTGTAAAACCAGTTTATTAAAAAACTGATTTGCGACCTTTTTTCTCAATCGATTTTCAAACTTTTTCAACAAATTAAAGATTATTTTAAGGCGATGCCGATAGTGTATAATATGTAGAATTAATATAACTTTAAGACCTGTTGTGTAACTTTTATCCCTCCCAAAAGTGGTGAGCTCAGTAAAAACAGGTGACTTTAATACAAAACCATTATAATAAAGTACTAACAATTACTGTCTTTTGAAAGCTTAGGAAATTTGCTTTCTAGCAATATGTGACTCCAATTACTTGAGGCTAAGGATTAGTTTATAATGGCTGATCAAAACTGGGTTGCCATACATCATGTTTCATTTTTAGTTGAACAACTATTCTACTAGAGCTAACAAACTTGCAATTGTTTGACAAAGTTAGTTCTTTAGTACATTTTCACTACTTTTCCTCACAAACGTGGTTCTTTGGCATTGTCTGACGACGTTTTCAAAAAGATCCAGCAAAAACTGAAGTCTTCAAGTGTTTATGAAATGTAGTCTATCTGTTAGAAACACACAAACTTTTAGTGCCTACAGTTCACAAAATTGCGATTTCCAGAAAAACTAAGTACTTTGGTACATTTTCTCTATTCTTTCTCGATAGCTTGGATCCTTGGCATTATCCATCAAAATATTCAAAAGACTCAAAGTCTATAAATTTTAATAAGTTGCCTACTCCAAGCAAAACACTTGGTGATCACCCAAGAAAAAGACCATGGGGTAAAGATGGTCCTTTCTTATCATTTGCAACAAAATGTAGGGTTCGAGCTATATATGATCCAAATATTTAAGCAATTTCCTTTGCAATTGGGCGAGGCTGTCGCAGCAGCCAGCTGATTTGATGTTCTTAACCTCGACATTATTGATGGGGGCTCCCGCTACTGCTATAACTTAACTGTGAGTGCTTCATTTCGGGTTAGTTTGCTTTTTGCATGGCGGCGTTTATGCCAGGGCCAACGAACATGCACGCAGTCAGAGACGTTAGTTTATATTAATTCGCCTGCAGTAACGAAAAATTGGTAAGTAGCAATCCTAATAATAATGGCTCAAAACGTATTGTGAGGTCATAATGTTAAATGGCATCACAATGCTTGCCACTATTTAGTAAAAACAGCAGCAGGCAGCTATATTATTCATTTTGATAGCAAACATAAATGGTCAAGCCCATTACTGATATTTGTAAATGCAAGGATCAGCCTATCGGTACAAAACACTAATCTTGATTTAAAAGTAGAGAGGTATGAATTAGGGGCAAAGTTAAATGTAATAAAATCCCAAATTTAAGAAAAGATCAAAATTAAACAATAATAGCATCAATCCGTAACACTGGATTAAGAGGAAATGTGTTTGTTTTAAAAGAGCTTAATAGGCGCCTATTGCAATAGGTTGTATGGCTTAAAGGAAAAGCAGGGCCCCATTTCATGCTATGGCCGAATTAAAGCAAACAGCACAGGCAAATATCTAAATGTCACCAATATCAATACCAAAGCGGGCCCACCAGCGAACATGCCTACCACCACACAGCTCATTTCTTTATAGGTCAAAACGAGCACCATTTGGGCTATGCCATCAATTTTGATTATGTTTCACCTCCCCCCCCCCCCCCCCCTTACACTTTTAAAAATTACGAATGGTAGTTTATGTCACTGTTCTTTTCTTTTAATACTTTCAGTCTTCATTAATAAACCAACATGATCACCATTACATGTACAGGAACTATGGCCTATATTTAGTAAAATATTTTGTTGTGGCTCTAACAAATGTTTGTACGGTGAAGCTGACGCAGCTGCAGTAATTGATACGTTTTAAATGGGAGCGGGTAATAGTACGTATGCCTACCGGGTTTAAATCGCACCATACTTAGGAGAAACACGTTTTCTATTTTGCTTGATAATAGCTTTATAGAGCAACCGCAATCCAACCTGAAAATTTGGGAAAAGCAAGAACTTGTTTAACTTCTATGAGCATACTTAAGAAAGGAAAAAACAAATATGAATCATAATGCGTAGCCAGCAGGGACTTAAGAAAGTTTGAGGCGAAATCAAAATTAACAACGTCACTGTGTTAAATTGCACCACGTGGAAGGTATTGGTATTTTGCTTTATAATAGCTTTGTATAGCTACCGGGGTCAAATCAAACATTTGAGGAAAAGCAAGGACACCTTACACCCCCAGGGCACGTCAAGCAGGGAGAAAGCAACATGCTACATAATGCGTAGCTAGTGAGAATTTGAGAAAGTCTAAGGGGAAATCAAAAGAAAACAGCCTCACTGTGTGAAATCGCACCACACGAAAGACATTTTTGCTATTTTGCTTTAGAATAGCTTAATATCACAAATGTAATCCCTACTTCCAAACTGCGGGAAGCCCAAGGCTCTGTTGGGTTCTTGTCAGCAATGAACAGAGCTCATAGACCTAAGGCATAGCCACGATCTAGAAATGAGATATTAAATTAGGAAAAGGAGCACAAAAAGTTGTAAACATCTTATGTGCAGAAAACATATAAACGTTTGGTAACTCTTCACACAAGAACCTGACAGATAAAGCCGGCTTGGCCGGCTGAACCGGCACTCTCAACCCCGACGTTACTAACGGGATTTTTTCTTATGCTGATATGCTGCCTGTAAAGGTATTTATGTCTGTACTCTGCATTATTGTAACATAATCCCAAGTTTAAGAAAAAATCAACATAAAACCATAATCATAACAATTTGTAAAACTGGATATAGAGAGAACAATAGCCGCTTTTGTCGCTATGCTGGAAACAAGATCAATAGTGCAGCCAAATTAGGAACTTAATACCACAAATATAAATTGGAAAGTGGCAGCACCAATTGGAAAAATAGGCTTACCATCAAATAGTTTTTTCTTTAATTGTGAAAGCAACCACCATTTTGCCGCTACAAGAGGTTTTGATTATGTACAATCCGTGCTTCCTCACAAGTATTAACGATCATAGGTGGCAAGATTCTTTGTGAGCATTGCCAGTCATGATCAAGAAAATATGATGATCACAATTTTGTGTAGAAGAATTGTGAAAGTGCATAAAATTTATTAACTTTTCGCTACTGCTTACACAAGAGCCGGATAGGTGAAGGCGGTTGAACCAAAATTCTAAGCCCGGACATTACTGATGGAGGGCCTTTGCCGGGAGACGCCTGCAGAGCCGGCTAGTGTTACATAAAAACAGCTAAAGATACCGAGATTTTGCTATTGCACCTGCAGCCAGCATACATTTTGCAGCGTCACGCAATAAAAGACAGAGAGAGTTTCTGGTAATTCCAAGAGATCTAACAGCATCGTCAACTGGCTTGAGCAATGCTGTTGCTATTTGGCGCACTTGATAGCGGTTGACAGTCGTACAAATAACTGACGTGAGATGTTTCTAAGCTCCCATTTAGAATATTCTAAATATTATATGGCAGATAACGTGCTCTCATCAACAACCAGAAAAATTTGTCGTCGTGCACAGCATTTCTTATTCGCTGCACCTCATCTGCGCTGAATTGCAGCACTGATTTTCTACAAGTAGTTTCAGACGGCAAGCTGTGACCAATGTCGTGAAAGAGGCTTTTGATATGCCTATTGTTTAGCTTGTACAAAAGAATATTAGCGGACCAAAATGCCTTAGTTAACTTTCCACAAAATCGGTGTAACCGCTCCTCAAAAATGTGTAAAATTAGTAATTCGAATCAACTGTCTAACGCTTTTTGGTGTTAGGACGTATTTCGATGACTTTACACAAGAAAGCGTTTGCTGCTAGAAACCGTGCAGCTGCACAAATTGTAATATACAGGGTGGCCACAAAGTCACGCACCAATGTTAATTAAAAAAGTTATAGTAGTAACATTTATTCAAATTCAAAGTTCTTTACAAGGATTACAAATGCTCGATATGTTCGCTGTTTGCAGTTATGCACGAGCCAATACGAAATTCAAAGTTCCGGTAGACACGATTCAGTATCAGATTCAGTAACATTGGTGCGTGACTTTGTGGCTACCCTGTAAATTGTTGCTGGGAGTTTTCATAAGTTTTTCAGGAAAGTCTTGAAGAACGAATTGAGTGTTGAAATGTTATGGTAGTTTGAACTTTTGGCATAATTTGAAGATCTAAACTACAAACTAAAGCAAAATCAAAATAAGTAGGTCACGCCACCCTTTGACAGTTGAATCCACAGTAGATAATGAAATATCATCTGCCAATGAGCTTGCACACTGCACCTGCGTAAATAAACTATGTGCTCTTTCTTGATTCACCCTAAATATTAAGAAAATAGTCTAAACTAGCACCGGCGATGCCTCTTCGCAATGCTGCAAACGCTTTACCTAACAAATGTAGAGTGATATGCCTCTTAATAGTCGCAACTATTCGATATCAACACAGTCGCACATATACTTCATCTGACTTAGATTGTTGCCCCACAATCGTTTAATCGTGACAAGAAGAAGCAGTCTTCACTACCGCACAAAAAATTGCCAAACAATGCAAGTTAGAACAAAAAAGTTTAGTTAAAAGAGTTTGAACAATTTATGGGTGCTACAAAACTTCAGTACCGGTACTGCTTTTATTAACAACCGTTTCATCATACTCTTTTGCGAATACAGACTCGAGAGCAAGACGAAAACGTTCGAGTTTGTATTTGCAAAAGAGTATGAAGAAATGGTCGTTTAAGAGAGTTTATTTATCAGGTAAGTTTTATCACAGTTGTCAGTTTTTCTCACCAATACGAAAGTACCGTTTTGACCAACAGTGTTAATTATAAAAAATTGACTTCGCTACCCTACTAAGAAAATTGACCATACGGTCAGTGGCGTGCAGAAGTCTGGTGATGCCCGGGGCCAACTGCTTGATTCTCACAGTTGTTGTCGCTCCGTCATACGTGTCCTTCATAATCTTTATGTAGCATTCTGATATTTCAGCTAACCGCAAGCATTCCCACAGTTCCTCTCTGGGTACCCTGTCGTATGCCTTCTCCAGGTCAATAAAGGTACAGTGCACCGCCTTTCTGCCCTTCTGTCCACTTTTCCAACAGCATTCTCAAACAGAAGATTGCGTCGGTGGTACTCCTTCCTGGCATAAACCCAAATTGTTGCTCAGCGATTGACACCTCCTTTCTTATCTTTGCTTCTATTACCCTGTCCCACAGTTTCATAGCTCATCAACTTTATCCCCCGGTAAACCTATATGCAGTACATAAAGTTGGGAAGACATCCCTTCCAAACTGCAATAAACATTCAAAAGCATGCTTAGGTTTAAAGGGAGTTGCATTTCCTCTAGCTCGAAGGAGCATAACTAAGTCAAAGGTAATTATATGTTTGGTTTTTGTACAGTACATAAATTCAAACCAATTGAATTTTTGTAAACAAATAATTTGAGTATAAAAGCTGACACTGCAAAAGATTTTCTTTAAAACATGATCACACCATGCCCCCCAGGCAAGATCTTATCAGATACATGCAGCATGTGTTAGAGACTTACGATACGAAAAAGCAAATATTTTTAACAATTTAATAAAATGTAATTTTTGTAATTTCACTCTTTTGATGCCCCCCTACCTTGGATGCCCGGGGCCGTCGCCCCGTTCGCCCCCCTCTCTGCACGCTACTGCATACGGTAAAAAATTGACTTTTTATTGACCTATCGAATTAAGAATATGCAACTTACTCTTTGTATCCAGAACTCCTGCAAAAAAACCCCGCTGCTCAAGCTCGCTACCAAAGAATTGACCTTGTTGAAAAAACCTTCCCTAGTGATAACTTAACAGCGAGTGTTTGATTTCGAGTTAGTTTGCTCTTTGCTTGGCTGTGTTTGTGCCAGGACCAAGCAGCATGGGCCCAACCAGAGACGTTAGCTCATACAAATACTCCTACAGCTGTGAATAAGTCATAAGTAGGAATCCTAAAATTTTATAGATTATTCCTGAAAATACATAACAATCGCCTTAGGGCTTTTCCACAACTTTGATATGCTTTCCATTGGCACTTGTTCAATTTGACTCATAACAGTTTGTTAAGTTTAAAAACGCCTATGGTGAAAAGAGGGAAATAAGACGTTACCAGGGAGACATGAGTGGCTATTCTTAACTCCCCATAATGTTTTTTGATCGGTTTCGTTTCAAAAATTATTAGTTTTGTTTCGAAACGTGATTGGGCCTTGTCGAAAAACATCAATTTTTATTGTTGTTAGCACAACTACGCATGGAGAGTAGCCGGCTTGGCCGGCTGAACCGATTTTGTTAACCTTGACATTAGTGGTGGTAGGACCCTGCGGGCCATGTCGGCATATGTGGTTAGTAGCATATTAAATGTAAAACAAGCTTACAGTGGTACTGTAAAGGTGAACTGGTGTGTTATAAAAATAAACGCAAGCTTTTGCAGTTAAATTACCGCTTTGTTAGGTGCAGTAAAATTGCAACAATTAGAAATACAAGCTAAAAAGTCTTACCAGCAACTGAAAACTACTTAGTGGGTCTTGGAATTAATTACGCCTGTGTAGTTCTTTAGGATACTATTACTCCGTATTACTTGTTTTTAACTTACGACGAGGACAAGCTTATCTTTTAGGCAGAAGCAGTTTCACTGCAAGATCTTACCATTTCCAAGATTTGACGTCGCAGCCTTTCTTTTGAATGCCCGACACAGTGATAACCTACACTTTTTGTTGCTGGTAGTGGTGTGTTAATTTGTGGTACAGAATTTGAAAATTGCAGAAAGTAGAGTATTCATTCTTGAAGCTTTTTGTCTGACACTTTTTATGAGAATCTGTCAGAAATAGAATAAAAAGGTGAAGTGAGTCGCTTATATAGAGACACAAATGACGAAAAAGAAAAAAACGGAAAAAGCTACATCGTGATTGGTAAAAGAAGGGACCTCCTGACTCCTGACTCCTGACGAAGAAACTCCTGACGAAGAAAAACTGATTTTAGTTTTTCGAAACATTGAGTTTTTGTGAATTTTATGTAGATTTTAAGATTTTAAGATTAAATAAAGATCATTTTAACTTTCGATTACACCAGAAGAGCTATATTGAGAAGTTAAAAGATGCCTGATGACAAAAGCAAAATATAAAAGAAGAGACCAATGGAAGGAGCGGAAACTAATGCGTAATTTTTAGACCATAAACGAATTCTTTTTGTTTGCATAAATTTGGTTTGGATGTTTTAATGTATGTGGCTTCAAGGGTGGAAAGATGAAAAGAAGTACGGCCACGGGCAAGAATAGAAAATTTGTTATCACTATATTCACGTGCGCATGTAGGGTTTTGTAAAAGATGTTGTCCAATAGCAGAAAAGGAAGTTTCAGCTTTAAAGCTTCTGATTGGCTTGCAAGAGCGGGCCAATGTGCTTCGGTTTTGATAATTTTACTCCTGGAGAATGGTTTTGGGCACGTGCTGCTTAATCCTCTGTTGTAGTCTTTGAGAAGTACGACCCACGTACCGACTATCGCAGTGGCACAAAAATTGGTAAGCAATGTTACTTTGATGAAAAGCAGGTAGTACATCCTTTTTGGCTACAGGCAGAAGTTGTCTGGTGGTGTAGACAATGCATGGTTCAACTGCAAAGTAACAGCGTTTGACGGCTGTTTTAATTTGCATTTCGTATCTCATCGAAACATTGCCCAGCCATGACAAGTGAAGATAAACTGGGCATTTCTTCGGACCTAATTGCGTTGGTCTGTGAAACTGATTTATTTTCTTGGTTATAACAGCGTTGATTACAGCTTCTGGATAACCGTTGTTGATAAGGATTGAACGAATGTTGGAAGGTTCATTTTGAAGAGTAGATTTCGAACAGATGACTAGAGCTCTGTGGACAAGAGTTGAAATCAAATTGGTCTTCCGTTTCATGAGGCAAAAAGAGTCCAGCCAATGTATTGGCCAATAAAAGTCGGCTTTCTGTAGATAGATGTAACAAATTCGTGATCATTTTTTTCTACCAGGACGTCGAGAAAGGGCAAAGTCCGATTGCATTCCTTTTCAAAAGTGAAACGAAGCGATGGATGAAGAGAATTTAGATGGAGAAAAACTCGTTACATTTGTCTTCGTCGTTAAAAACTGCAAAAGTATCATCGACGTATCGATAATACATCAGAGGTTTTGTATTAATTATGGATACGTCGATGATACTGTTGACACTGGACTTTATAGTGGTTATTATGCGGTTTTCAGGTTAGTAGCGGGCTGTACACACAGGACCTCTGTTTAAATGCTGTTTAATTATTCACATGGGCATGCGGTATTTCACAAGACAGATTTCACGAGTATATACAGTAATATAGTCTTCACACAAATGCGAAAATTGAAACTAAAGACGGCTGCATATAGTCAAACATTTAACGTCTTTCCCTACCTTTGTTCTGCTAAACTCATATATTTCTTGAAAGCTTATTAAATTTCCTATTTGTCTGATTACGTCGTCTGAAGATCACTGGTTGCTTTTCGAACAACAGAATGCCAGCGTACCTGAAAAAAATATTAAGTATCTCCGTCCGAACTTGCAAAAATCAATTTAATCAAACATTAAACGTCTTTCGATGTATTCGTTCCACTCGAATCATCTATTTTTGAAAAGCTCATTAAGTTTCCTGTCTACTTCATCACGTCGTGGTGCATAAATGCGTAATTTTGGTCCCTGATCACGACAAAAAGGTGGTAGATGAAAGCGTAATTTCGGTCCCTGCTCCTGACAAAAACATGGTGGATGAAAAAGTAATGTTGAACAAAGCCTGCGCAATTGTCGTTTTAAAAGATTTAAGAACCGTATTGGCGGAATTAAAGAATAACAACAACTAAGTTGCTTCACTTAAAGATCAAAATTCAAATCCACAAGTGTTACAAGTAATTCCATATCTGTTAATTAAAGTTCTATTCAACAACTTCCGCTAACTTCTAAGAATGTTCCAACGAGTTCAAGTTGGAACCCGTTGGAACACTCTTAGAAGTTAGCGGAAGTGTTTCAACGGCAATAAAACGGAAGTTTTTATGACAACAGTAAAAAACTACAACGTGGTTTTTACGACAACAGTAAAAAACTACAACGTGGTCCAATCTGGAACACCATACCACTGTTTGCAAATTTTAACGAAAATGTGGAAAACAAAAAGAAATGTTGATATACAGAAATAGAAGTGGAGAAATCGTTTGTAATCAGTTTAGACAAGTGGAGGACAATGATTAAAAAGCGTACAGAGTATTATTTCATAAATTTTTTTTATAAAGATGTCATATTAGAAAAATTGAAATTGTTTGTAATCGCTTTAGACGAGTAGAGAACAATGATTGAAAGCCGTACAGAATATCATTTCAAAAACTCTTTTCACAAAAATGTCATATTAGAAAAATTGAGAGCCTTGTCTAGCGGATGTGCACCTTGTCAAAGCAATCTAAGAAGAAAAGCAACACAGTTTTGAAGCTAAGGAGTGGTGTGAGGTTTTATGAAGGGTACGTTAATGTTTACGGCAGTCATGTTCATTGTTGCCATTGTGAAGTTATGGGTAAAATTAAACTGTTTACGTTTGTTGATCGAGTTGAAGGTAAGGTAAATCTTTCAGGAAAAAGATTATATCTCATTGAATGCGTTAAGAGTAGGCATATGACTGGCAAACAACGTGAACGTATAGCAGAGAAATTGCAACTCATGAAACCACACTCGCTACACCACAGTGTGCAATCTTCTTTAAGGGCACACACCGGCCAAAAATTTTAATTTTTATAGATTTCTTGTTTTCAGTCAACCTTAACTGAAATTTATCATAGATTTCAAATCTGCTCTCAGCTTTTAAGCAACTTATTTCCTTTTCAGTAAAAATCATATTTATTGTGATCTTCTCCGAGAATTTTTTATTATTTTCAGGAAATATTAAACTACACTTTTAACACCTAATTTTCTTCCAATTGGTTTAAATTGTGTGCCAAAAAATAGTGCTAATAAATAGTGCTATAAATAGTGCCAATAATTAGATATTTTAGTCGAACTGTATTGAGAAACTAGTTTCCAGTTGTAAATAATGAAATTATTGAAAACATATAAAGTTGGTAGGAGATATTAAGATCAGGTTAAAATGAAATTTCAATAAATTCAATATTTCTATGGTAAAACTTTGGAGGCGATTTTCTCAAAATGGTTATTTTCGGTATTAAAATTGCTACCACTCAAAAAGTATTTGTCAGATTTGGCTGAAATTTTCAGAAAATGTTGTACAGATGTCAAACTATAAATTATGAAGCATTATTTGAAAATTCTGTCCTTCAGTGCTTTTACAAAAAAAAGAATAGTCAAAACGTTTAATTTGAAAGTTGCCCCCATATTTTTTGA
Organism: Trididemnum clinides; assembly: GCA_963675345.1. Lineage (NCBI taxonomy): Eukaryota > Metazoa > Chordata > Ascidiacea > Aplousobranchia > Didemnidae > Trididemnum > Trididemnum clinides. Next base: position 1,832,023 of record OY776303.1, on the reverse strand, counting down.
TAATTTTTTAATTAAAGATTATACAAATAAAAGTCTCCATTATTTTGTGTACATAGAGTGTGTCTTAATCCACATTAACTTTGAGCAATGCATTGTTAGTGGTTGTGTACTTTTAAGATTTTTTGTAAAATTGTTGAATAATTTTTTAGTGTAATTGCCGGTAGAAAATTTTTTTGTCAGATTTTCATAAAGAAAAATGGTTTGCATAGTTGGATTCCTTTTTTCATTTCCTTTCTGGAAATATATAGGTTTTAGGGGCTTGCTTTTTTACTTAAGCACTTACGTTAATTTGTAGCTCGTGTACTAGAAAATTGTGCATACCCAGATGTGTGCACTTAATTTTGTCTGGATTTCGTATTGTTCATATTTATCCTCCATTCACGAGAAAGCGAATTGTATCGTTATATATTGGACGGGACGTCCGCACTCGCTTGGGAGTTGCCATTTTCGAGATGTCTGGGCCACCTGTCTTCCACATAAAGGCGGGGCGTCCCGTTAAGTGCCTTGCCCAAGGACACAACAAGCGAACTTGCCAGCTTGTTCTCCACAATCTCTCATAAATGCCGAGCTCCAAGCAGGGAAGTTGTGGATACCAATTTTTAAAGTCTTTTGGTATGACCCGACAAGGGGAATGAATCCCTAGTTTACCGACTGCGAAGCAGACGCTCTAACTGGATGATGAAGATATGGATGAAGAGCAAATCTTGGGCGCTCACACTTACGTACCTTCACAATCAGTTCTGCGTAACATCAAGTCTGAAGCCAGACTTTCCCAACGTTACAGTCAAAATTGGGCTTCAAATTTAGAACTTATGGCAAAAGAGTATACCAGAAACAGCACGATATTTATATAAGAAATTTCTCTGTTCATCCACCAGTGTTGCATTGAAAAATGACGCTCAAATTTTAGCATGTACAGACCTTTTCAAAAAAGGCAATTTATGCTTTTACTTAACTGGAAGCACAAGCAAAAAGTGTGAGAATGGTATTAAATTTCAAATTTATACGCTTTTGTATCGGAATCCACATGCTGGTAGCTCTGCGCTTCCAGTTGCGATGAACGTAATCATCAGTCATGACGCGAATAGCATTCGAAGATTTTGGAGATATTTATACATAATGCGGTAAAGGTGTTACGTCATCAATTTGGTTTGCGACAACAGATCAAAACTAATTATGATAGATAGTTCATTTTCGATGTGGAATGCAATATAACATGTGGTTAATCGCGAGTCAACGTTAGATTACCACATTTGTAGCTGGTGCATGGTAACAAGAAAAGCAGCTAAAAATGATCTCCAATCACAATCCTCATCTCTTGCTCTTAACTATTTAAGCCATGCTGTGGGCATCGCAAATTTTCGTGTGCAAACATTACTTCCAATATCGTGGTATAGTGGCAATTTGTTGGATTTCCATGATTTTTTTCTACAAATTTGCGAGAGATGGATTTCATTATGAAAGGCACTATCATTATTGCCAACTGTAAAAAATCTTCCCCATTAGCAAAAGAACATTTTGAAAACTTGCTCAAAGGGTAAAAAAAAACTACCACTTCTCGCTAACATTGCTATCGGACAACGATCCTGAAACTAGTAATCATCACGAAGAATACCTGTTCGCTTCAAAAACTATTGACCGACAACAGGAATTGAACTCATCACTTTATTTGCCCTAAAGATCATAAAAAATCAGCACACAATAACAATTTTATCGAAAACGTTTGTTTAGGACAGTGGTTCTCAACCTTTTTCGTGCCGTGGCCCACTTTAAGAGGTCAAAGATTTTTGTAGCCCATTTTCATAACATTCTTGATGTGATGATGACAACGTCATTGGCATCAGCATCAGATCTCATGGCAGCGGAGGTAATCTCCAAAAAAAAACGTCATTGCCTCTCCAGTGCCGAGAATAGCCGGTTCTCGGGTAATCGAAGTTGATCTCCAGAGGAAAATAAGATCATTGCGCCTTCAATTCAGAGGTGCTGGTCCGTGTGGCCTCATTCGGCATGCAAACCCATCTTTAAGTACGCAGACGTCCGTGGACCACCCGACTTATGTGCTGCGGCCCACCGGTTGAAAACCAGTGTTTTAGGACAAGAGTTTTGTCGGAGGCTTATTTAAATTGTTTTAAGCCGCATTTCTATCAAGACTAATGTTGGCTAATTTAGGAAGACATGCTTCTGAAAAAACCAAAGATGCAATCAATCTAAGTGCGCATCAAAAAGTTTCAAACGATAATAAGAAGCTCCAACAACTGCCATTGCAAACAATCTGCTCGATAATATGACACAAGAAACAATTGAGCAACATTTTTGCGGTTTTAAACACACTTATGTGAAAAAACAATCGGTATGTGTATAGCGATTGTCTTGGGGCAATTAGTAAAGACCACTACCAAAAAAGTAGTTACTACTCAACAATTATTTGCTGATAAAGTTTTGCAAAAGCAAACAGCACAAAGGAAAACATTATTAGCAAATGATTGTTGAGGATACACCAAATGTAAAAATTTGGATTGTTGAGGATACACAAAAATAATTTTTAACAGGATACGCCAAAAGTAAAAATAATTTCAAATTGCTACCTCAGAAAAAAATCAATTGTGTCAAAGTTTAAAAATTAAAAAAAAGACCTTTCAGTGGGTATTACTCGTCAACCGAAGCAGTAAAACGTATTAAGTATGTAAGCTCAGACAAAAACACTGATTTTTCACAAAACGTTGCTACTGGCTCAAATGTTGAAAGAAAGTTGCCACCCATAGAAATGGAAGCTCCGTTTGTCGCACAATCTTTAGATACTTCTGCGGTTGAGCAAATTAGTTTTTACAAAGTCACTTCTTTCTGCTCTGAGCCTTGGCAATTGTCTGCAAGTAATTCTAAGCCTATTTGATTCAGCAAGCAGCAACCATACGTTGTAACCACTAACTACTTGGTTAGACTTTCACACAATCAATGCGTTGCCAGAGAAGGAATTCTGCTCTTTAGACTACGATCAAGTTTCTTTCATAATAAATTACGGTATGATAAAAACTTTTGCAGTGGTCGCACAAAGAATTTTAATAGCACGCAGGAACTAAGCAATTGCGCTCATATATTTTCCTTCATGGTTTTGTATGCAAATCACTTCATTTTGATTTGATTTTGCAAAGAAACTTGTCACATGACAGTTTTTGATTGCATTGAAAGACAATCTCAACCTATTTTGTCAGCAATTGGTGGTCCTTTAAAAGATTTTTTTGTAAAAAATGATGATAAGGACGTGAAAAAGAAACAACCATTTCAACAATGAATTAGATGATGCAAACAAACTCAATCAGTTGTGGTATCTGCTTGTGCATAATTGCAGAAAAGCTGTGCGATTTTCTACAGAATAGCAAAACAATATACCCTATATAAAAGATTTCGTAATCTTTCAAATTCCATCACTTGATAGCTTTTGACTTGTACATAGTGTAGGCAGTTGGTGAATGCAGCTGCTGAAGAAAAGCGTTATAAAACAGCAATTTGTCTTACAAATATCAGTAATACCTGCTGGTGTAGTAGTTTCGAACTAGGATTTTACGTTAACAGTGTTTTTGACCTAAGTTATCTCGTATCACCTTATCTTTTCAGCGTTTTTGGTTTATTTCTTTGTTTGCGCAGTTTAGTCGATTAGGGCACATTTTAATTTTCTGATTTTGCTTTTAGCATAATTTGAATTGCTTAAAATTATTTGACTTTGCTTTAACTGTAGTCAGTTGGTACATTTGATTCAGTTTAGTTCAGGTGGTTCCTTTTTGTTTAGTTTCATTTAGTTCGGTATGTTCTTTTCAATTCGTTAATAAATGGATCCATTCTTTTGTTAAACAATTTAATCAATGAGAAGCTGCAGCAAAGATCTACAGTTTTACGTACCATCGCCAGTTAACCAAACTGGTGGTCGCTGCACTGGCTCAATGCTGTTGCACACAGAGTTGAGAGAACAGTTCGGGCCCGGCACCAACATTAATTCCGGGCCCCCTTTAACAAGGATCTGGTAAACTGGAATTGCCGGGTTTTGTTCAATTACAAATGGATGAGTGTTTGGCATAATTGCTCAGAAATTGCTTTTCTTTCTGTACTGTTTTTAGCTCCACTCTGATACGAATAATCGGACTAAATTTCAAAATTTGAGTCACCATCAAAATCAAATCTAAAGTTGCAGTTATATGTATTTTTATTTCAAAAAATTCACTTCCAAACAGCATATAATCATCCGGAGCACGGCCAAAATTTTGATTCAGCGGGAGGATAAGGAATGAGGCATAAATGTCAAATAGCATTTACAATTTTTCAAAACTGATTCAATTGAATCCACTCGACTTAAAATTATACGTAATAAGAAATAAGTAATTGTATTAGTAGGCTAGGCAAAAGCTTTGGCAGTAGGGCCGTAACTTTGTCAGGTGGGGCCCCGGTGCAAACATCTATTATGGGGCCCCCATTTTTTTCTGTACCTAATATTCAATTCAGCTACTTTTCTCAACACAGGAATCATTGACGACTCCGCGTTATAGAAAGATGTTTAATAAAAAAGCATGGAGCCGAACAGGTAAAAAGGGCTAAAGCTAATTTTGCTGTGCCTGCAAATAAAAAGCTTTAATTCAAATAAACTTTTACTAAGGTTGCACGGTTCAACGAAAGTCGGTATGCAGTGTATTCAAATCGAAATAATGGCATAGCAAGGATTTCGTCGGCGGAAGGCTGCAACTACAATTTTTTGATTGTTTGATAAAAGTTTAAACAAATAAACGTCGTAAACCAAAATCGTTTTATAATGACAAAAAAAATTATTCGCAACCTTCTGAGGCAAGGTGCTTTGCGAGCACTATCAACGATATTTCAGCAAAATGGAGATGTGCTATGCAATGCAGATAAATTGTTTAACCCAAAAAGATTAAACGATATACTGACATCACCACAAAAGACACAAACTAATCAAACACAGTACGTCGAGACCAATCAAGTTGGCTACTATAATTTACTTAGGGGTATTTGGAAACTTGAAATTTTTCCGTCTTGCTTTTGCACTAGCGAACTGCTGGATAACTTTCCTAAAATCTAAAGTTTTAGCTCGTTCATTTTCTATCGATAGCAGAGCCAAACCGCTAAGTCTCTCTTGGGACATGGAGCTTCGAAGAAGGTTTTTGATCAGTCTGAGTAGAGAAAAAGATTTTTCTGTCGTAGCAATTGTTACAGATACGATCATATACATTATGTATGCCGTATGAACGCCAGAATAAATTGTGGCAAGTGATGCATTTTCAACAATCAAAAAAGAGGCCATTTCTTTAGCAGATTTTAAATGGGCATTCTTTTCTCTAAACGACATTTTGATGGAGAGCATTTGGCTAGGAAACAATGGAAAGACGTTATTAGAAAATTTGTTATAAAATTTTCTTCTTAGACCTCAAGATTCAGATGAGAAGCATTTGACAGAAAACTTGGTTCAAAAACTTAATATGGCGTCACCACTGATGTCATTCCTTTAAAGCGATTAATCAGTTGGCAAGAAAGTATGTCCATCATCGGAAGAAACACAGTTACGCAAAATCGCTTCTTAGGATTACTTAACGTTATTTCTTCGGATATTTTATAGAAGTAGACTTCTGTTTTCGTTGTTCTTTTGTTTAAAAACTGTCTTGGCAAACCCCAAGTAAAAAAAGCGCTTCCTTTAGTACTGCGTCAAAACTCCTTCTGAGTTGAACAATGTCTTCAGCAACAGTTTGCAAAAGTTTATGTCCAGAAATTAAGCCAATTGTTTTACACTACATAGCTTTCGAAGAAATATTGACGATCTGCAAAATCTTGCATTGCACAACCAGCATTCATACAAAGTCAAAATTTTTTATATATTTCTTTATTGCCTTAGCTTCATCTTTTTCCCTTGGCTTCGTGCTGGTAAGTATTATGTGAGTCAAGCATCTTATATTGTCACAAAATCTTTCCTTCAAAGCATAGACAGCATCATATCGACCATACCATCGAGTTGATTTAACGCTTTTAATGTAGGATTTTAGCAAGAACGATAATGGACATTCTGAAGCTTTTGCCACCGCACAACACTATATCTGAAAAAAAATTTATAGCGACTTAATGGTATCTAAAATTGACGGGTCCCAGTCACGGTTTCTATTGCATCTTTTGACCCCAAATTTCAATTGTGCGAAGCACAACACTCATGGTAAGCATGTGGAGCCACATCTTGGATCTTCTTATGCAAACCGGAGTACTTTCCGCTCATGACTGCAGCGCCATCACATCCTTGTCTACGGCAGTTTTTTTGTCAAGCCCCTTCTGCTGAATGGAATTACTTATCAGTTTGTGCAATCCAATCGCAGATGAATCCTAAACTTCGATAAATCAGGTAAACGTTTCAACAACTTTCGGTTCTGATGGCGTTTCATCATCGTGGTCTCTCTACGTCGTCGTATGGCAGGGTATCAATGATCCAGGTTAGACACAACAAAAGGATGGGGACCAAGGGTTTATCCTTTTACCACCCCAACCTGCTGTGTTGCTTAGATCAGATGCTGGCAGTGATGGAGTTGAGGCAGCACCTTGTTTCGTCATCCAAAACTGTCAAACCCAATATTTCTCGAGGTGCCCAGTGTATGGGACATGTTAAAATAATGTGATCTGCAGTTGGTTCACTAGCACCACACTCGCATTTCGCTAAAGAAGCGAGACCCCATTTGTGCATGGACGAACCGAAACGCCCAACGCCAATCGCAGACGATTGAGTTTGACCCAAGCTGTTCTGATCAAACTCATTCCAATAAGTCTTTTGTTGATCCTAGGAATGTAGACACCGAACGCTGACATACTCTTGGAGTACTTTGGGTCCCATGCCAAGTTCGTCCATTGGGCAGTGCGGATGGCCAACTCAAATAAGTTGTGCAATAGTTTCCGAGCAGCAGGAGCAGACGTGTGTCTATATTTCAGTCTCTTCTTGCTAGCAGCCTGCGGTTCAGTCAGCTGACATGCAGAATGTGGCCAGTGCCCAAAGAACTGCAATCAGCCAAGGAGAGTGTCGCTCCTTGGCGGCGAAGCTCAGCTGGCTGGATGCCTGAGAGAACTGGAAGGTTGTCCGTTAGAGTGGGACGTGGGCATCCAGTGACTATGCACAAAGCGTCATTAAGAACGCTCTCAATGAGGCGAGTATGCGCGCTGCTGGTGCACAGTACTCAGCAGTCGAGTAGATCAGGGACAAGGCAGCTGTGCGCAATGTCTTGGCACCAGCACCCCATCCTGAACCCACAAGTCGCTTCAGCAGCAAAACGCGCGTGGATAGTTTTTTGCGCAATGCCTTAAGGTGATGGCGATACGTGAGCGCTTTGTCCAGTTCCACACCAAGATAGGTCGGCATTGGGCAAAATGGTAAGATTTTACCATTGTTCTTATCCTTTAGCTCACGCTTACCCTCTCGATTTTGGAGATGAAAGGCTGCCGTCATCGTTTTAGCATGGTTGAGTTTTAGCCCCCAAATCTGGAGATGTGCAGAAAGTGTAGTCATGTCTTCGCTCAAAGTTCTTTCCAGCACCTTCCTATCTCCAGATGAATAAAGTATCGCCAAGTCGTCAGCGTAGGCATACTTCTTGGAGGTTATGGAAGGCAGATCTTATATGTATATGTTGAAAAGAAAAGGGGCCAAGACTGATTCCTGTAGGAGACCATTTTTTAGGCGTCGAAACCTGCTTGGCTTGCTGTCACCAGTGGTCAGGGTGAAGCTTCTGTTACGAACAGGTTTTTTGATCAAACGGACCATATGCTTGTCCGGCAAAAGTCTCAGCAGCTTACAGGTGAGGCCACGGTGCCAGACAGTGTCATAAGCAGCTGTCAGTCGACAAACACGGCACCAGCCTACTTTTTTGTCTCAAAAGAATCCTTAATATTTTGCGCAAGCAAAACAACCTGATCTACGGTAGACTTTCCGTGTTGAAATATAGCCTGTTCCTTTGGAAGCAAGGGGTCGACTATTGGTTCGACACGATTGTAGATCAGTTGTTTGAGAATCTTCTAAGAGACGCACAGCAAAGAGATGAGACGATAGCTCTGTGGGTTTTCAACAGATTTTGAGAGCTTAGGGATCGCTACTACCAGCGCCCTTTTCCAAACCTTTGGAATTTTGAGTCGTCGCAAGCAGGAAGAAAGGAAGCCACGTAGTCAGAACTTCAAGCCAGGACCAGCATGGATTAAAAGCTCCGGACAAATGGAGTCAGAGCCCGGAGCTTTACCTGGTTTAAAGTGATGGAGGGCAGCAGCAAATTCTCTTGGAGAAAAATCTCCGGAGATATTTACCGCATCTGGGGCAGTAGCCTTCCAAATGTCAGACAAGTCCTGCATTACGAATCGAGAAATCTCTCGATTTGCACCCTCGCATTTCCCGTTTTTTACCAGCTGGCTAGCAATAGCATTTGCTGAAACGGGACATTGACAAGGAAATTGTCGTGACCTACCAGTAAGATTGTTTAACGTACTTAATGCTACCCGACTTAAGTGTGAAAAGTCAATGTTCTGGACAGCCTCAGACCATCGATCCCTTCGTTTCCTGTCAAACCTGGCAAGCAAAGCTGTAGCAGCTCTGCTAGATTCTTGCCCTTCAGGGTATTGCAAGAATGTTTGGTAGAGATTTTCACACTTGGCATTCCAACATGTTATACGATTATTTTGTCGGCCACGTGGGATACACTTTTTGCCGCAGTGCTGATGGCGTTACAGAGACACTGATATGCCTGATCCATATCAGGTGAATCAGATGGCGGCAAAGTCCTGGCAAGTTTGTTTGTGAGAGTAATAGAGTGGCTTCACTTGGCCTTGCGGAAGTTCCATCGCTTTACAGGCTTGCTTGGTACAGGACGAGCAAACCTGGGTGGAGTAATAAGCGAGGGTTGCTGTTGAGACCTTGGGAACTTTTCTAAGACATGTCTGTCAGATAAATGACTGATCGAATCGATACTGTCGAATGCAAGATCCGGGTTGGTACTTGTATTCCAGCGGCCAGAGTGGAAGCTGGCAGCATTCTTTGGGTTATGAAGTAGGGCATGCTTGTTGGTGTTTGCCCAGCCAACCAGGCATTCTCCATCTGCACTGTTGGCATCACAACCCCAATCCACATGCTGGCAATTAAAGTCGCCAGCATAGAGACAGAGATGTGGGAATACTGGGAGATCGGATACTTGCAAAGGAATTGGTAGAAGTTTGTAAACGTTGACTATCTTATATCCATCAACGTCGACGCACAACCACTCAGTCTCCGATGTAGGTGGAGATTGGTCGAAAAGGGTTCACTTCAGTCCTTCATGGACAAACCTAGCTAGGCCATGCTTCCTGCTTAAGGAAAACCCACCTAGTTGGTAGTGCGGTAGAATTAACCTCTGTGCAAACGTGCAGTGGGTCTCCTGGAGTAGGATGATGTGTGCCTCACGCTGTGCAGAAAGATGGTAAAGAACGCTCATCTTGCTTGCAGTGAGGTCTTTAATGTTCAGCAAAAGGATGACAAGCCTTCGGAACTTGTTGACGATGCGTTTTGATGCATCGCACCGCCCTGAAAAAGGGCGTTTGCCACTCACAAGACCTTACCAGAACAGCTGTAACAGTAGATGCCCTACCGTTTGGACGGCAGATGCTTTTTCCTAGCCCGGTCCGTGAGTACGCCAGTTCTCCGAACTCGTATGACAGACCGAAACTAAATCTGCCCAAAAGTTAGGGCATCTACTGTTACCGATCATCGTGGTAGTCGATTTTGACGTAACGAAATACTTCACTTAACTGGTCTTTTTTGCTGACATCTTGAGTGGTATCAAGAATAATGGAAAAAATTGAGCGCTTAGTAGTTCGCTTTTTGTATTACGGAGAACTTATTCAGCTAGCACTGATATTAGTTCATTTTGTATCAAAGAACTAAATATTTTGGAGAACCCTAGGTAGTTCCAAAAGTTTGTCTAAAATAGTGTCGTATTTGGCAGGAAGCTGTATGATAGAGAAAAAATTGCCCTTATTGTCCTTCGAAAGTTCTTCACTGGATCCGCGAAAAGGTAAGTTGCACTTTGCTAGTATCAACATAACATTCACTAGTCTTTCCAAAACATTTTGTAAAGAGTTTGTTTTTTCCGGCAAAGACTCGTGCAACGCTTCTTCTATTGTCCCCCTGTTTCTCCTTTGGTCATATATGACACCCGCATCCGCATGATGTGTGAAGCTTTCAGGGCTTCGAATTCGCTGCGATAAATGAGTCCAGTCATTTAAACCTGTTGTACACCAAGGGTTTTGAAGAGCGTAAGAAGTATACACCGCCGGCGCGGTGGTGTAGTGGTTAGAGTGTCCGTTTCGCAGTCGGTAAACTAGGGATTCATTCCCCTTGTTGAGTCATACCAAAAGACTTTAAAAATTGGTATCCACAGCTTCCCTGCTTGGCGCTCGGCATTTATGGAAGGTTGTAAAGAACAAGCTGGCAAGTTCGCTTGTTGTGTCCTTGGGCAAGGCACTTAACGGGACGCCTCCGCCTTTATGTGGAAGACAGGTGGTCCAGACACCTCAAAAAATGGCAACTCCCAAGCGAGTGCGGACGTCCCGTCCAAAATATAGCGATACAATTCGCTTTCTCGTGAATGGAGGATAAATATGAATAAATACAAAAAGTACATGGAGAGACATTTTCATGAGAAAATAGCCAGCAGGGCTGGCAGTAAACACGGTCCATGCTTGATTAATAGCATAATCAATATCTTCGTAGTTTTAGACCTGATTGTGTTAGAGTGGTAATAATTTGTTGAAAATGAACTATCGCTTTGGAGCGAATCTGTAAGTAAAGGTCCTTCAAGTTGTTTGGGACCTGCTGCAATAACTGCCTTCTTGATCTCTGAGCTTACAGTAATGGTGGAAAAGTCGTCATTTTTGCTTGCATCTGATCTACCTTTAGTAGTATCAAACTTTTCTGTCTCACGAATGCTGACATCTCGCTCATCCGCTTTGGATTTTTCTGCTCGAGTTAACCACGACTCGGTCGCTGAGAGTTTTTGGCTGACTCAGCTATTTTTCTCCTCTTAGCTTGTCTCTTTTGTGCTCCACTTTTGATAATTTCTTTTCACATTAAATTGCAGTCAACCAGAGTTTTACAATGTTATTATTCAAAACCTAAAAAGTTTAATAAAATTTAGACAACGGTTAATAAAGTTTAATGTAACAAACTCTTTTTATTATTGTTTTTCTGGCTCACAAAACAGTACTGCTGCGAGCGAAAGGACTAGGGTGTGCGTTACGTCGCGACACGTGTGTCTGCCTCACACTGCGGCGAACAAGAGAAGGACGAGATGTCGTCGTTGAACCGCAGTTTATTCAATGAAATTTCGAGGAAAAATCAACGAGCCAGAATGAAATAAATGCCGCAAATTTATGGCGAACTGGTTTCTGTAACAAAAGGAACAGATACAATATAATTGCTACTTGCGTAAATGACCGATATGCGAAACTTACCAACTTGTTTTTCGACAGAACATTCAACAATTTTTATTAATTTAATTACAAATTCTTACAGTTGAAAAATGGTACAATATAAGATGCTAGTTGATTTGATAATTGATGTTGCCTTACACTAAGGAACTTTAGTTGCTGCTGCTGCTACGGTAAACAATGCAATGATGAAAGGTTTTGAGTAGAAATTTCAACTGATATTTACACTGGTCAACACGATTTTCCTTGCATGGACTTTTTCAACTAATTTTGGATAATTTGGGAGTGCTGAATCCGAATCTGGTGTTAGTTTTTGCTTATCACGTCACGTTTTTGAGATATGAAAACTTAATTTTTTTAAAAATTGCTAATTTTGCTAAAAATAAAAAAAATTATGTTACGTTTAAGTGCCCTTCTATGGAATAATGTTTACAATGGAAGGCAGCATCTCCCTTTAAAATGACTTTTCAAAGCTGTTTGTAATCTTAAACTGTGTTTGCGTATTATTGACTACATCATATATAAACAGTAAATACGTAAAATATATTGAAAACATCAGAAACATTATGTTCGGCGCAGGTACGACATCAATGAAAATCTAAGTTTTTTCGTTTTGTGTCATTCTCAAAAAATTAAATGAGCAGGTTTAAGCAAAACTAAGCAAAAAATACACGAAAAAGTAACAATATCACATCGCAACAATCAGTACGATTGTACAAATCCAAGGTATAGTTTAGCACAAACAAAGTCACGTTATGGTATCAAAATTTTTCTTTTTGTTGCTAATCTTTTATGAACTGCGTGAGGGACATCTCTCATCAAACTCCAGCAGTAATCTGCCATCATGTTACAGTTCCATCGACCTTGATAACGTTCTTCCATCACTTTGACATCCTGATGGAAATGCTCTCCTTGCTCCTCACTAACGTCGCCAAGATTCGCGGGAAATTCGCTGAGGTGGCTGTGCAAGTAGTGCATTTTAATACTCATTCTGCACCCAAGGTCTTGTAGGCTCAGGAGAAGCTCCTGCACCAACTCTATACAACTGTCAGCTTTCTTATTGCCAACGAAGTTATGGACCACTTTAAAAAATGCTTTCCAAGCTCGAGCCTCAACGACAGTCATTGTAGTCAAGAAAACGCTGATCTGAGGCCAATCAAATATCCCTACCTTTTTCTTCTCATAGCTAAGGTCAGGAAAAGTTGAGCAAGTGTATCCAAAACAGTCTCCAGAACGATTAAGTGCTTTGACAAATTGCTTCATTAGTCCAAGTTTAATGTGCAGTGGCGGCAAAATGATGTTTTTCCTATCAACCAAGGGGTCGTTGACGATATTCTTTTCTCCAGGTTTTGTTGTATTCCTTGGTGACCATTCTTTTTTTGCCCAATGCTCTTCGTTGGCTCTATTATCACAGTGGCATAAAAAGCAGGGATATTTGGTATGACCTCCTTGTTGCCCTAATAGGAAATTTACAATTTTTAAATCCACACATATCAACCACTGGTGAACGCAGTACTGCAATGTTTCAAGCACAGTCTTGATGTTTTCGTAGTTTTCCTTCAGAGTAACAGAGTGTCCTATAGGAATGGATCCATACTGGTTACCATTATGAAGCAGGACACACTTAAGGCTATCAATAAAAAGCCTCCTGTCATTTGAACGATGTCCAGACAAACCCATAGCAAGACGAAGCCCCTCAACATCTGTACAGTAAATGAGCTGGCCATCAGAATGAAAGTACTTTCTTAATTTCTCTTCCCGGTTACGATAAAATGAAACACTTGTACCAGCTTTGAGAAGATGTTTTTCCTGCAGTCTGGAAGCCAGCACTTCAGCGGATTTGATTGTAAAGTATTTCAGCATTAGTCAGCTACTAGATAAGAATAACATTAAGTCAAAGCTACAATATTGTCATTCACCTGTAGCCTTTATTGATTCTATTAATTGAATTTAGTTGAAATGAGCAAAGCAAGCACATTAAGTTGAAGTAAGCAAGCCTAATGGAGTCAAACATTTTGAGTACACATGTTCAAATTGGTTCAGCAATTTTTTTACAAATTTGGCAAATAAATTAGAAAAGCATACTGTTCCTAGTCAAAGCAAGAAAGTACCATACCTATTGCATACTCTGACTCCTTAGTTAAAAGTTGAGAAATTCATTTTTTGTACTGTAGGGCCTACTTAACTGGCCATTCATCATAAACAGAAGTTAGAGTTTAATGTTTACACTACAACAGTGTAGAAAATAAGTTCCTTAGAGCAATAACGTGCTGACTGAATCCCAATTGCTGGGAACTATGGCAGTCACCAGGAAGAAAGCACTACAGCAATATTTTATTCCATCAATTCGCGCAAGCTGTGGCAGATAATCAAAAATCACGTCCTTTTGCCACGACGATCAACAACGAACGAGAAACATGACAGACAACCAGAACACGTCCGTCTGCCACGGCGATCGACGAAGAAAGAGAGCACAATATCTCCGACCACATGGTCGGTAACAAAATCTGCACGCGACACCAGGAATTAGGTCGCTGCACACGTCTATGTAAACAGGACACCGCACACGTCACATTAACAAAAAATAACGGATAAACAACCTAATGGCGGGAAAGGCAAGCCGATCACCGAGCTACCAAGAGAAGGTAAAAATAAACATAATCTAGCCCTAATAAAAAAAAGAAAAATAACTGTGTGTGATTTTAGACGCATACAATAATAATAAACAATACGCGTTGCAATATCACGGCTAGGTTGCCGGAAAGCCATGCAGGCTAGATTCCTGGCGTGAGGTTACATCGCCAGGCGTGCGGACTATAGGAGCATGATATGCTTGAAACGGAGATAGCCGAGCAGCTACAAACCTGACTATAGGAATGTTGACATCGTCAGTTAACATTATTTCATCAGCAAAATCATAGGGTAAAGCAGCAAAGGTGCGCGAGCTGGGCGTCAAACTGGGGACGCACGAAGTTGCAAATTAGCAAACACAGCTCTTACAGTAAACAACTAGAATCACACACATCAGTGGGAGCAAGGTGCTAAGCCACTGAAAGCAAACTAATAAAAAAAGATGTAAAAAAAGACAAAAAGATGTTTGGCATGGCAGCTCGATAAGGTGCGAGGCGCGACACACTACAACAGGAGCAGGAGTAGAAGTCAATTTTTCAGAGCAGGAGTGGATCCGGAGTCAAAAAATGTAGACTCCGATCACTTTGGTCACCAAAGTCAGCGGACGCTTCAGGTCGATCGCCAAAAAAAAGCTCATAACCCGTTTATCGCTATGGCCATGGATGTTTTACCAGATAGTTCAGTTAATTTCGGCGATGACCATTCTTTAGACAAATTTGATGTCAATTGGGGAAATTCTAGATTTTGTTGGAGAAAAGCACCAGCAATGATCTGGCAACACTGTTCTGCCTGCATGACTGGTGCAGTTTTTCTGTGTCAGGCACAATTTTCTATAAACCAATTTCTTTTAGTGTTTGATGATTTATTTGAATACAAGCCAACTACGTCAAGACACATGCTTTTACACTGACAGCAGTTTGCTTTTTAAACCTAATAGCTGCAATTTCAGAAGCATCTGTTTTGAAAGGCAAAAAGACATCGAGGGCTTTTTTTGATGAATTAACCAGATAAAAAGTTTAGGCAGTGGCTATTTCGCCGTCGACGGCAATTTGCCCTTGGAATCTATTTTGCCGTGATCATTCACGTGTGTTTATATAGCCAAATTTGCTATTATCGCACCAGTGACTCTGTGGTGTAGTGGATAGAGCGCTGGTCTTGAGATACCAAGGTATCGGGTTCGAATCTGAGCTGGCCAGGGCTTGAAAAGAAAGGCAGTGTACACTGAAGGGGCAGGCCCAGTATGTAAATGTACGGGGCAGTGTACACTGTAAGGGAGTGTGCAGGGTGGGGGATAGAGACCTGGGGGTGCAAAATTTTTTTTTTTGGTTTTTAAAATTGACCAATCAGAGACGACCAAAAGTCACATGTTTAGTACGTCATTAAGATTGACCAATCACAAACAACTCACGGCAAAATAGTCTCTGAGGGTAAATTGCCGTCGACGGCAAAATAGCCACTGCCAAAAGTTTAACACCCTTAAGTTTATCTGTTTACAACCAAGATTTTTGGGCGCCTGCCAAGAGGGGACCATTTATTCATTGATTTGACCACTGATCAAAAAGCATTTGTGCAATAACATTACAGTTTTTCAGAACCTGCTAGTATTGGTACTTAAAGTTACTTTTGTTGTAATGTCTATTGATAAACTTACGGCTCGTGCTGATACCATTGAAATTTTGAAAAAAGAAGCAGATCAACTGAGAAGAAAATTGAATGGAGAAAGGAAAAAGCTTAATGATGCAGAATGTAAGTGGTTTGTGTCACATGGTGTATCATAAGTTTGCAGTTTGGAGGTGTGCGCTGTGTTAAAGCTGTAGTTTATTTTAGCTGTTCACCCACAGTACAGGAAACAACCCGGGCAATAAAGTTGGCTGGGGTCAAGGCTCAAAGAAATGTTTAATTGCTGTTCATAATAATATTTTATTAGGAAGTGGTTATTTTGATGTTGATGACATTTTAACATCAGAAAACTATTTTGCCATAATCATTCACATGTGTTTATAATGCCATAATTGCTACAATTCTGCCAGTGATGCTGTAGCCTGTGGATTGTGCACTGGTCTTGAAAAGCAATGGTCACAGGTTGGAATCTTGACTGGCAAGGCACTTGGAGAAAGGCAGTGTATACTGGAGGGGCAGGCCTGGTATGTAAATGTATGGGGAAGTGTACATTGGAAGGGAGTGTGCAGGGTGGGGGAGTGAGACACTGGAGGTGTAAAATTTTTTAATTAGTTATTAAAATTAACAAATCAGAAATGACTGCAAGTCACTTGTTTAATACGTCATTAAGATTGACCAATTACAAATAACTTGTAGCAAAATAGCCTCTAAGAGTAAAATGCTGCCAATGGCAAAATAGCCACTCTTGCTACTAAGTGTCGCATAAACACAAAAATGATATAAACCACAAACCAAAAGTCACCAAGAGCATTGTTGACTTATAAACCAAATGCAATCTACAAAAGAAGCTATCATGATAGAAGTGACTAGTCGCCATATGGAGTGCACTCTTTTGACATCAGACTACAACCAGATGCCTGCCTGTGTGCTAGGCATCTGGTTGTAGTCTGGTGTCAAAAGAGTGCACTCCATATGACAACTAGTCACTTCTATCATGATAGCTTCTTTTGTAGATAGCGTTTGGTTTAGGCAGTGGCTATTTCGCCATCGACGGCAATTTGCCCTTGGAATCTATTTTGCCGTACTCATTCTTGTGTTTTTATATAGCCGTATTTGCTACAATTACGCCAGTGACACTGTGGTGTAGTGGATAGTGCGCTGGTCTTGAGTTACTATGGTTGCGGGTTCGAATCTCAGCTGGCAGGGCATTAAAAGAAAGGCAGTGTACACTGAAGGGGCAGGCCCGGTTTGTAAATGTATGGGGCAGTGTACACTGAAGGGGAAGGCCCAGTATGTAAATGTATGGGGCAGTGTACACTGGAAGGGAGTGTACAGGGTGTGGGATAGAGAACTGGGGGTGCAAAATTTTTTTAATTCGTTTTTAAAATTGACCAATCAGAAACGACCAAAAGTCACGTGTTTATTACATCATTTAGATTGACCAATCACAAATAACTCACGGCAAAATAGTCTCTGAGGGTAAATTGGCATCGACGGCAAAATAGCCACTGCCTTTGGTTTATAAGTCAGCAATGCTGTTGGTGACTTTTGATTTGTGGTTTGTATCATCTTCGTGCTCATATGACACTTGGTAGCTAGATCACATAACCATGATAGCTGCGCATGTATGCATTGAAGTTGCAGAGGCTGCAACACCACTGTCATTTTATTACCGTATTTTTGCAACCATAAGGCGCACCGGAGTATAAGGAGCAGTATCAAAAAACTGCTGCAAATGCATTTTTTTCTTACATAAGACGCACCGGACCATAAGGCGCAATCGCAAACAGAGCAATTTGCTCTAAAGAAACAAAGCAAGAGAACAAGAGAAACAAAAAAGTACTCTTTACCAACTTGGCGGGAATAGAAATAGAGAAAAAACACTGAGAAAACTTTCTTTACAAAGACAAGCTTGAAGAAAAAATAAATTCCTTTTTTCTAATAATTGTTTAATAGTTGATTACATAATACAACGTTCCAATAAACTTATTGTGTACATGCCGTTCTGTTAACAAAACAATTCCTGGCATGCAAAATGCTAATGCGAAAAAATACCGCTATTTGTAACATTAGAGATGGTTCGCAGTTTTCTTATAAAGCATAATTTTATCCACACACAAGACGCACTGGATGATAAGGTGCATGTTCAATTTCTTAGAGAATTTTTGGCTTTTAGGTGCGCCTTATAGTTGCGAAAATACAGTACTTTAAAACACCAGTAAACTGCCTGGAAATGTGGACTTCTGGCCAATTAAATCATAGTCATCTATGCCAGTTAACATGGTTTGAAATATGACAGACTGACAGTTGCACACACTTTCAGATCATTTTAAAAACAATCTGTTGAAATCATGGAAAAAGCAAGTTTTCAGAAATATAGGTATCTCACACAAACTCCAGCAATGTAATCAGCACTGAGCATGACCATTTGAAATAAAAATTTAAATGTGTGTACAAAAAAATGTAAGTTTTAATTATTCTTTTTTTCAAATTTTTTAGAACATCTATAAAGCTATCAAACAATATTCATGTAATATCTGTACTGACCAGAACTGCTTTTATTACGACTTTCTCTCAATACTCTCACATGTATGTCAGTGCTAATAAAAAAAGAAAATATCCATTTAGCACAGATATAAGAAAGAAATCATGACTAAAAATTAGAAATACTCACACAAACTCTCAAGTTTCGGTAAATCTGCACTAATTTTTGCAGTCAAGTTTAGTTTAGTTTTATATTTTTTTTTAAGTCTACATTCTGCATTAAAGAAAAAAATGTTTAAAAGGTTGTAATGTCCATTGTCTTTTTTAATTTTTATCAAAGTCATACCAATCTTCATCACCCTCAGCTTGTGCTTGACCAACACTTTTGGTCTCACTACTGTTTACTTGCTCACCTTGTGGCAGCATAACAGAATAATAACTATTGCTTTTAGGTTGTTTTTCAAATATAGGGAGTTTAATATGTGTTTTGTTGCCTCAGTCGCACACTGTTTCTATTTGCAATGTCTCTTGTAACTTTGAATTCTCATTCGCAACTAAGCTGATTGGAAGTGTGAGGTATCTGTTTTCAAGAGTTGCTAACTCTGGATATTGAGCATAGGTTGTCTGGCTAAATAAAGGTGACAAATCTTCAAAGTGAAATTGTGGCCCCAGTAAATACACAGCCAGGGTATGCTTTGCTTAGCATATTCATCGAGATCTTTCTCTGGTAAAATGCTCTCTTCTACAGGGTGCAGACAAAGTCCTTGGACAACATAAAAATTTGATAATTTTGTAAATCATGAATATAACTACAAACAATTAATTATTTTTATTTGGCATGACTTTCATGAACAATAGTACAAAATGTCATTCAATATGTCCTCCTCTGGCTTAAATTACACGCTCAAGTCTGCCACGAAAGCCCTCTGCTGCTTTACGCAGGGTTTCTTGGGATATTTTTGCCCATGCCTTCTCAAGAGAACTCTTGAGGGTTCCAACTGACACATGCGAAGAAGCACAGGCATCTGCTTCCAAAAGGGACCAAACACAAAAGTTCATCGGGTTGAGATCTGGTGATGAGGGTGGCCAAACCTCCTTGCTCCAAAATCCTGAAAAATGGTCTTGGCACTACTTCTGTGTCTTCTTGGACGTGTGTGATGGTGCACTGTCTTGTTGGAAGATGAACGGCTTGTCTTTGAAGTGCTTTTTGGCTGCTTGAAGTGCAGGAGTCAAGATTGTTTCAATGTACGCATTTGTATTCACTTTTGCTCCTTGTGGAACAAAAATGAGGGGACTTCCATGTTTTTGAAATGACAGAAGAAGGTTTCTTTCGCCTGAAAACGCTTTGCATAGAGTCAGGAATGTCTGCAGAGGACTTCGCTAGGACTCTGTTATTTTGTCAGTTGCAGATTGCCTCAACAGTGAACAATTTTTCGTCAGAGAAAATGATCTTGCTCGTGTCCATACCTGCCTTCAACTTGTTAAGAAGAATCTTTGCTCGAGCCTCGCTCATGCCTGTACCAGCCTTCAACTTGTTAAGAAGAATCTTTGCTCGAGCCTTGTTCATGCCTGTACCAGCCTTCAACTTGTTAAGAAGAATCTTCGCTCGAGCCAGTCTTTTTTTTTTTTTTTGGAGGTCTGTGAGGTGCTGACGAGTTTGCATTTTAAGAGATGACATCTTCAAATCGGTTTTAACAATGTTTCTAATTGTCTTCTCACTGACATTCATGTCACGAGCCATTTCCCTACATGGATCTTTTGGGATTGCGTCGGATTCTGGCTCTGACAGCATTAATCATCTTTGGCATCCAAGAAGATCGTGGTCTTCCACTTTGAGGATGATCTTCGGTACTTTAAAGTTCTTTACACCTGCTAACCATGTGGTAAACAGTTGATCTTGGAGCTTTAAGAAGTTTCACAACCTCAGACTTTGTCTTTCGCGTGCGATGGAGCTCAATGATGGCTGCACGTTTATCACTCATACTTGATATTAATGCTAAATTTTGACAAATATATGTTACAATCTGAAAGAGGAGTGATGAAGTTATTAATATTCAACAGTGTGAAGTTAATGCATATGTTTAAAAGTTATTAAATTAAGTATTATATTTTGTCCAAGAACTTTGTCTGCACCCTGTAAAGAAGTTGAATCTTTAAAATAAGCAAAGACAGATGCTCCAAATACATTTTGGAGTGTAACAATGATCTTGCACTGCTTATTAGCACTAGTAGTTGATAGTCGGCTCTTGTTTCAAATTTGGATAGCTATCAATTGTGTAAGTAGTAACTCTGCTTGATCACCAGCTTCCTTATTGAAAAATCCTCTTGAATTGAGGAAGTGAATCAGTATTGCAATAGTGCAAATCTCCTTTTCCTCAATTGATGTAAAATGATCATGCTTGTCATTCCCACTAAAGTATTTTCTGAGATTCTGCAGCAATTTCTCTTTGAGTGTGTTAGCACCAGAATAGTCATTGTTGCACAGCATTTTTGTAAGAAATTTTACTGCAGCTGCTGTTTCAGAAATGCATGAGCTTTTTCACTATATGTCACAACATCAGCAATACCTTTTAAAATTTGCATCATATTTTGCAGTATTTTCCAATCATGATTCTATAGTAGCCAAAGTGGCAATTTTTTCATATCAAAAGATGCCAGAAAAATAGCCTTTTTTTGAAAAGAAATCTATCTAGCCTGTGATATATACTGCTCCAACGAGTTTTGTGGTCCATCTTAGATTTTGTGCAATGGCAGAATATATGCACTGTATTATGCACTATAGCTAGTAAGTCAGTTACAGAACATTGGCATTTCAAGTGGTTCATTGCTACCTGATGTAGTCCATTTAGAAAGCACCCAAGGTGTTTCCAACTATCTTCAATGGTTGCTTTCACAATAGCATGAACAGAATTTTATATGCCATGTTCTTGAAATGCAGATTGCAAAGCCTTGATGAGATTTTCAGAAGAATGTTTTTCCTTAAATGGTAAGCACTCATGAACCTTAGTTTTTTTCCAAGTTTCTTTGATAGTGACGTGATTAGTAACAGACATTGAGGTATTCATTGTTGCTGAGCTCCACGTTTCTGTAGTGGCATTGCAGAAAAGTAAGCATTGATGTATGATTTTGAGCAATTCTTTTTTTCACTTTAGAATTCATAATTAGTATTCAGCAAGTTCAAAGAAACTTCAGAAGGTACTTAAATATTTAAGGGATAGAGTTTTCACAAACTTTTTGAAATGTTATTTTTTCAACACTACTATGTAGAAGCATTGCAACAATTAACCATTTAATCATATCATGATTCAGCTAGGATTGCACAAAGCAGAATAATTTGTTTATTCTAGAATAATAATTTTAAATCCTATTCTAGAATTTAAAAAAAGCAAATATCCTATTTATACATTTTACTAAATCAAACCATAGAAAATGCAAATACGACATACGAACTTAACAATAGAGTACAAATGTAAACTACAATAAAAATTTTATTTAAAGTTGGATAGAATTTAGTTTGAAATTTTAGATTTGTATGCAATTAACCAATTTTGTCCTAGTCAAGATTCATGACAACTTTTTTTAATCCTAATACCCGATTAAAAATGCAAATCTAGATGTGAATCCAAGAAGATTCAAATCTCAAGGATTTAAAATTCTAAAATGCGCATCCCTATATTCAGCTTTATTTGAGTTTCATAATTTGCACGAAATTGTTTATTCTTTCCAAAGTTTCTGCAGTGGTTATCTATTTAAAGGTCTGTTCATGTGCTTCACTGCTAGTGCTACTTGATGTAGGTATATCAGCCTGGCTAGCTTGTTTGTTGAGTTTCAGCCCTTCGTGTTTACACTGATGCTTTCTTTTTATATGTTCCAACAAAGTTTTTGTGGAATATGTGTTGAATGCTATTCCTCTTAAATACACCACACTGTATTTGCACTTATCGTATTTATTTGAGTGTAAGTTGAAATAGTAGTATAGTAGGTGAACTAAAATACTGTTCATTCTTGAACGCTAGGTGGTAATTACAACACTAAAGCTTATGGTACCATTTTTCAAGCTCACTTAATTTTTTTCTTGTTTTGAAATAATTTTATTTTTGCTTTACCAAAATAACCATGCTGAAAAGCAGTGGTTGCTCCTTTTATTAAGTAAACCAAAGAGATAAAGCAGTTCGTGACTGCCAATTTGATTATAAAGAGGTGTATTTTCTAGGGTAAAATATAGTAAAGAACAAAACAGAATGTTGTAGTAAATCATTTTTATTACAACTAAATAAATCACAGTTCAAAGTCAAGCAAAAAAAAAATTTGCAATATTCCTATCCTGCCATACAATTTTTCAAGTGATATAACTGCTCAACTACTCGACCCCTTTAAAAATATTTCTTGGTGGAAGTTTGACCATTAATCATCAACTTAACAATGTTTCAGCAATTTTATGGTATATTTTTTTGACCTGAGATATAATGGAATGAATCTTTGGTTTGTAGAAAGATAATTTTTATTCTTACAAATAATTGTACAGTTGTCATACCAACGTATGACATATTTTTTTGACAAGGTTATGTATATTGGTTCACAACATTTAAATGGAAAAGAGCTGGTGCAGGATATTTAAGAATTACAATTACAGTACGAAAATATTTACAAGTTAAGTGACCTATTGTTTTATCAGTGCCCAGTATGTTGCAAAGCACTGCAGCAATGCATTTGCTTAGTTCAATAGATGGGGTACCAATGTTTGGGAGAGTTGGGTAAGGATTTAAGTTGGGGAGTGAAACAGGAGCAGGCCGGAGATTGTCGGTTGTGAATATTATATTGCTAGCTCCAAGTGGTTATGATTGATAGAGAGCGTCTTATAATTGAGAAACAAAATAACAAAGCAAGTGCTGAAGGTGCAAGGCTTCTGGAGAAAGCAATGCTATTGAGAGATATTTTCAAATTTACAAAGTTATCCCTGGACGCGTTTGTCCTTTTGGACTCATCAGCAGTGCTTGCCAAGGGCCAGGAGATCTCCCCCAATAGCATTAATGTTGACTTTTATAAAAATAAACTAACACAAAGCACAAGACTTACATGCCATGTACTTTCAAACGAGGTTTGTTTTGATTGTTAAGTTCGCATCACACGAACAAGTAAATTTGTAAATGACATTTGAGCATAGAGGCAAATACGTTGTTGATTTTAGTTGAAAATACTTCCCAACTTTATTTGTGCGATACAGCGCAATCAGCCTTACATCAAATTGTTTTAAATATAATCGAGAGAGTTTTCACAAAACGGATTGACGCTTCACCAACATACAGAACAAAAATAGGACATTACTCCACATTATTTACTAGACTTATTTCATCAACAAATATATCATTAAATTTGGCTATAAATTTGTCACAAATTTTATCAAAAAACCAAGTCGGATAGTTATTATCATGATAATGATAATAATTTATGACAATAACTATCCGACTTGGTTTTTTGATCAAATTTACAACAAATTTAAAGCCAAATTTAATGATATATTTGTTGATGAAATAAGTCTAGTAAATAATGTGGAGTAATGTCCTATTTTTGTTCTGTATGTTGGTGAAGCGTCAATCCGTTTTGTGAAAGCTCTCTCAATTATATTTAAAACAATTTGATATAAGGCTGATTCCTCTGTATCACACAAATAAAGTAGGGAAGTATTTCAACTAAAATCAGAAACACCTTTGCCTCTATGCTCAAATGACATTTATAAATTTACTTGTTCGTGTGATGCAAACTTGACATACATTGGTATGTCTTTCCGACATTTGATCACCAGAGTGAAGAAGCATCTGAATTTAACAGATTCAAGAAAATGCGCAATTAAGGACCACATTTGTCATGCCCCACTTGCTCTAATCTACAATGTAACATCAATTCTTTCACCATATTGAGAAAATGTAATTCAGATTATGAAGCAAAAATTTATGAAGCTTTGCTTATAAAACGTCATAGCCCTAGCCTTAATAAACAATGCTATGCAAGTGGAGCTTTATTTTTGCTAAACATTTATCAACAAAAAAATTTTTACAACTACCGTACTTTACTTACTGCACGTAATTGTAGCATGACATTCCATGTTGGATTTTTTGCATAATTTTGGGAATCTTGCCATTTCTGTAATGCTTTGGTCCTGGTTTTGATGAGCTTAGAGGTTTTTTGCATCCGATCTCTCCCAGCTATTATTTATTTTAAAGTTGGCTACGTTTTTACAGCCGCTAGAAGTACTATATCTTCATAATGTGTATTATTTGAAATTATTGTTGATTATTTTAATTTATTAGGTCACCTTTACAGATTTAATTCCTGAAAAAGGCTTTATGAATGTCAAAAACGTTTGAATTTTAAGATGTTTTACAAATTAAAATGACTTTTAATTTATTAAAGTTGCTTGCTGTAACAACAGTATGGATTTTAAAATGCTTTACCTCTCTGTCAAAGTTGTATAATTTTACAAGTATTGTAAATTTGAAATATAGAGTCGAGAATTGCCCACAAAGAAAGGGTATTGCATGAAGATGATTTTAGACAGAAGAGTGCTTCAAGAAAACTTGCAAAAGAACTTGTAGATGTTTTGATTTGGTGTAATGTATATCCTGTCAGTTTAGTATTTATAGCAGAGAGCACCTATCAACTTGCGACTGACTTTTCAAGCGTTAACCATTACCCAGCAAAGCAGAGAGGGAAAACATTTTTGGAGAAAGAATAGAAGTTAATTGCTGACATGGATTCACTGCTTGCTATCTATTGTGAAGATACAAAGTAACGTAGTGAAACAGGAAAATCACATTGATTAATTACGACTGAAAAAAATTTGATTTTTACCTGGATCAAAAAACTAAAAGAAAGCATATGTTGAGGCTCTTTAGCTGAGTGCCATTTAGTTTTGTAAGTGTTATTCTAAGTCTAACATATTACCTTTTTTATTAGAATCAACACCAGTAATGTCATCAGAAAACATCTTAAGTGATACTGATTGTAACATTGGCAGGGCTGATAGTGCTAATGAGTGTTTAGCTTTGCATGGTCAGTCTATCTAAAATTGTCGAAGCTGACCAAATTTGGTTACAATTAGCTACCTGGTGTCACGCAAAAATTAGTTACCTGATACCACACAGTGTTGGAGCAGCGATTGTTAATGCGAGAGGCTGGTGTTATCAACGTCAGGGCATACAAATATATGCATTGCAAATTTTTTTAAATGTTGAATAGTCCCTTACAATGGAATATTTGCTTAGTGTACTACAATGAACTACCACTTCAACATGCATTCTCAGCCCTTAATGGTAATACAAGAAGTCCAGAGTCTTTTCCTGGTCCAATTGGAAGAGAGAGCCTGGATTCACAGAATTATGTTTCAGAGTGGCCAATTGAAAGTTTCAATCAATACCCAACACAAAATTTCCACTACTGCCAAATGAAATCATGGCAGATCATAGCTCTGACCAGCATTGAGCATATAGGATTTGTTTGGCCGTAGTTGTTGGTGAATTAGATCCTGATCTTGGCATGCATGAAGTTAGTCCCATTGTCCACTTACGTTGGCTTAAGGGCACACACCTGGATATGCACAATTTTCAAGCACATGAGGTACAAATTAACGTAAGTGCTTAAGTAAAAAAGCAAGCCCCTAAAACCTATATATTTCCAGAAAGGAAATGAAAAAAGGAATCCAACTATGCAAACCATTTTTCTTTGTAAAAATCTGACAAAAAAATTTTGCACCAGCAATTACACCAAAAAATTATTCAACAATTTTACAAAAACTCTTAAAAGTACACAACCACAAATACATTGCTCAAAGTTAATGTGGATTAAGACTCAAACTATGTACACAAAATAATGGAGGCTTTTCTTTTTATAATCTTTAATTAAAAAATTATCAAAAAATATGGGGGCAACTTTCAAATTAAACGTTTTGACTGTTCTTTTTATTATAAAATTTATTGAAATATTGATTTTATTGAAATATTGAATTTATTGAAATTTCATTTTAACCTGACCTTAATATCTCCTACCAACTTTATATGTTTTCAATAATTTCATTATTTACAACTGGAAACTAGTTTCTCAATACAGTTCGACCAAAATAACTAATAATTGGCACTATTTATTTAAACAATTTGAACTAATTGGAAGAAAATTAGGTGTTAAAAATGTAGTTTAATATTTCCTGAAAATAATAAAAAATTCTCGGAGAAGATTACAATAAATATGATTTTTACTGAAAAGGAAATAAGGTGCTTAAAAACTGACAGCAGATTTGAAATCTATGATAAATTTCAGTTAAAGATCGACTGAAAACAAGAAATCTATAAAAATTAAAATTTTTGGCCGGTGTGTGCCCTTAAGCTCAGAGGTAGAATTCTGCAACATTACTCATCACTTAAAAAACTCCCATAAAACTGGGCCAAGCTTGCAGAATTTTGCCTCAGTTTACTTTCCTTTGTGGTTGCAGATTAAATTACGTCACAAAATATTAGATGGTCTTAAGAATTTTTTGACATAATGCAAAGAGTTAGATATTTTCCAGATGAGAATATTTAAAAAATTGCAACCAATTTACTCTAAAAATAATGCTTATTTTGCTCATCGAGAAAATGTTGCTATGGCTCTGCTTTTAAATTTGGACCAATCTGTATGAAGTTTGGCTGTCAACCAAATCTTATCCGTAGGAGAAACCAGAAAGTTACCACATGCTATGATTGGCAATAATGTAGTTCAAGGTGGATCCATGGAACCAATGGAGGAAGCTGTCAACAGAAAAGCTGTTTCAAATGATAGTATTTGAAAATTTATAATTCCAAATCTCAACCTTAAAGCAAAAGCTTCTCACCGATTGATCAACCTTAATGATCCTGTCATTGAACAACCTCCAGCAATACAACACACAAGTGATGCTGAGCTGGAAGTTTCGAGATCTCATCCTTTGGTTTTAAATCATCCATGCCATAACCAGGGTGTTGAACAACATGTTAAGCTAAGCTAAGCTGTAATGTATTTGTCAGCCATGAAAAGCAAGATGGATTAATCAGGCAATGTATTCGTCCCAGGAAATTGATAAAATGTTTTAAATCAAAACACCACTATCCATTGTAACAATAGCTTTTGACAATCAGCTTGTATATTTACTTTTACCTGCTTACAAAGTTGATTGTCGTAGTTGGTGATGAGTGATGACTAGAGTTTTGAAAATGGTGCAGGCTTACACAGCGGATTTTCTCAACCAAATGTTGTATTGCATTTTTAATTTTATGCATAGCTAGTACCTATAAGCATAGTATTCATAGCATCTCCTCAATTTGCATGCAATAGCAGTACAATATATAGCTCATTTTTTTGCTTAACTTAAAATCCTGCTGAAGACCAGTCGTTATGCAGTATTATTGAGGATGACTTATTACATTAGCATGCCAAGACCACGTATAATGCTTCATATCGCGTAACTCTGCTGTTATCAATTTTTGAACTGATAGGTGATGTAGAAAAAAGTTATGTAGTGTGTTTTATTCAGTGTAAAATCTAGTTAAATACGTCTAATTTAATGCCAGCTGAACTGAAAAGCCGTGTGAGTTTATGTGTGGATAATCTAATGACATAAAAGGCTGGATTTAAATCTAAAGATACCAAAAAAATTTGTATTACGTTGTAGATTAGTATTGTCTTACACTAGGATTAAATTTTGTGTTACCACCACTTGTTCTAAGGCTATTTGATATGTTTCAAAGTGTTTCTTTGCTAACAAAAGCATCACTTGAGCTGCTTTATTATCTTCTTCTTGGAGCTGATGGTTTTACATAAATAATGTTATGTATTTGGTGAATAATGATGTGAAAATCCAAAATTACGAAAGCAAAAACAACGTTTAAATAAATATTAGTTCAGAGCTAAATAGAAAGATAACAGCAACTGCCTTAAGAATTAAAATTTATTAATAGAATTTACAATTATGTGGCAATGTGAATGCAAAATAATCAGAAATCAGGTTTTTTGAAAATAACTCAACTTCTATTGCAGCTACAGCAAAAAATTCTTTAACAGCAAATACGAACTTGGTGTTTCCCATTCTCATAAGACCAAAATAAGCTCTCTAGCATATACAGATCAGAAGTTATAGCAAGTTTCAGAATTTTACCCCCAAGATTCAAAATGGGGAGTAGCTGGCTGAGTTTTCATGGCAACCACCTGAAAACAAATTAAGATGTGTTTTCAGATGCTAAGCCGGCTTTTTAGCACCCCTCTTTTTAAAAATGAAAATACTTTTTTCACTTTACCCTAATGTTGGTGATTGTTTTTGAGCAATTTTTTATTTATCAAAACGGTTTAAATCTGTTTTTTTAAATGCAATCACAAGTATGAAAATTATAGCAACTGAATTTCAGGTAAACTCTACTTCAAAATACTTTTGTAATAGTCTTTTCATGTACCTGACTATTCTTCACCCTTACAATGTTTTCATCACTAGTAGCAAAGTGGAACAACATCCCAAGTTTGAATTTAAATTTCTTTAGGATTTAGAAAAAGTTTTCCTCTTCTGATATACAAAAACGGAGTCAGTGGCTGATCCACTCAATTCGTAACCTAACTTATTAGAACGAAACTGTAGAGGCTGGCCTCTAAGGTTCATGTCAGTGTCAGCTTGCCCCTCCCTGGTGCCATTTATGCCGGGAGCAAGGAACATATGCACAGCCAGATGCGGTGAGTTTATAACCTGGCCTACAAACACGAAAATAAAGGCCAATTACTTCATAGCTTAATTATTGTAAATTAGTTCCTTCAGCATCTTTTCACAACTTTGGATTTATACCCTTTTGCACTTAGTCAAATGAATGTATGAAACTTTGAACGAATATTTACTGATTGTAGGTTAGCACAGTCTTAATTTATTGGTAGAGAATCAAAATTATGAGGTAGATTTATGAAATTCAAAATTTGAGTATAAACCACTAGAACAAATTGGTTATTAGGCAGTGTCATGGCAACCAAAAGTGATGTCCCCTAAAGCTTTGAATGGGGCCAGATTCATAAACATGGTGGGGAGGGGATGAAAGCCCTATTTTTAATCCAACTGAAGGTGAAGACCTTCTTTAGGGAGATCAAATTTTTGTGGTGTGGCCCCTAATCATGGCTTGGGTGTTTTCCCGGTCCTGTATGTTGGTCTACACCACTTTGTGAAATCATAGTCACCAAATATGCAAGAGCACCTATTGAGAAAAATTTTTTTTTGCTATTGGTTGTTGAGCCAATTGGGTAATCAGATATAATACATTCGGGGGAGAAATAACTCCTTGTGTTTTAATCTGGGAGCAATGCACTTAGGTGATCCCAAGAAACATGTAGTCATAAATATCACTCAGAGAACATGGTGTCATAAATATCATTAATCTGCAACGAGTTGTAAAGTAAGTCTACCACCAAAGAACATATTTATGTGATCACAAAAAAATCATAATGTC
This sequence comes from Trididemnum clinides, assembly GCA_963675345.1. Classification (NCBI taxonomy): domain Eukaryota; kingdom Metazoa; phylum Chordata; class Ascidiacea; order Aplousobranchia; family Didemnidae; genus Trididemnum; species Trididemnum clinides. The sequence goes on along the minus strand of OY776303.1, from coordinate 1,802,339 downwards.
GTTCACCCCTAACATCAAACTTTTGCGCCTCTATGCTTATTGGGAGGATGGATTGAATTTGTGAATGATGGAGAGTTTTTAAGACCAGTCTTGAATTTAGAGCAGAATATCGAGATTAGGGCCATAGGTTTGATACTCCCATTTGTACTACCTTTTTGTTACTGCTGTCAGAAATTTATGTGGGTGAAATTGGCTCAGCCAGCTGAACTGCTATTTCATACCCAACAAATCTGACTGGTATTCTTGCCGGGTGATGCTTGCAGAACCAGCAAGTATTGAATAAGATTTTGATAAAAATCTTTTTTTATGCAGTGTTTCAATTGGGACAAAAAAATCCTTCTTTATTGGGACATTTACAAATTCGATGTCGTCGAGTGTTAAAAGGTCATACAAGCAAAGTACTGGATCTAAATTGGTCACAAGACAAAAGAAAAGTTGTTAGTTCGTCACAGGTATTGTTGTTGCCTTGCTAAACTTAAACAAACACTTTGAATATGTTGCTTGGGGTTGGGATTATTTTTAATTTTTTTAGCCCGATTTGGGATACGATACACTTTTTCTTATACATCACGGTTTTGAAAGTGATTTTTAAAAATCTTCAAAAAGGTCGCACACCAAGTATATTTCTGACGTCATTATGGCATTTTTGAAGTGTTTTGATGCTCATAGATTACTACAGAAATTTGTATACTTATTAATGCTATAGAAAGATGCATTAATAAGTGTATAAACTGCTGTAGTAATCATTGCTCAATCACCTCATCATTGCACAACTTTAAAAAAAGTTTGAGTCAGACAATGGAATCTCTAGATTAAACAGTTAAGTGCTTGTTTTCTCCAATATTGCTTCTAGTGGCAGAAATGAAAAATAAAATATCTAATGATAAAACAAAAAAATAAAATTCTGGTGCAATTGAGATAAATTTCCAACTAATTCCTCATTTTTGATACTGAGGGGTTAATTAATTTTATTAGTTTTTTGCATTTCTGCCACTAAATGACAGTAGGCCGGGGGAAAAAATGGGGAATCCGGGAATCAGATTCCCGGTGAATTTTGCTAGTTCGCGGTAAATTTTCATCGATTTTCTAAAAAGAAAATTTGAGATGAAATTAAAAAAAATATTTATGAAGTTTTTGTGGTAAATCGCCAATCTAGCTACGTTAAAGCGAGGCCCACCCATTAGTGAACAATCGGTAGTTTAAAGTCGCATCGTGCAGGTCGGCGCATCCTTATCGAGCAAATCATGCTTATGACATCACAACAGCGTGATTATCAACGCTGCTTGCTTCGCCTTCGGAATTCGGATCTCTTTGATAGCAACTTGTGTCGCCGGGTCGCTTTGTTTCCGGTAATTTAACATAAACTTTGTCACTTTAAAGGCGTTTAGTGCGAAAGCTGTAAATTTGATTTACCAACGGGAGTGAAGTTGTTTTGCGCAATCTTGTATCCAATTCCTTATCAGAGTTAGCGCGTTCACGTCATAGACTCATTCATAGCTATTGGCTTGTCGAGTTCGCTTACTGCAAGTTGGTTGTATCAGTGTACTTGCCGGTAGAATAATGGCTTCAAAAGAAACTAGAGTTAAATCAAAGATTTCCGTTTAGTGTGGTTATTGTAAAGTATCTATGCGAAGGGACAGATTTAGCGAACATACCCGTCAGTAACATCCCGGTTTGCCTATTAAAGAACGTGGTCAAACAATTCTCACAGATATTTTATCCCGGAAAACACACATGATCGAGAAGATGAAGGAGAAACCAACCCAACCGCAAAAAAGAAAAAAGACCAATGGGCCAGATGAAACCCAATCTGGTAGTACTGCTGCTACTAGCGAAGTCCAAGTCGAACAGATTGCCACTGAAGTACAATCCGCAGACAGCGTAACGTCAGATACCCAACAACCTGATGAACCTTATCGTCGCAGAAGTAAAGCAGCTGAATCAGAATCATCAAGTTCCGAAATTGATATAAAGCTTGACGCAATTCTCAAGAAACTCGCAGAAATGAAATTAACAACGAACAAGCATTCGGTTGCCCATAAACCTGGAAATACGATGAAGTTTTAGCCGTAAAAATATTAGTTCAAAGCAGCAAATCGGTAAAACGAATTAGCGAAATCGCCAAACTCACCATTGATGTCGATAACAATATGCTAATATGCGATGCTCGTTCCACTGACGCAAGTGTTAGATTACGTTGCGGTGCAGGACTATTTAATTACGACTTTGCTTGGAATTAATTTCGCCGAAAGTAACCAGCCAGTTGGTTTTATCAACTTAAAAAATTCATAGCAAGATACATAGCTGCAGAGACGCATCAAGCAAATTTGGTTCGTATTGGTAAAGAAAGTGAACATTCAAGGAAATTGGCTGCAAAACAGCAATCAATAAAGTATGGACGCCCGTTCGCAGATTTCGAAGTTGACCTTTTCCTGCTAGCTCACGCAAACGCCAAGATTGGTAACACAAACCATTCCAGAATTGAGACCAGTCTTTGCCAAAGTTATTGAAGATAGACTGATGGAGTTCTTAGCACAACCGCTAGACGCAGCATCCAATTTACCGCCATTGGGTATTGTTGCTGACAAACTTACGACAAGACGGCGTATTGGACAAGTGTTTGCAGGTATCCTGTTTACACCAGGCATGCCTAACCTTCTTACAGCTGTTTCATTGGGTGTCGAGTCAGTTGCTAAACATGATGGTCATAGCATAACGGAAGATATCGGTAGCATGTGTGTAAAGTACAAAACGCAGGGTTCGGTTTTGACGGCCAATATTTCAATTTGAATGTTTACACAAAACTGCAGGATAAAATGAAACTAAGCAAGAACGTCAATTTTGCATGGGACCCAGCACATTTGTTACAGCTCGCTGATAAAGACATGCGGAAAAGCATTTCCTGGGTTTATAGCATCTGCAAAGACATTGGTGCTGTACTGAGCAAATTCCAATTTGGAAAAAACTTTGAAGCTGCACTTGACATGGCTTACAACCTTGGCGTAGATTTGAAAGCTCCCACATGGTTCTCGGAAACAAGGTTCGCTTCATTCGCACCAGAGACGTAGCAGCCGCCCCCCAAACCCCCCAATTGGGGGGGGCCCAAGTTAGTCTGAAATTGCTTTTTGGCTATGTGACTATTTTCAGTTCAGCAGACTTGTTTACAACCGATTTAAACTGTAGGAAGAAATTGGCTTGTGACATCATAAGTGAATGCAACGTCATTTTATCTCGCAGAATCTAGAATATTTCGATTGATTTTCTGGTAGAATCTTGAATATTCGATTGACGTAACAATGCCGTTGTTACGCAACAATCATAGAATGGTCTGGAATTCTGTTTGGCTATAAATACCGGGACAATATATATACACTGCAGAGTGCAGATAAAGTATTTTATTGACATTGTATAGAATGAAACGTTCAAAAAGTGGTGCTCAAAAGAGAAAAGAAGCAGCCACTGCTCGAGATGCTGTAGCGAAATTGCCCAAGATGACAGATTTTTTCAAGATTACTGAGCAGAGTAGACCTGGCACTAGTACCGAGAGGGATGAAGAAAACTATAGTGTACAAGAAAAAGAAGACTATGACGATCAGCATCAAAGTGATTGTGAATTTCCAGAAAATGTAAGTTGTGATTTACCTGCCAATACGCAACCTTCAATATCAAAAATAACTGAATCTCAATTTACCCCTATCCCTGATGACCCATGTAAATGGCCTGAAAGTATTTCTGATGCTCAACGATGTGATATAGTAAAGCGTGGACCACATCAACTAATAATGAATTTTCCATATAATAACACAACTCCAAGGCGACGTTTTTCCTCCAACCATTATAAACGTGTGTTACCTAATGGTGAAAGTGTTTCACGGTCGTGGCTAGTTTATTCTGGGGAATCAGATCAAGTTTTTTGCTTTTGTTGTAAGCTATTTGGAAAAACACTAAGCCCCTTTTGTAGTGGTATAAATACATGGGAGGGTTTTTCGAAAAAATTGAAAGACCATGAAAACGGCATTTCCCACCAAGAATGCTGCAGTCAATGGATGTTGCTAGCTGAAGGGATAAGAAATTCATCCACTATCAACAAACGCGAGATGAATATTTTTTTCAATGAAAGACGTTTTTGGAGAAATGTTTTAGAGAGACTTATCGACATTGCCTTGTTTCTATCGGAAAGGAATCTTGCTTTTAGAGGATCTGAAGAAGTCTTAGGATCTCCTCACAATGGAAATTTTCTGGGTATATTTGAGCTTTTGGCAAGAAGAAATCCGATCCTAAAAGAGCTTCAAGACAGAATCAAGAATAAAAACACTAAAGATCACTATTTGAGTCCTACCATACAAAATGAACTAATTGAATTGCTAGCGACAGAAGTTGAAAAAGAAAATTTACAGCAATTGAAATTGGCAAACTATTTTTCTATAATTTTGGACTGCACTCCAGATATGTCACATCATGAACAAATGTCTGTCATTCTCCGTTATGTACTATGTAATGAAGAAGCTGCTGTTGTTAAAGAAACATTTTTTGGCTACTTGAGAATAAGTGACAGTACTGGGAAAGGCTTGTTGGACGCTTTCTTAGAAAAAGCGACCGAACTGCAACTCGAATTGTCTGATTGTCGAGGTCAGTCATATGATAATGGTGCTAACATGAAAGGAAAACATTCTGGGGTCCAAGCAAGAGTGCTAGACATCAATCCCAAAGCTGTTTACGTGCCCTGTGCAAACCATACCCTTAACTTAGTTGTTGTTGACAGTGCTAATTGATCGACGGAAGCATTGACATTTTTTGGAGTACTTACAAGGTTGTATGTGCTGTTTTCTTCCTCTGCTCAGCGTTGGGAAATTTTGAAGAAACATGTGGAGCTGTCCATAAAGTCACAATCTGATACTCGTTGGGAAAGCAGAATTAAATGCATCAAACCTCTTCGATACAATTTAAAAGAGGTGTTGCTGGCACTGAAAGACTTGGAAGCCATTTCCATAGAAAGAAAAGATGGAAGAGCTGCCTCAGAAACAAAATCGTTGATAGCTCATTTATCAAAATGGAGTTTTCTTTTGTCGGTGTTTATTTGGTATGATATCCTATTCCAAGTCAATAAAGCAAGCAAGATTCTTCAATCGTATGGAGTCTCCCTTCATACAATGGAAACGGAAATCCAGGCAACTGAAAAGTTTTTGCAAAACTATCGCACAACGGGTTATGACAGTGCCGCAACATCTGCTGTTGAAATAGCACAGGAATTGGATATTGATCCTTCTTTTTCTCCGTCAAGAAGTGGAAAGAAAAGAAGATTGTTTGATTACCAAGGTGAAGAGGAACAACGAGCTACTCCTGAACTGAAATTTCAAAGCAACTTTTTCTATCCATTAGTAGACCAGGCTATTATGTCAATAAAGGAGCGCTTTAATTTGTCACGTGAGGTTTCTTCCGCCTTTTCGTTTTTGTACACACGAGACAAACTTTTGCTTGTGCAACAAGAAAATGCTCTTCTTACTTGCTGTAAAGAGTTCCAAAAAAAGTTCGGTGACATTGATTCTGATAAAATGAGCGCTGAGCTACAGCGGTTTGCTTTAATTTTACAAAAAAAACGCAATCTCAATACGGCTCAAGACTTTCTGAACTATCTTCTAAAGACTCATTTATTTGAATTGTATCCGAATGTGTACATCGCACTTCGAATCTTACTAACTTGCCCCGTGACTGTTGCCAGCGCTGAAAGAAGCTTCAGCAAATTGAAACTGATCAAAACTTTTAATAGAACGTCTATGACAGACAGTAGACTATCTTCATTAGCCATGTTGTCAATCGAAAATGACTGCGCCCGATCTCTTGATTATGACAATGTCATAACAGCATTTGCGAACAAAAAGGTTCGCTCCAGACTATTTAAATGATACTGTGTTTTTATAACTTTTTCATGTTTTTCAGTGTCATTGCTTTCGTTTCGCAGTGTCTGCATAAATGTCCTACTGAACTCTGGCATCGGTGCCGAATTTTTTTATGACTTGCACCTTCGGTATCGGCATGCTTTATTCTGACATTAGCCTGTTTACTTATGTACAAATTGTGGTGTATTTTCTTAATGCAGCTTTTCAATTTTACACCTCTAAAGTGATATGACCTGTGCGCAGGGGCTCTTGCGCTTACTTTGGGGGGGGCCCGAAGTTGGAGTGCTACGGGACTGATTCGCACTTAAAGTTTTTAAAAATTTCTCCGGCAATTACCGTATTGTCCGCCGCGTTTTAGACAACATCGCAACAAGTAACAATCGCCAGGCAAAAGACGCTGATGACCTTTTCCGTCGTATCAGAACGCTGGAATTTGTTGTGAAATTGCTGTTGTGTGTTGATTTTTACCGCGCTTTAGGAGTAATTAGTCAAACGCTACAACAAGTCAATATTCTGTTTTGGAAAAAAACAAAGGCGATAGAATATTTTATGGTATGTCTTGGTGAAATGGTTGAAGGGAAACCTGACCATGTACTGGAATTTCTCACCCACAAAGCAGACCCGCAAAAATGCGTTTTTGCTGGATCGCCCTTTGTCAGTAAAGACGTCGCTTTGATGACCTCGTTACGTGAAACCCGTTCTCTCCCACACAGCGCTGCGCTTGCAGACTCAACCAATCTAGAACTTCCCGAAGTTGTTGTTGGAAACGCATTGACAAAGGGGAAGTTAATGTTTCAAGCGATGATTTCAAGCATGAATCAAAGGTTTACTGTAGAATACTTCAGCAAAATTAAAGAAAGAGAACAAACCGCATCACTTTTTTCGTTGCTTAACGCTGCCAAAGTTGCCGCTAACGAGGATGAGTTTTTAACGTCTGAGCCAGTTCGCTTGCTTTATCGAAGCATCCAGATTACGTTGAAGGCGCGAGAAATTTGTCGATCAACATTTTCCGCAATCGTGATACTGATACGCTGAAAAAGTGCTGTTCTGAAATTGAATTATATCACTGCGTTTTTACGGCCGCTATCTCGGTGCTGAACACGTCCTTAGCAAAATTGCCCAAATTTATTGCAGCTGTCCCCCAGAGAGCGTCGTTGAAAGCATGGGAAGTGTTATTGAAAAAATTCGAAATGTTCGTGGTGGTACGAAAACATCAACGAATAAAAAAGACATCAAACACATTAGCGATGAACTTGTCATTCATTGGAACGGACCACACATAAGCGAGTGTGACGGCATTGTAAAGCAAGCTCTCAATGTAGATTTCAAAGGAAAATTATGGCATTTTATTTCTAGTGATGTTCGCGCCAAGATGCACAAAGTCCCTGCTGTAGTAGATAGAATAAACAACAGCAAATCGTCACTGTCTTTTATGACACAATGAATTCATTACGCTTAGTTTGACTGTAGCAATTCTGTATGGATGAATGCTGAAGTGTTACCAATTGCACTATTTTCTGTGTACAGGCGATTTAAATAATGAGCTGAGCTAAGGGTTAGCAACACGTTCATGATAAGTTCTGATTATTTTGTTGTTGACTTACATGCGGTGCCGCCGTGCCGGTAGTATTTTTGTATGTATTGTTGAACACTGCTATTTTCGTCTGACGGTTTAAGGATAACTCATGATTAGCTTGTTTACGCACTGCACAAATGCATCCACGCTTTTCAAGCAAATGTCTGCATTTGTATGGTCAAGTTAAACTAATGGCGTTTCGCTAATACGATTTTTATTGTTTCCAGCTTTAATTCTTTGTGCACTCGTTTTCGACGCTTGCATAGCTGTTGTTCAGTCAGCTGTCTACCCCTGCGGTGCTGCTATTTTTCTTGATACGTCGTTTAATCTTTTGACAACAAGGCGGCGCGTGACTTCTCGTGTTGTTTGACGACTCGATAAATGACGTAATCGTAAATACGTCACCTGCTGCCTTTGTATGCGTGCTGATTGCAGCAAGTTGATGATTTTTGTTTGTTCTGGTGAAACTTACGTTAGCCTACTAGCCCTACTATAACAAAAGACGATGAATAGACAATTAAGGACTGCTCCTATATTTAGAACTATTAAGTAATGCTTTAGCTATCGACATTTTGCGTGAAGATTTCGCCGAAAAGAATGATGTTTAACAATTATGACGTCATAATCGCCATTGCAAGCCACGGAAAATTTTTAATTCAAAAAATGGATTCCCAGGAAACTGCATTTTTCCAGGCCTGGATGGCAGTAATGTCAAATTATATTTACGTCGTGTTACTTACTTTTGACTGCTACAATTTTAGTTGGTACAGTAAGAAATTATTAGTGATAAAGCTACAATTATGATTTTGTCTACTTTTTCTTTTCAATATCAATTTCCTGGTAGCAGATTCAGTGAACTTTCATGTAGTAGCTCATTTTACACCAATATTTTGTTTTGAAATATAAAAAGCTGGCACACCAATCAGTTTGAACATTTCCATTTACCATTTGCACGTACCAGCCAAATGTGTGTGAAATGAACTTCAAAATTCGCTTCAAAGATGACTGCCGTAAGCGACATTCAGCCAGCTGACATTTGCCAGAAAACGTATTATAGAAAAGATGTTTTGCAGAGTGGTCTACAGTTGGATGATTAAAATTATAGGTGTAGGGCACTGTGTATCATTAAGCAAATGATTTTGAAAATATAGGACTAAACTTGGTCGCCTGACTTCATTTTTATTTTGCCTAATGGATTATACATACTGCAGTTTAACCTAGTATTATTTCAAATAAAGTTTCTACGAATTATAGGCTCAATAAAGTTGTTTTATATACATAAGTTCCGATTTACAGTAAAAAACTTGTAAGCTTTAAAAAACTTTGGTTGATAAAAGTGCCAGTAAATGGAGGGACGACTTTAAAAAGGAAGAGGAGAAAAGAAACTGAATTAACAGATGTATTTAGATTTGCAGATTAATTTAATAAAAGAGACTTAGAAATTTCATTTCCTAACAAAATAGTGTCGGAAAAAATACAAATCAAAATAGTTCATAAATAAGTAGCTTTACCGAGTGTGTAGCTAAAATAGCAACTTCTCGATTTTGATATTTTTCAATCAGCTGTTCTTTCAGCTCTGCATTTTACTTGGCTTACTCGAGAAGAAAAAAAGTTTGAGATTGTTTGTGATCTCTCAAAAAGTTAGGATATGTTTACAGTTAACCTGGTGGTTTAATATTCTTTTCAACATAGCATGCATAAATTTTGATGTTAAACTTTAAAGTACTGATTGTATTGGCATTTAGTGAGAGTGAATCAGATTTTTGTCAATTCTCAGAAAATCGTCAATTTTAAATAATAAGTAATGGTCATCTGGGATTTTAAACCCATGGTATATCTTCTGTTTCTGCGAAGAAAAGTCACGTTAATGTTTGATTATGATTTTCTGATCAACTCAATATCTACAAAAAAGTTTGGCTTGCTGCGGTTTCCACTCCCGTTCTATGAAATCTATGCTTTGTGTTGCTCTTCAATAAAAAAAGGTAACGTGAGAAGTTGTAATGCATATAGGAAAGTTTAGCTGTTGGAGCACGTTCAAAGATTGTCGAAGGAAGGAGTTGAGCATTAGTAGATGTTAATGCTATTAGGTTTTATGTCAGGCAGTGTAACGACAGAAGCATTGTTTGTTGCTAAAAAAGTGTAGTAGAAATATGTAGATAAGAAAGAAAAGTGATATGCCGGTATGTGTTTGCAGATTTTTCGAAGGCAGTTGATAGAATTCCACAAAAAGTTCTTAAACTGAGTGATAAAAAAGATTTACCAAACGTAATGGTAAGGCCAGTGATGAGTCTATCAATAGGCTAAGATAAAAGTTAAGAGTATTATGATATTATGAATTGTTTGAAGAATTTTGGATGCAAGTTGGTATACGCCGAGAAACTTTGTCTTCTCTAGTTTTGAATGTACAGGTAGATGACTTGTTTTCGATGAGTAACCAACAAAACCAAAACGTGAAGAATTTGCTAATCAGATCCAAAGCGTAAAGAATTTCAGAGAGAAGGTTTGGAAGTGAAAAAAGGTATTTGAGAGTAAGGGGATAAAAAAGCTTAGCCTGAGGATGGCAAAAGCGATGAATGGTTTAAAAGGAGATGTGCAAGAGAGCACAGTTGCCTCATGTGCCATGTGTGGCATGAAGGTGATGTTAAATTTGGAACTGAGCGCAATGTGTGGCGCATGGTTACATAAAAGATGAAAAATGATAAAGAGAGTGCCTTCAAGTCTGACACAATGTTTCGTTGGAGAAAGATGCGTGGAGATAGGAGAAGGAATAGTGGGATAATTTTTAGGACAGATTCAACGGTAATGGTGGGAAGAAATGCAGCAGTCACAGAAAACGCAAGAAGTGGTTGAATGTAATTTAGAGTATATGGTAAGTTGTTTCAGTGAAATTGGAAGGATCTATCAAAGTTGTGTGAGTTTGGTGACGTTGTACGGAAGTGAGACATGGTTTCTGCAGGAAAATGGCATGGCGGTTTAAAGATCTGAGAGAATAAAGTGTGGTGCTTAATTAAATGACAGAAAGTGTAATCAGGAATTAATAGACGTGATGGGTGTAGAAGAAACTGTGGATGAACTAGCAAAGACAAATAGTGTGTGGTGGTGTGGGAGCATGTTTTGAGGAGGGATAGTGATGATGTGTTAGAAAGATGATTGGTTTTGAAGTGGTTAGAGGGGAAAAGGGTAAGAATGATCGAAAACGGCATGGAGAAAGCTGGTGGAAGAGGAGATTTAAATAAATTAAATTAGGAAAACGCGATGCCATCAACAGAGCAAAGTAGAGGAACGCTGTTTATTCAAATGCAACGAACATTAGGTGAATCCTGTCACCTCTGTTAAGGAAATACATCAGATTTCAAAAATTAGGTCTCTATTTATGTTATTCTCTACCAAAATCAAGGCGGATGTTTTCTCTTGAGATTTTAGTTGAATATTGTGAGTGCTAAACCAATGATCGCACAAAGCATTTTTGTCAGCAACTCGAGCATTGGTGATGTGTATAACAAAGATATAAAAACGTCTCAAAAGTGTTTTAATGAAGCTGCATAAAGGAGAATATTTAATATAACTTAGAAAAAACTTGTACAATTAAAAACTTCTTGTGATGCATTCATCTGAGGTAATACAGATTTTTTTTAAAGCTTTGTTGAAATTCTGTGACACCGAGACTCTATTTGTAGAGTATGTTCAAGTAAAAAATATGATATTAGAAATACCATCTGTAATTGACCTCGGCATTGAATAGGAAATTTAAAAATTGCATCTTAAATAAACACCTGAATTGATTTGTAATGCATGCTCTCCATGGAATAGGGTGTTTTCTCGCTATCGCGGCTCAAATTTGATGGACTCACGACTTTGCGGGTTTTTCGTCTATACTATAAAGTGCAATTCTGTCTATTTCAACTCTTCTGAAACTGCTAGAGGTGCAAGTGTCCAACTTGGCAAGATTGATCACTACCTCGTGGTGAGTGTCATAAGGATGTTTGTGACGTCATATTCTTTTTGTAATTTGCATTACTTGTCAGAGGACAACTGCTTTTTGCTCAAATGAAAACTAGTTTCCGACTTACCACATTACAAAATCTTTCATTGGCTTGGGGTCAAAAATGAACGCTTTGTTGCACAATCTGTTTTTGTTCTTTCTCAAAAAGTACTGATCGCAGAAACGCGATTAAACGTTTTTCAGGAGATATTAATAAGGTGCTTTCGATAAAAACAATTTTACAACAATTAAAGCTTATTTGACAGTGCTACAAGCAATTCTTTATATACGCACTTTCAGCCCTCTAAGCATTTTTTCACTTGCACGCTTAAAATTCGCTCTATGATGTCATAATATGTCTCGTATGATGGACACAAATTTTTTGCTATCACAGATCATAATGTGAAGATGTTTTCAAAAATTGCACCCTTTTTGCAAAATCAGTTTACTAAAAAACTAATTTGTGACCTCATTTCTCAACCAATTTGTAAACTTCCTTCAACGAATTAAAGGTTATTTCAAGGCGAGTCCGATAGTGTATAATATCTACAATTAATATACGTTTTTATATGAAAAAAACTGAACTTTAAGACTTGTGTTGTAACTTTCTACCACTCCCAAAAAGTGGTAAGCTCAATAAAAACAGTAACTTTAAATACAAAAACGTTGTAGTAGAGTACTAACTATTAGTGTCGTTTCAAAGCTGAGGAAATTTGCTTTCTAGGAATATTTGACTCCAGTTACATATAGCTAAGGATTAGTTTACAATGACTGATCAAAAATTGGTTGCCATACATCATGTTTCATTTTTAGTTGAACAATTATCCTACCTGACCTAACAAACTTGCAATTGTTAAACTAAAGTTAGTTCTTTAGTACATTTTGACTACCTTTCTTCACAAGCATAGTTCGTTTGCATTGTCTGTCGACGTTTTCAAAAAGATCAATCAAAAACTGAAGTATCTAAATGTTTATAGAGCATAGTCTACCGATTAAAAACACGCAGAATTTTGGCGCCTGACTTCAAAAAATTATAATTTCTAGAAAAATAAGTCCTTTGGTACATTACGTGATAGCATGGATCTTTGGCATTATCCATCAAAATGTTCAAAAAAGTTGGTCGACAAATGAAGTATATAAATTTTAATATGTAGCCTACTCCAAGCAAAGCACTTGATCACAAAACAATGGATAAAGATGTTTTTTTCTTACCTTTTGCAACAGAATATACTGTAAATGTCAAGCTACTTATCTAAATGTTCAAGCAATTTCCTTTGCAATTGGGCGAGGCTGGCACAGCCAGCTGATTTGATATTCTTAACCTCAACATTATTATTGAGGGCCCATGCTATTGCTATAACTTAACTCTGAGTGCTTTATTTCGAGTTAGTTTGCTATTTGCATGGCGGCGTTTATGCCAGGGCCAAGGAGCATACATGCAGTTAGAGACGTTAGTTCATTTTAATTCGCCTACAGTAACGAAAAAGTGGTAAGTTGCGATCCTAATAATAATGGCTTAAAACGCATTGTGAGGTCATCCTCTTAAATGACATCACAATGCTTATTTAGTGAAAACAGCAACAGGCATCAAAATTATCCACTATCATTTTGATAACGAACGTAAATGGTAAAGCCCGTTATTGATACTTGTAATTGCAAGGATATCAGTACAAAACACTAATCTTCATTTAAAAGTAGGGAGATGTATTTTAAAGGCGAAGTTGAATGTAATAAATAAAATCCTAAATTTAAGAAAAGATCAAAATTAAACAATAATAGCATCAATTTGTAACAATGGGTTAAGAGGGAATGTTTTTGTTTGAAAAGAGCTTAATAGGCACCTATTACAATAGGTTATATGACTTAGGAAAAGGCATGGCCCCTTTTCATGCTATAGCCGAATTAAAGGAAACAGCGCTAGCAAAGATCGTAATGTCACAAATATTAATACGAAAGCGGCGCCACCAAATCGTCAAATAGACCTACCACTAAATAGTTCATTTCTGTAATTGTCAAAACGACCAACATTTGGGCGACACCATCAATTTTGACTATGTTTCACCCCTCCTTACACTTTTAAAAATTACGAATGGTAGTTTGTGACATTCTTTCTTTTTGAACACTTCCCGTTTTGATTAATAGCCCAAGATGATCACCATTGCATTTACAGAAGCTATGGCTTATATTTACTGAGACATTTTGTTTCTCTCACAAATGTTTATACGGTGAAGCTGGCGCAGCTGCACTAATTGATACATTTTAAATCGGCACGATTGATAGTATGCCTTGCCTGGGTAAAATCGCACACTTACGAAAAACATTTTTTTATTTTGCTTGATAATGGCTTCATAAAGCTACCGGTATCAAACCTGAAAATTTAGGAAAAGCAAGGACTTAACTTTTATGGACATGCCTAAGCGAGGAAAAACAAATATGAATCAAAATGCGTACCCAGCGAGGACTTGAGAAAGTTTGAGGAGAAATCAAAATTAACAATGTCTCTGTGTCAAATTGCACCACATGGAATATATCATTGGTATTTTGCTTTATATAGCTACCGGGATTAAACCAAACATTTGGGGTAAAGCAGGGGCTGTATTTCACTTTCCAGGGCACGTCAAGCAGGGAGAAAAGAACATGCTACATAATGCGTAGCCAGCGAGAATTTGAGAAAGTTTAAGGGGAAATCAAAAGAAAACAGCCTCGCTGTGTGAAATCGTACCACACGAAAGACATTTTTGCTATTTTGATCGAACATAGCTAAATATCAAAAATGTATTTTCTACTTCTAAACTGTGGAAAAAGCAATACTCCCATGGTTTTGTGTCAGCAATGAACAGAGCACATACGCCTAAGGCATAGCCAGGATCTTGAAATAAGAAACTTAATTAGGAAAAGGAGCTCAAAGTCGTGAAAATCTTATGTGCAGAAAACACGTAAACGTTTGGTAACTTTTCACACAAGGGTCCCGTAGGTGAAGCCGGCTGAACCGGCACTCTCGATCCTGACATTAATGATGTGGACTCTGCGGGTGACGCCGTCGTATATACTATAAAGCAAGTATATTTTTTTTGCTGATATGCTGCCTGTTAAGGTATTTATGCCTATACTCTACAGCATTGTAATAAAATCCGAAGTTTAAGAAAAAATCAACATAAAACCATAACCATAACAATTTGTAACACTGAATTTAGAGAGAACATTTGTTTGAAAATAACTCGGCCTGATGTGCGCCATCTAAAATATTGTGAACTATTTTTGGGTAGCTATAGCTGCTTTTGTTGCTATGCCCGAAACAACACAAATAGCACAGCCAAAAGAACTTATTAACACAAATATAAATATAGATATAAATAGCTGGCCAATATAAATAGGAAAGCGGCAGCACCAATTGGAAAAATAGGCTTACCACTAAATAGTTTATTTCTGTAATTGTGAAAGCAACCACCATTTCGCCGCTACCATCAGTGTTGATTGTGTTTCAATCCCTTTTTCCTCACAAGTATTAACGATAATTAATGACAAGATTCGTTGTGAGCATTACCAGTCATGATTAAGAGGATACGATGATCGCGATTTCGTGTGCAGGAATTGTGAAAGTGCATAAAATTTATTAACTTTTCGCTACTGCTTACACAAGAGCCCGATGCGTGAAGCCGACGCAACGGTTTGAATCGAAATGCTAAACCCCGTCATTACTGATGGACGGTGACATCGGCAAAGCCGGATAGTGAAATCCATATGAAAACTTACATTGCGAATTTTTTGAAATAATTGTAAAAATTGGAACTTACGTATGGGTTTTCTGGAAAAATCGTGAAAATTGAACCACAAAAATGTTCCGTAAATCTATTAAATAATAGTAAGTAGTATTAAATAGTATTTCCTAGTCTAAAAATAACAAAACATGTATAAAATAGCTTAATGATACATGTTCCGTGGTTTGTTTGCATCGGCAGTTTGCTCAAAACGGTCACGCTGCTTGGATTACTTTACCTTGTTCGAAGGCTGGTAGTGAGTCTAAACGACAACGGTAAAAGTAAGGCTTACTGTGAATAAAAATGAAGTTGTATAGATTTCTCCTATCTTTCATTATTTACTTCAAGAGTCCAATGTCTTTTTTAACATATTCTTGCCATCACTTCTCAAACTATGGCCAAGCCACTGTACCTCGTTTGCTTTGGTGGTTCTAGTACCTTAACCTTTTCTCCAATCATAAAATATCCATCACTTTCTTGCTGTTATGTTTATCTATTCTTTTCACCTCACACATCGCATTTTTTGCTGTCTCAAATTGCCATCCTTTTACTCTTATATTCTATGCTCACTTCAGTATAGGATCGACTACCTTACACATTGTTAATTGGAGCTAAATAAACTTTTACTTTGTTTTTGTTGAAAAATAATTAACTGTTGTAGTGCTTGCATTTCTTTTATGCAGACGTGTGCTCTGGCATAAAGTTCGCTGATGCTAAAAAGCATCGTTAGTTTATCAAAAAGTTTTTTTGCCCTAAAGAGAATTCTTGTTAGCCATATTAACAACAGCATGTTTGCAGGATGGAAAAATAATCGTTTTTGATGCATTCAATCATGGCAAGGTATTTGTTTTGTTTGCTTGTAATGTTTTTTATAAGACAAATTTCACATAAATGGTGTGAATGTAGTGTTTTAGACCAGGTTTTAAATAATACATGTCTGCAATGTTGTGTGATGTGAACTAACTAACCCTGATCTTGTATGATATACATCACGGAACATTGTGGACAACTTAGAAATGTTTCACGGGAACAATCACTTTGGACCACGTACCATTTATAAATGTCCTGTAAATTTGTAATAGAAAGTTTTACTACTATTGATAAATTTGGATTGCTGTTGCAGGAAAATACAATCAGCCTACCAACAACTTGGATGAATGCATGCGCTTTTGCTCCATCTGGAGATTACATTGCTTGCGGGTCTGTTTGCTAGGATAGTGCACTTCATTGCTTTTGGTTATAATTTTGTTAAGATACACTCGGCCCTCGTTTATCCGGACAGTGGCCGTGAAACAAAGCTCACCAACTTCTCTCCATTTTGCTGTTTTGCATCCCAAGCGCCAACCATGTAAATAGTGTAAATACAACGTAAATATCTTAAGTACTAGTTATTAAGTTTTTATTGGTGTTGTCCCCTTAGCAGAAATGGCCGAATTCACCCCATTCCTTCTGCAATTGCTCGCACTCCGTCCCTCCACTTGTCTCGATTCAGGGCGTCCTCTTTCTTCAAACCTATCTTCTCTGTCTCCTCTTCCAGGGTTTCAAGATCCAGAGCAACCCTCAAAACACTATCATCATCCTTCCTCAGCACATGTCCATGTCATTTAACTCCATTCGCTGTTGCTAATCGGTCTATAGTTTCCTTCATCTCCAACATGTCCATCTGTTCTTCAGTCGTCTTTCTGTCAACAACATTCTGACCGCACATGGCTCTCACCATCGCTCTCTCCGTTTTCCTTAAAATTGCTTTTTCATTTTCTTTTAGACACCATGTCTCATTTCCATACAGTATTGCTGATCTTACACAACAACGATAAACTTACCTTTCATCTTCAGAGGAAACCTATTTCCAAGCAACAACTCTCCACATTCCCTGAATCTTACCCAACCGATTCTTACTCTTGCTGTAACTGCCGCTTCACAACCACCACTAGCATTTAGTCTGTCTCCCAAATATCAAAATCCATTTACTGTCTCCACTTCATCGCAAACTTCTTGATCGAATCCACCATTCCTTCCATTATTCCTCTACCTTTCAAGCAAACAAAATGCATTGCCAATCTAGCGGTAGCTCTCTTTATTTTTTCACATTTGCCATGAATCCAGTTTCCACATTTTGTGCACAACACTGAATTGGCCATGACTCTCCTCCCACAAACTCCACATGGATCTATCTTGCTTTTGAATAGTTCTCCTTCTGACCCGCTTACCATCAATTTTGTTTTCTTGGTGTTGACCTTCAAACCCCTACTTTCCAGTGCATCCTTCCAATTCCAAAACCTTTCCTTCAAGTCTTTCATATTTTCACTCATGATAACAAGGTTATCTGTATACAGTAATTCATTAATCACACCCCTTCTTGCATTTTCTGTAATAACGTCCACCACTATTGCAAACAATAGTGGCGAAAGCACAGATCCTTGATGTACACCAACTTTTACTTCGAATTCCTCTGAATATGCAGATCCCACCCTTACTCTTGTCTTTGCACCATCATACAAGCTCATAACAGCCCGAACTATTACTTCTGATAGACCCTTCTTTCTCATGGCCAACTCCATCACTTTTCTTGGCACTCTATCAAAAGCTTTTTCCATGTCAACAAAACACATACGAGGTATGTCCGAAAAGTAACGAGACTGGTGTTATAAAAACTTTATCGAAAATATTGAAATATACCAAAGTCAAATTCCTTCAATGTAAATCCCCTTCCACTTTAAAACACTTGTGCATTCGCTTTTTGCAGGATTCAATATACTCTTGGAAGGCATTTTCTGGGATCTTTTTGAGCTCCGTCGTCGCAACCATTTTGATCAAATCAATGTCAGAAAAATGGGTTCCTTTCAGAACAGATTTAATCTTGGGGAAAAGGAAAAAGTCACAGGGACTAGATTGGGAAAATATGGGGGTGTTCCAAAGGTGCAATGTTCCTTTGTGCAAGAAACTGACGAATACTAAGGGCTGTGTGAGCAGGAGCGTTATTGTGATGGAGCGTCCATGCGTGGGCGTTGTGGATCCTCAAGGCCAGTGAAAGCAAAGAAATCAAAGGTAAAAGTAATCCTCATTGTATTCTTCGATATTCAAGGCATTGTTCATTTCGAATTCCTATCCTAAGGCCAAACAGTGAACCAAACTGTCTATAAAGACATTCTTCGGCACCTTGTGAGATCAGTGAGTGACAAGAGGCGGAGCCTTTAGAAAGTCCACGCATGAATGCTCCATCACGATAATGCTCCTGCTCACACAGCTCTGAGTATTTGTCAGTTTCTTGCACAAAGGAACATTGCAACCTAGGAACACCCCCATATTTTCCCAATCTGGTCCCTGTGACTTTTTCCTTTTCCCCAAGATTAAATCTGTTCTGAAAGGAACCCATTTTTCTGACATTGATTTGATCAAAATGGTCGCGACGACGAAGCTCAAAAAGATCCCAGAAAATGCCTTCCAAGAGTGTATTGAATCCTGGAAAAAGCGAATGCACAAGTGTTTTAAAGTGGAAGGGGATTTACATTGAAGGAATCTGATTTTGGTATGTTTCAATATTTTCAATAAAGTTTTTATAACACTAGTCTCCTTACTTTTCGGACACACCTCGTATACAACTCTTTGTCTTTCTTTTGATATTTCTCCTGTATTCTTCTCACAGTGAATGTCGCATCCACTGTTCCTTTTCCTGGCATAAATCCAAACTGCCGTTCATTCAAATTGACTAGCGTTCGTATTCGCCTCTCTAGCATCCTTTCAACAATTTCATGGCATGTTCTAGCAGTTTCACTCCACTGTATGATCCACAGCTCATCACATACCCTTTCCTTTAAAGATAGGTACAATCACACTTGTTTTACACTCATCAAGTATTTCTCCACCATCCAATACACGCTGACACAGTTCCATCATCACTTTAACCCCGATTTTACCACTTGCAACTATCATCTCCACACTTACTTCAGATGGTCCAGTTGCCTTTCCTGATTTCATCCTTTGCATTAAGGTAAGAAAAATTATACTGCCGTTGTCTTTTATCTTTTTCAGAGCGGTTATTTCATTTTATTTACATTAACTGTGTACATTTGTGTTATACGGACCTTTTCATTTATCCCGGATAAACAAAGATCACGTGTATATTGTACGTATTGTTAAGGACAGGTATTCATTTGATTTGCATTGTATACAGCACACTATATGCATTTATGTTATCCAGACTTTTTCATTGTCCAGACTGGTTTCAGAACCATTTAGTCCGGAAAAGCGAGGGTCGAGTGTATATACTTTTTAATCAAGCAAACGATACCAGTTTAAACTCTCAATGTTTTAGCAATATGATGTAGAACAACTTAACGTAGTAATATTTATAAGACTGCGTGCTGATATGTATCATTAGAGTTGGTTGCAACAGTGGTGGTGTCAAAAGTTGTCATCTCAAAGTTCACTAAAACATTTGCCGGAGTAATTTTTTCAATTTAAAGATTTCGTCCAAAATAGTGTCAAGCAGATGGACTTTCTAAAGTGACGTCACTGCACACTTGTATCCGATATAGTAAAGCAATGTTGTAAGAGGTAAAATGTAAATGAGACTAAGCAAGACATTTTCATTATACAACAAACTGGTGATATACTTCAAAAACTAATTCAATTTTTTTGCCTAAAGATCTCTTGCCTTTCCTAAAATACTCTCAGTTATAAAACTGCTAATGTGGCATATGCTGTACGAGATCTGATGAGAAATTTTTAATTGAAAGCGTGAATTAGTAGATAACCAAAGCCTTTCTATGAAAGATCTTTGCAAACAATGATTTTTAGAGGCCTGGTAATTGATTGCGTGCATGAAATTGAATAAAAGCACAGAAATGGAGAATGCTAGAATTTGCCATTTATCATAACCACTTTTTTAAGTTTAGAAACTTTTTAAAAATATTTTTCAAGATTAGATATCTACGTTGTTATTATTGCTACTAGCAATACACAGTTGAACATAGTTCAGAAAATATATTTAACAAATTCAAACGTTTTTAGCGTTACATACCGCCCTCGTCAGGATCTATACACAAATATTTACAGTATTAAAACTTTCGTTGCACGAGAACACAAAATAACTTGAAAATAGTCATAATAAAACATAATAAAAGTTCATTCTGTAGTCTCGGTAATTAGTTAGTGCTAACAAAGAGTTTGATAAATAAAATAATTCCGTGTTAGGAGTTAATCGTAGTTGAGGTATTTAAATTACCGTATAAGATAAAAAAAAATCACCGCAAAGTTCAGTGGTTAGTTTTTTTGTTAAATGGTGTAATAAATATCTATGATCAAAATGCGTTCAGTGAAAATGACGCTCCGTTTGCATACAGCTATTTGTTCAGCACAGGTTTACTTCTTTTGATCACCAAGGCTTCATGGAATTTGGCTTCGTAGAATCTTTGACATTTTCTAATATTTCAAAGTACTTTATGCTATCAGGCTGCATGTGGTGCATTTTCCTAAATGTTCTTTAATGGCGTTTTTACCTAACTTTGAAATATTTAAGTGCTCCCCTGTTCTTACACTCAAATGTCTAGCGGATGTACCGATGTATGTGTCGTTCATATCACGTGAACAGGTAGACATAAAACGACCTTTGCATTCAAGATTAGCTTCTTCTTCTTCGAGTCCGTTTGAGCTAGATTAAGTTGCACCAAGCCGTTGCGATTTTTTGGCATTGCTGTTACATTGTAATAAATCATCCATGGTGCAGGTTGTTCCAGTTTTTTCGCAAGTTAAAAAATGGTTCAAGGTTTGATTTTCTTTTCCACACTGGCAGGTGGTATCAGTGCCGGGGGGTAAGTAGCCCCACTTCAGTAGAAGAGATTGGGTCTTGCCTACACCTGATCTTAAACGGTTGAGACAACGCCATTTATTCCATTGTAACTTGTATCCTGGGGGGAGAGATTCTTGAACTGGGAAATTTTGGAGCTTATGTTGATCTGGAATATTGTCTGTGTAGTTCTGCCATAGGTTCTGTGTTTTGAGTTGGTGCGTTGGTGTTTTGAGTTTTTGAAATGAGAAGTGGTTTTGTTTATGGGCAGCATTTGCGAGTCAATACTTAGTAAAGAAATTAAGATAAAATTTTGTATTTGTATTTGTTCATATTTATCCTCCATTCACGAGAAAGCGAATTGTATCGCTATACTTTGGACGGGACGTCCGCACTCGCTTGGGAGTTGCCATTTTCGAAGTGTCTGGGCCACTTGTCTTCCACATAAAGGTTTTGAGTAAAATTTGAGTAAACTACATAAACAAAAACACGGAAAATGTAAATTCGTGCAGTCACCTGACAACGAGACTGCAAAAAAAGACCATGAGGTCATCCAAATCAACTGCCGTACCCATCACGTGAAAACAAAATATACAGACTTTAGCAACAACAAACAGTAAAAGATATAATTTTTAAATAAAGATATCAACCGCAAAACATTTTGTCTTCATTCACGTCATGAGTCAAACATCGTCTTATAAGAAGACTAAATTAATTGATCTGCGCAATGCAATGCTAATGCAGTGGTGGTGATAAAAACGTAATTTTATGTCTGATAACAATGATCAGCTCGAGTTTTTAAATGTTTCTTGAGTGCAAAGTGTACATATGAAAAAGTTTTATTGCATAATCACATCAAAATGACAAAAGTTGGGAGTTTAATCTTTGGTGAAGGCCAACAGATAAAAGCTTTTAAAGGTACAAATTGTAAATTCATTACCTAGTGGAATATAATAGAACTAAAATTTGACGCAATTGACTTTTCTTAGTAAAAAAGATCAGAACTGTTGATATTCAAAGCTAGTTATAGCCATGTCAGAAATCACGAATTTAGTGGTTGTGAGAATGCTTAGATAAAATGTTAAATACAGTATTTGATGTATGTAAAAAGTAAGGTTAAAAACCTTTGATCGATAATGTGTAAGTAATCACAGCCATAAAAACACAAGCATGATGTTTACTTAGTAAAAGATTTCGAAGTTTGTGAAAGTTTTTGAAATCTTCTTCGAATCCGTTTGAGCTAGATTAAGTTGCACCAAGCCGTTGCGATTTTTTGGCATGGCTGTTACATTGTAATAAGTCATCCATGGTGCAGGTTGTTCCAGTTTTTTCGCAAGTTAAAAGATGGTTCATGGTTTGATTTTCTTTTCCACACTGGCAGGTGGTATCAGTACCGGGGGGTAAGTAGCCCCACTTCAGTAGAAGAGATTGGGTCTTGCCTACACCTGATCTTAAACGGTTGAGACAACGCCATTTATTCCATTGTAACTTGTATCCTGGGGGGAGAGATTCTTGAACTGGGAAATTTTGGAGCTTATGTTGATCTGGAATATTGTCTGTGTAGTTCTGCCATAGGTTCTGTGTTTTGAATTTCAAGATTAGCAGAGTTTGGCTTTTCAAATAAAGTTTTTCTTCGCTTTTGTCGTTTTGTAGACAATTGTGATTTTAGTGTCAAACCATTTCGTTATTAGTGATTGAATTTGAAAAGCGAATTCTTTTGAGATTTTTCCGAGATAGGGAATGAAAAAAAGATAAATACATTCTTTTCCAGTTTTATTGTCGGTTTTTTCATTTTGAAATTGGTATAAAATTTTAAAATGCACACTGTTGTTACGGTAAGCAACTCTAAAAAATTAAAAGTCATTTTAATACGTAAAACATCTTAAATTTCGAAAGTTTTCGACTTCCGTGAAGCCCTTTTCCAGAATTAAAATCTGTAAATGTGACGTAATAAATTAAAATAATCAGCGATATTTTTCTTCTTTCGGCTTCTCCTTATTCAGGGTTGCCACAGCGCGAAAGTATTTTCCATCTTACCCGATTGACTTCGTCTCCCTCCTTATCTCCAACCCTTTCCATGTCTTCTCTCCCCAAATCCATCCACCTTCTTTTTGGCCTTCCTCTTTTCCTTCTACCTGGCATCGCCATCTCCATCATCCCTTTTCCCACGTCGCCTTCTCCTTTTCACATGTCCATACCAGCGTAGCCTTGCATTTCGAAGTTTGTTTCCTAGCTTTGCGATTTTCGCGGTCCCTCATCAAATTATACACATTGTAAAGATATAATATTTCTGAAGGCTGTAAAAACGTAGCCAATTTTAAAATAAATAAATAGCTAGGAGAGATCAGATCCAAATACCTTTAAGCCCATCAAAATTCGGATTGCAGCCTTACAGAAATGGCAAGATCTTCAAAATTATGCGAAAAGTCCAATATGGAATGTGATGTTACAATTACGTAAAGTAGTTAAAAATGTCATGCTGTGCCTACTCACTCACGCAAAACATATTTGTTCCAGCCAGCATTTATTTGAAGTCGAGATTAGAAATTTGAAGCGCTTATTTTATAATAATAACAATCCGATTTGGTTTTTTGATAAAATTTATGACAAATTTATAGCCAAACTTAATGATATATCTGTTGATGAAATAAGTGTAATAAATAACGTGGTGTTATGTCCTATTTTTGTTTTATATGTTGGTGAAGCGTCAGTCCGTTTTGTGAAAGCTCTTTCTCGATACCTTTAAAGCAATTTGATGTGCGGCTGATTCCTCTGTATCGTACAAATAAAGTACGACAGTATTTTCAACTAAAATCAACAACGCCTTTGCCTCTATGCTCAAATATCGTTTACAAATTTACTTGCTCGTGTGATACGAACTTGACATACATTGGTATGTCTTCCCGACATTTGATCACCAGAGTAAGGAAGCATCTAAATTCAGCGGATTCAAGAAAAAGCGTAATTAAGGATCATATTTTGTCGTGTTCCACCTGCTCTAATCTACAATATAACATCAATTCTTTTACCATATTGAGAAAATGTAATTCTGATTATGAAGCAAAAATTCATGAAGGTTTGCTTATAAAACATCATAGCTCTAGTCTCGATAAACAATGCTATGCAAGTGGAGCTTCGTTTTTGCTAAACATACTGTATATTAATTTTTTACAACAACTTTTTTTACTCACCGGTACATTAATTTTTTACAACAATTTTATTCACTTATCGTAATCGTAGCACTACATTCCATATTGAACTTTTCACATAATTTTTAAGTGATTGCCTGCTCTGTAATGCTGCAATCCCAATTTTATTGTGCTTCAGTTTTGGGTCCGATCTCTCCTAGCTATTTATTTATTTTAAAGTTGGCTACGTTTTTACAGCCGTTAGAAGTATTATATCTTCACAGTGTGTATTATTTGAAATCAGCGTTGATTATTTTAATTTATTAGGTCACATTTACACATTTAATTCTTAAAAAGGGCTTTGTGAAAGTCGAAAACGTTGGAAATTTAAGATGTTTTACGAATTAAAATGACTTTTAACCTATTAAAGCTGCTTGCTTTAACAATAGTGTGGATTTTAAAATGCTCTACCTCTCTGCCAAAGCTGTATAAAATTTTGTTGAAAAAATAGCCGCTACCGGCTATCCAATCCCTTTTTTGAGTAATTTCTTCACGTAATATGATGTTGGATGAGAAGAATAATTTTTAACTATTTTCATTCCTTTGCAGATTTGGTCGTAGCCTTCACTTATAAAAATGTTATTGACGCTTGTCAAATACTATCGGAATCGATTTCTTTAAAAGTTAGCAGCCCAGATATAACTATGTTTAAAAAATGCCGGACTAGATTGCAATAGAATTTTGATTTACTCCAGACCAGGAAGTGGCAGATCTGTAAAAAAAAGCGCTTTCGTGTTAAGGAAGTGATTGATCTGTAAAAAAGCGTTTTGGTTTTACTGGTTAAAATTTTCACCCGTTTCCGCGTCTGGCATAATCATAACAAAAAATGTGAATCAGTAATATTTGTTTTTACCGTTTAGAGACGCCTCTCCTTTACAGTTGAAGGAGTAGTAGCGAAATGTAGAGTCTTTTCGCGGTTTGAATATTATTTGCACCGGTATATAGCGTAATTAAAACATTGAACTGTGTTAGTAGTAGGCCTAAAAAAACAGTTATGGCAAGATATTGAAATTCGGTGGCCATCAAACTATGGTCAGCGGCCGGATTTTTGTGTTGATATCATTAAAAAGTCTTCACTTCACGGTCTAAGCTATGCTTTATTAAAAGCCTCTAGCTTCTTATTGGTCACCAACTGCACTGAAGAGACCTGATAGGTCGAAACAGTGTCACTGTCTTCACTTCATGTTTTGCATTTATTAATGACTGTTGGGGAGTTTTGAAGGGAATGTTGAAGCATGCAAAGTTTGAGGCAATGGCCTAGCTAAAACTTTGGGGACCCTCGCCTCGCGAGTGGAGGTAACAATAATAAATAAAGAAAAAGGGCCAAATTTTTTCAAAATTTTTTGCTAATGTAGAAAGATTCAGTTACCACCATTCTATTTATTATTTTTTTTGCGTAGCTTTGACGAGATGTAACAAAAAATGATTGGACTATGTAAACCAGAGTTGGCTTCATCCCTGTCCTGTGCTTACGCTATACCACATTTATTTTTAGTTTATTTTCCTTTTTTTTAGCTTACCTAAACATCAGGTAACGCAGTTGCGTCTAATTTTATTCCATCTTTTATAATACCATTTCTTAACATTGTTTCGTTTTGGTGCGTTTCCTTTTGCTTGTGCTGCCATATTATTAATTTTGTACATACTATGCCATGACATGGTAGCGCCAAAACAAAAAACTAAAATGAGTGCCAGTTGGCAAGCCATTGTCTAACTGTGAGGCGGACCTTCTTGGTTGTATTATGTGGTAACCAGGGATGCGGAAGCTGGAAGCGGAAGCGGTACTTTTTCTGTGGAAGCGGAAGCACAAAAAATCCACCGCTTCCGCTTCCACATAGGAGGGAAGAATAGAGAGAGAAAAGAAATTGGTTCTGCTATCCTTCAGAGAAGAACGAATGGGGGGAGCATAAACATTAAGAAGTGAGAGCGAGGAGGAGTCGTTTAGAGAGATGTTGACCTCTGCATAATCAGAGTAGGGGCCAAGCGAAGAAAGAGAGGAGGTAGAAAGCTCAGAGAAGAATAAGCAATGCTTGACAAAATGATGACGCCGTCGCTAGCATCTGCGACATCAGTAGAAAAAATACCAGATCGGGAGTGGGTGCCATGGGATTGCAGAGCAGAAAATCCAGGGATCCGGAAAGAGGAAGATAAATTGAGCTTCGATTCCTGGATATAAATATGGTCAACGGGATGAGACGAAATAAAGTGTAGTAGTTTAGTGCTCCTGGCTGGGAGACCCCCAGCATTCCATTGAAGAACCCTAAGAGAGTTAGGGAGGGGAAGAGAAAGCAGGAGGTAAAGAGAAATAGCCAGGAGCATGAGGTGGTGGTGAGGGTGCAGAGGGAGAAGATACAAAGTGGGCCGAAAAAGGATAAGAAATTTGAAAGTGAGGGTGGGGTGCGAGTGCTGCATTAGCAGAAGACGGTCAGATTGAGCAATGAAGGTATACCAGCTGGAGGAGTCCGAGGAGGAAGTCACAGTGCTGGTAGGTGTGGGATCTCAAAAAAAAGCAGGGAGGGCAGCTTCAGAAATGAGAGCTGCCAAGAGTTCTGAATCTAGAAAAAGAGAATAGTGAGCACTTTAAATGAACTTAATTAGAGCATGTGCAGCATTGCACTGACCTACCCCGCCAGGTCACATTTCCAGCGCACACTGAACAGGGAAAGACAGGATAAGGGTTTGGATAAACGTTGCCACTCATCAGGAGAAGGAGAAGAATGAGAAGATGGTCAAGAGAAAGGCCTTTTAAAGAGGCTGAGTGCTACCCTTCTGCGGTCGTTCAGGGGGCTGCACGGCGAAAAAATGGTTTGTGTGAGGGGAGTGCCCGGGGAAGCTGGGACCCTCGGGAAGGCTAACAGCCATTTTGACCCAACCCAAACGGGTCGAGGACTGCAACACCACGTTGAGGCGGCTGTTGATTGGTGCAGTTCAATTTTGTTGGCTTTACATGTACATACTATATATACGACAGAAATTTTGCACTTCACTATCCAAAAAGATCGGAGGCAATATATACGTGTTTGAGGACGGACAGAAGGTAATGATGATTAGAGTTAAAGTTAACTCAAAGTCAGAGTTAGTTGAGAATAGAGAGGGAATATCAACGCTATGCGGTGTAATTTGTTGTTGTGACAACAGGTTATTGTCGAGAGCTGTAATATGTGGTCATGCGATTTAGATCTGAGAAGCATTAAGTTAACTGTTGTAAAAGTGGTTGTAAGTAGTGAAGGAACTTGTAATAACTGTCTATTTGTTGAAGTGTTTAATTATTTTTTGAATTGTGTCAAGGAAATATTTTATTTTCTTGCAAGCAATTCGTGATTTCTAAATTTTTGTTAGTGGGAGTTCCGTGACAAACACGAAAGTACATTAGGCGCTCCACGATGACAAAAAGATTGAAAAGTACTGTTCTACATTCAACACGAGTTCTGATATCTAAGAAAAACAAACACAGAGTAGTTCGAAACAATAAGCTCAAGCAAAGTAGGTAAAGTAATAGCAATAAATGAAGGTTTTTGTCTTCTCAAAATGATAAAGTGTAGGAGAAGGCAGGGTACAGACCCACAAAAGTTAAAAAAAATTGTCAACGGTCGTTTTTTCGTTTTTTGTTTGTGGAAGCGGAAGCGATAGGTGTGGAAGCGGAAGCGTTTGAAAAATAACCGCTTCCACATCCCTGGTGGTAACGTTTTTGGGTTAGAACATTCTGTTCATCTGTTTCAGGCTTTTGTGTAACATGTGTTGTGAGCCCTTGTCTGCATCTTATTAGTTTGTTTAGCATTTGTTTGCACCCATTGCTGTTTGCAAATGTTAATAGCATATAAATGGAGCCACGGATTAACTTCAAGTTTTTAGGTAAAACCATGGCAGTGTCTCCACCGAGTGTTTCAAACTTTTTTCTAAAGCTTATGATCAAGATGCGATGTCACAGACAAAATTTTTTGAATGGCGCATAAATGCTTCAAAAGTAGTCACGAGGAAGTGTAAGATGGCTTGTCAAAATTTATTAACACAGTTCAGAAGGGCCTTTGCTTTCCGCAACGAAGATAGATAAAAAAACAACTTTAATTAGTATGACGCAGAGTACTGTACATTTTTAAAAAAACTCAATTTGAATTGAAAAAATTGATAGCGTTCGATCAGTTCAAACATGAATCATTTTAAAATATATATTTTGGTCCCAACTCAAGGAGCATTGTAGAAGCAGTGGCGCCTCCAGAATTCGTGGTTTCGAAAAAGTGTAACTCAAAAAAATACACACATAAAAAGTTGTTTACAAATTTAGGAGCGTTTGTCGTAAAAAATTCAGCGTCCACCCTGCATTCACCCTTATTTTTTGAAAAATTGCTCTTTGCAAAGAAGTAAAGTGCTTTTAAAAAATAGTCGTTTTTTATAATAATGTCATCCTGGGAAGACCGCCCGCTAGTGCCCCACTGATCATACATACCGTACCGTCTTTAGATGATACTTTTGCCGTTGATTTAAATCAACTTGATATTTTCGTCTTTAGTTTTTCCGTACTTGATATTGTGCGAAAATAACAACTCTTTCTCATCTTAATTTTAATAACAAAGGCAATTTCGCAAAAGTGACAGCCCAGAAAAGAAGCAGGATTGGAATATAAATGTGTATACATTGTAACATCTCGAAAATTGCGTGAGTTTGAGAACTTAACAACTTTTTTGTACAAGTGTTATTTGTTTTGCTAATAACACTTCACTGTATCTCTGCAGAGGATTGGACAACAAATGCTCTTTGTTTCCCTCTCGCTTTTCTGCAAGCAGCAGTTCGGGAGGAAGGCAGCACAGTTCATATTCAAGCAGCGATGGTGAAGGTAACTTCATGCAGCAAAGAAAAGTGGTGGCCATGCATACCGGATATGTGTCAGCATGCTCATTCACACATTCTGACAACCAGGTGTTGTTTTGTTGAATATGGTTTATGAGTGATCTATAATTAATAATATGTTGACAGATTCTCACTGCATCAGGGGATGGCACTTGTGCATTGTGGGATGTCGAAGGAAGCGCACTGCTGCAAAGTTTTCGTGGTCACCAATCTGATGTTATGGATGCTGCACTTAATCCACATGAAACAGGAAATCTATTTGTTTCTGGGGTGAGCAGCATCAATTTGTTTTGAGGTTTTGCAACTACGATTTCGTTTTTTGAAGCCGTATTATTGCGACGTAGTAATTCTGGAAATAATTTGATTTTTCTGGCAAACGACCAAGAGATCTTTATATTTTATATATTTTAGCAACAACAGCTCAAACTCTACTGTTTTACTTGCGTAAGAGCAAATTTTTTATGCTCGGTTTATTCCACGATGAGAAAATTTGTGATTGGTGTAGGGTTGCGACCGAGCGGCTTGTGTATGGGATATGAGGATGAGCAAGTGTGTGAACTATTTTGACTCCCATCAATCAGACATCAACTCGGTTAGGTAAGTGATTTTTTGAAACGATATTGTGATATCTTGTTACCCATGTTTAGCTTTCAAAGTTGTAGAACAGCGACATTGGCGCTTAGAACAAGTTAATCAAACCTGCTTCGAAGTTATTAGGTTTCCATGGTATGTTGAATTACTTAATATACGGATGTGTTGTCTATCAGAATCTTCCAAGAAAAAACAACCTTGGAAAGAGTATCTATTCCAGCAATATAGCTAAGGTTGAGAAGTTTAAACTGTTGAGAGGCTTTATTGAGAGTTATAAGCTAGCGAGCATTTGCTCGTTTTGATCATTATAAAGCCTCATCTCACGCGACTATATTTCTAATACAGCATTATTTTTATCTCAGATGGCTTCCGACTGGCGACGCTTTTGCCACTGGATCCGACGACGGTTCGGTGAGTGTTGTGCTAGTGCTAAATAAACTTTAGATAACGTGACCGCTTTACTCACCGTGGATCTACTCTGGCCAGCAAAGCTGTCGGTAGACTTAGATCAGCAAGCGCATAGGCAAAGCTTGTGCCGTCATAGCCAAGTTGTGAATAAGAGTGCTGGACACAACCAATTAATCTTGCACACCAAACTCAAGGTATTTTAAGTTTGCATTCTAAATACCCGGACGACTGATACTAGCAGGAAAGCCATCTGGAAAGCTACTTGCGACGCATCATGGATATCCGGTGGAAAGACAATTGCCAATGCAGCCGTGCTTGAGAAAACAAACTCTATCAGCATGCATCTCGTGCTTTGACATCGTTGATTGCGTTGACTTGAATGTGTATGTTGCCAGAAAGACGGTTGGATACTCAAAAATTTACCATTGATGCCCAGCCAGGATGCCTGAAGTTGCTATTTGTAGTGTTAAGGGGTGCTGCGTTAGAAAAATAAGTGATTTTACTACAGTTTTTTACATGAATCATATGTACCTGTGAAATAATTTTTTTGTTTGATCTAGACCTAAACTTAGCCCTGATCTAACTTGCGTTAACGTTTAAAGCTTAAATGTAGGTCTAAATCAGGGGTTCTTATACTTTTTGAGACACGCTTCTTCGGCAACCTTTTCAGTTTTTGGAATGACTGCCAGATTTTTGGTCATTGCCGCATACTTGCTCTCAAAACCTTTCTTTTTGGAGATCGACTGTATTAGAGCGCCACTTTCCCAAATTTTTTTCACTATTTCAAGGATGAAACTGGCCTCTCGCCCCCCAGTTTAAAAAATCCCTGGTCTTGATGAACCCCACGTAATGTGACGTCACTGTTCAAAATGCAGTTGTTTTTTGCATGACAGGTAGTTTCTGATACAATGATACATTAGATTAAAAGTTAGCCGGAAATACTTCAATCATTGCGATCTAAGTTAAACCTGTTGTGTCCAAAATTTTTGAAAAACAGTAATTTGTACTATAAAGCAAAAATTTTTTCTTTTTTCTGTTTGTATTGACTCCTTTAAAACTAGGTGACCAGACAGATATCAAACTGGAAGTGATTAATTCACCACCCCAAAGTGAGTGTCATAAGGTAGTATAAAGTACAGTTCTTTTTGTACGTGCACATACCTTAACTCCTCCGAAACTTCAGGGCGTACAAACATGAAACTTGGATCGATCGATTACCGGCCCGAGAGTGTCATAAGAGGGTTCGTGACGTCGCAGTGATATAATCAAAATCAAAAATTAAAAAATTTGCATTTTTTTGACTGAGAAAAACAGTTTTTTGCCTAAACAAAAGCCAGCCTTCAGCTTGCTAAAATTTTTCCTCTTTAAAGTGAGAGATGACGTTACAACTAACGCCAAATTTCAGGTTTTGCTCTTTTTTATTTTCTCTTAAAAGTGAGACCGTAGGAACGCTTTTAAAAGCTTTTTGGCAGATATTAACCAGGTGCTTTCGATGACAAAAATTCTACAACGATTTCAGATGAATGGACGATGCAACTAGAGATTATCTTTTTTTAGCATGCTTTATTTTCGTGAACGCTTCAAAAAAAATTCTGTTTCGTCATGATATGTCTGGTAACATATTGAAAAATAGCAGCAGGCAGCAGCTGCGCTTAAAATTGTTGTCATTGTCGCTTCGAAAGCAAATAA
Organism: Trididemnum clinides; assembly: GCA_963675345.1. NCBI lineage: Eukaryota > Metazoa > Chordata > Ascidiacea > Aplousobranchia > Didemnidae > Trididemnum > Trididemnum clinides. The sequence goes on along the minus strand of OY776303.1, from coordinate 1,770,617 downwards.
CTGATATGCTGTCTATTAAAGAAGAATAGTAGATCGCAGTATTAACTTACTGGTAGGCCAAAACGCCTGTTTTTTTGAATAATGCAGTAGCAAGGCAAAACTTTTTTGTAAGTCGTTTCGCAAGCCTGACTAATCTTAGCCTCTAAGACATATTAATCAAGCGTAGAAAAGTCTAACGAATTGTTGATTTTTCATGTAAAATCTTGGTAAAATCAGAAAAAGTTGTCTGCATCTTCTAGCACAAAAAACGTAGTCAATGGATTATACTGTTAAACCATAACCTAAAGTAATAACTGTTAAGTACTTAACTGTGGTCTAATTTGCTCTTGCCTAGCTTGTGCCTATGTTTGGATCAAGCAGCATACGCGCTGCTAGAGGGTTTTGAGTCATACGAATAGTCTTACAATTACGAAAAGGCCGTAAGTAGTGGGCCTAATATTTAATAACTTGTTTGTGTCATTACTCGCCAATCGCTGTGGCGCCCTCCCACAGCTTTGAATATATGCTTACAAGACTTGGTGAAATGAACGATTTAAGTTTTTGAAGTTATTTTCTGTAGTGGTTAGAGCGTCCGCTTCGCAGTCAGTAGACTTGGGGTTCATTCCTTAAGTCGAGTCATACCAAAAGACTTTAAAAAATGGTATTCACAGCTTCCCTGCATGGCGCTTAGCATAAAAAAGGGGTAGTGTTGAGAATAAGCCGGCAAGCTTGCTTGTGTCCTTGGGCAAGGCACTTAACGGGACGCCTCCATCTTTATGTGGCAGACAGATGGCGTACCCGTATTTCACCGGGTTAGAATTGTGAAGTTGCTAACCCAGCCATGTCGTAAAAGACGACTCTTGGGTACCCACCAATCGCAGTCCGCCTGGGTGGTGGGGCTACCAGTCATTCATGACTGGCTCGAAATGGGCCGCCATCTTTCCCCTTGCTTAATTTTAATTAGGTTGATGGCATGAACCTGAATTACCGTTCGTGCCGTACCTCCATTACCGAGGAAGAAGAGGGATAATCACAACAACAACAAGTTACTTTCTGTGTTAGTTGCAGGCAAGTGCAGCTCTGTGTTGGAAACAAGACTAACAGGTCGTTGCTAGGCACTCAAACATTTTGGTGAAATATAGCGGCTGTACACAACCACCCATAATATTTTTCTACAAAAAAACGGATATTATTGTTTTAAAAACAAAAATTGGCTATGTCAAAAAACTGACTTTTCATTACTGTTCTCACAACCACCCATAGAGTGAAGCCGTCGCTTTCGGCTGAACCAATGCACTTAACCTCGGCGTTATTGATGGGGGCCCTGGTGCTCGACGTCGGCTAAGTTTGCTCCTTCCCTGGCTTTGCGTTTACACCAGGGCCATGACAACATATGCGCAGCCAGAGACTTTAGTTGTCACAATTACGCCTATTGTTACGAAACAAGAGTAGGTAGTGGACCTAGTATTAACTTATTCCTGAAAATACGTATCAATCTCTTTGGCGCCCTCTCACAACTTCTAATTAATTCTCCCATGCTCTTTGTAACAGCAACATGTAAGATAAGTCTTTGAAGCACCGAAACCGCGCAGATAAAGATGTATGTATGAATTATACGCGTACTCCCAAGTAACACACATCCACCAGATGTTCACAATATATTAAAATAATATAAGCGTGCGTAGAGAGCACGATGGAGCATGGTATTAGATTTCGTCAATTTCTTGAGCGTTTTTCGTATATATCGTTCTATAGTTCATTAGGGACGTATGTTGTCCTTCGCCTAATCTCAATTAGGATTGCTGTGTAAATCTGAATTTCCGCTTCATGCCTTACCTCCATCCCAAAAAAGAAGGGTAAACGCAGGTACACAACATGGAACACGGTTATCTGAATAGCAAACAAACAACTAAATGACCGCACAAACACAATAGGCACTGATATCGCTATGAGTACAACACAAGTTACATTTATTTGTAATATAAACTCAACTAAGTTATAATGCTCAAGTATTCTAATCATATATATTTTGAGACTTTAACTTCAACCTAACCACCTGTAAGTTCAAGAATGAGGCCTAACTACTCTAATGCACGGGAATTGAAAAACTCCAGGAGCTGCAGTGTTTCTGCTCCGGTATAAATCACATCAAGCTTTTGAAATAGTCGCTACTGACATCAAGCTTTTGAAATAGTCGCTAATTCTTGCAAAGCTAGGTGTAATTATCAAATCGAGTTGATGGTATTTAACAAAGATAAACAAAACAAAAGTAGCTATTGGTTATTGTGGTGTTTCCCAAACTTTTTTGTCTGTTGGCACTGCAAAAAAGCTAATCAAACTTTGCAGCACTACTGCCATATGAATCTATTAATATTGATCGCTAATTGTATTACATGTGACAACGAGAAAGGTGATGACCTTCTTTTTTGGAGATCATCACTTTTTCGGGCAACATAACACGATCTCCGACGTTTTCGACCGTTATTTCATGGCAGCATTTACTCAATTCTGACTGAAAACTTGTATGCATATTAATTATTTAAAAAAACCAATGTCACACCTGCAGATCTTCCAGGCACACAGTGTGGCGCGACACTCAGTTTTGAAAACACTGGGTTATAGTATCTGAACTTAGACGAGAGATCAAATTTCTTTCGTAGATCATCATGAAACAGGGTTCCTGCGGTCATAGAAAATCCTGAAAAAAAACTTTCCTGGAAAGTCATGGAAAATCCTGAAAAAAAAACTTTCCTGGAAAGTCATGGAAAATCCTGAAAAAAAAACTTTCCTGGAAAGCCATGGAAAGTTTGTTAAAAATTGAAAGTCATGAAATTTTGCTGAGAGCTGAAAAATTTTTTAAGTTATTAGTAATACCAGTGGCAGTAACTTAGCCAATAGAATCTGGTAAACAAATTTCATCTTCTATGGCTATTCCTGAACAAACCAGTGATGCGTCAACAGTGCCGGTATCATTACCAAGCACATTTTTGGTCATATCAGAGGAAGTGTTGCATGCAGAAGTTACTTGGGTTATTAAAGTGATAACCAGTCACTAGTTTAGTTCTTGCCAAGTTATTAGCTGTTTATTTTCTAGAATGTTTCCAGATTGCGCAGTCATTTTCATGTGGAGCTATAAAGTGTGCTTATTTATCGTGTTTTGGCATTTATCCTTATTTTCATGAGTTGCTTGTAGAGAAAATCAGTGCAGTCAATTACTATACTTTATCGTTTGATAAAAGCTTGAATCAAATCAACCGAAAAAGCAAATGGATATGATAGTTACATTCTGGAACAGCAAAAGCAATAAAGTAGCAGAAAGATAATTTAATTCAGAGTTTAAGGGTCATGCTACAACAGCAGATATGTTGACTCATTTTAAAAATGGAATGGCTTTATTTAACCCCAGCAGTTTGATGCAAATATCTATGGATGGTCCCACTGTAAACTTGAAGTTTTATCACAATCTTTTTCAAGAACGCAAAGGTGAAGAACTCCCAGACTTGTTAAATATTGGAAGTTGTAGTTTGCATGTTGTCCATTAAAGTTTTTAAAAGGGAGCAAAAGAATCTGGATGGAATCTTGGCAATACTCCCGTTCTCTGTGGCAATTTTTTTGTTTTACTCTTTCCAGAAGGGAAGTTTTTACTCAAATTACAGGCAGTGATTTGTTTCCCCTTTGGTTTTGTCAGCATAGATGGGCAGAAGATATCAAGGTTGCTGAACAAGCTTTGAAAATTTGACCTCATGTCAAAACTGTGAAGTGTGAAAGAAGAACTGCAGCTTCTGCTTCTTTTGCTTTTGTCGCAACTGCATGCGACGATACCCTAATTGAAGCAAAGCTGGAATTTTTTGTTGCTGTGGCAAAACCGCGGCAAGAATATTTGTTGAAGTTTCAAACCGAAGCTCCAATGATTCCTTTCTTGGTTTTGTCTTTGAAAGATTTGTTGTTACTGGCTACCATGGGTCGTTTTTTGAAAAAAGTTTTAGAAAAAGCTGATATTTCACAAAGTTATCTACTATTGCCCCTGCTGACAAAAAGGAATAAAAACCCAAAGCATGTTGACATTGGCTTTGCTGCTCGAGGTACTTTAAAAAAATAACAGAAAAAAAGCTGTTAGTGAACTACGTATCTTATCTTTCAAAAATGATTGCATTACGTTTTTATCTGCTATTGTAATCAAACTGTTGGAAAGATCTTTTTTGAAGTATTCTTTGGTTCAGAGTTTGGTTTGGTTTTGAAGTATTCTTTGGTTCAGAGTTCAGAGTTTGGTACGACAAAAGCGTACCACAGAAGTTGGTATCCAATTCTGCAGAAGCACAGGTTAAGTTTGAGCGACTTCTGCAGATTTTGCTCAATGGATAGTGGTGTTTGGCAGAAGCTTGCGACGAAATTCTTACTCAGTTGAAAGGCTTTGTATTGGAAATGAAACACAACCATCTTGCTGAGTTTTTGAGTTTCAACATGAATACAGACAGGTTGGATGAATTCTATTGGAATTACATAGAAGATGCAAAGCATGCAAAGGTGTGGGAAGTTTTTAGAATTATCCACGCTTTTGCGTGGTCAAGCTGCAGTTGAAAGAGGGTTTTCAGTCAACAGCGAACTTTTGGTTGAAAACTTGTAAGAGAAAGCCTTAGTTGTGAGTCTGTTGGTAAACAGTAGTGTCAAGAGTGATGCTAATTATTTCAGTGAGCTTTCGTTTACCCCCAGACTGAAACGAAATGTTTGGGCGGCAAGAATGCGATATCAGTTGTATTTAGAAGAGCAAAGGAAACTTCATGCTAAAAGTGATAAAGCTAAAAAGAGGAAAGCTGTAGAAGATGAAATTTGTGAAGTCAAATGTAAAAGAAAGTTATTGAATAAAAGCACCCAAGCTATGAGCCGAGAAGCAGACAAATTAGCTACAAAGGCGGAAGTGAAGCACAATTTTACTTTGCTTTGCAAAGTAAAATGCTTTCAGACTAAAGATTCGTGAAAGTGAGGAAAATGAGAAAAAGTTTTGTGACCAAGTACGTGTTTTGAAAAAAGTTAAAGTTTATAGAATAGCATTTATCTTTGTATGCTTAAGAAGAATCACATTGGTTCAGTATTTAAATTGCCTATGCTCTATCATAACTTTTTGTTGAACTTTGATGGTTGATGTGTTTTTTTTTCTGGGAGAATTGTTGTTGAACTATATTTCTTATTATGCTTTCTGCTCAATGCAACTACAGCACCAATTAATTTACATGTTTAGGAAAAAAAGTTATGTGAACTTTTTGTACCAGATTTACTGAGAGATGTTTTTCTGCTAGATGTGGAATCATTTTCTAGAGCTCTAAAATTTTCTGTGTATATGTTCTTGTTAATTTTTAATGTGGCATTTCATCTTGTTATAACTAACTTGTTCATTCATGTTGTACCCAGATTGCATGAAGTCATAGTTAACATCAAAATTGCTCACTATTTCTTGATCCAGTTAAATGAGAATTGTAAAGGGGCTTTTTGTAATCTAGTCTTTCATATCATTGTTGGTTTGATTATTCTAGTAAACAAAAATATTCCAGCTTAAAAACAAAGCTATTTTAAATAAAATGCTCAGCTCAGAGATTGCAGGGTTAAAGACCACAAAAGAGGACTTTTTTCTGGCTAGAAGAAAAAATTATTGTATGGTTTTCATAGTCTCACTGTAGTTGTTTGTAAATTTGATTGCAATGTCCAGGGTCGTTACATGCGCTCGTTTGCATTTTATAACAAATAGTAGCATAAACATAATTTAAGAAGACTTAGAAAGTTAGCTAAAGCATTAAAAGATTCAAATTTAATTATAGTTTTAGTTAAATTTGCCAGAAATGAGAAATTTAACTGAATATCTCTTATCAAGTATTATGTTTTGCCATTGCCTCGTGAGAGTACCATTGTGGTAGTAAGGTGTGTTTAAGCAGATATTATATTTCTAGATGTTAAAATTGAATGATAAAGCAATGCAAGTTAAATATTGTTGGCAAGTGAAAACGTTGGCACAAGGAGCAATTAACAAGAATTTGATCTCGTTACCGAAAGTGCTATCGTAATGTGAACTGATAAATCTATTTAAAAATACATAAAAATGCTTTAATAATGGTCATGGAAAAGTCGTAGCAAAAGTCATGGAATTTAGTTTTGAAAATTGTGTGGGAACCCTAATAAAATTTAAACGTGTAAATTCTACACACTTCATACAATGAATGGACAAAAATTGTTAGATTATTGATTGTTTCAATTGTGAGCAAATCCATTTTCTAAGTACGCCTTAGCATAGAACGTGGCAAACAAGACTTTGGCAGAGGCTCAAAAAAATTTTGGGGAAATATAGCGCATTTGCGCAACCTTTATAATGCTTTTTTCAATCGATTTTTTTCAAAAAAGTTTTTTTGATTTTGGAACGACAATTGACTACGTCAAAAAGCATTAATTTTTATTACCGGTTTTATTACCACCTTTGAATTCTTAAGCGCGATGTTGCTGATGGGGGCTCTGCGGGCGACGCCTCAGAGCCGGCTAACCTGAAATGAAAATTTTGTTTTTAATGTGACGTCATCTTTCTTTGAAAGGGGAGTTCTTGCAGAAAGTTGAGAGATTTAGTAATTAGAACAAAATTTTTAGCTCGGGTAAAAAAGAGCTTGTAAAATTTGTTTCTACTGATTATTTGTGACGTTATCGATATTATGATTATGACCTTCGTTATGAAGTAGTGGTTTATCACGCCTCTCCGCCCAGTCGGTTTTGAATCACTATAACACGCAGCAGAGGTGCCAAGGTCAGGATTTCAGGTGACTGATTTGGTAGGATATTCGAAAAAAATTAGATTTAGGAGTGGAAAATACTACTACTGTCAATACTACTTGAAAAGTGTATGAATGTAAAGCATACAGTGAAAAAAATTTTATGGTTTTTCTTCGGAATTGGACCAGCATTAGGAGTCAGTTTTTTTGCGCGTGACGTGAACTGGATCAGTATGCAGGAGTTGTTCTTTCGGATCAAGATTAGATTCGGAGCCTAGAATTGACTACTCCTTCCATCTAAACATAAGCATTTGACACACAGACAATAATGCTTTTGGGAAGTAAAATGCTGCTGCATAACCATTGAAACCATTGAATTTCTTGCATCAGCAAGATCTTAATCCTACATATACCAGGTAACAACGACAGGAAATATTAATACCACTTTACTTTCAGATTCGTTTATTTGACTTACGTGCAGATCAAGAAATTGCGTGCTATCAGAAAGCCAGTGTGTTGTTTGGTGTTAATTCCCTTGATTTTACGTTAAGCGGTAAGTAACATACCTATAATGCCATCCAAATTAATTGGCCAGTGGGTGTTTTGACAGTTTCTGTTTGACGGTAATGTATCACTCTTCAATCTAGCAATGCTATGGCAGTATTGAATGATGTAATAACTTACATTCCATGAAGACTAATTCTTGTTTTGACGTCGTAATTTTAAAGCAATTTTTCACCCATTTTTTTTAAGTGGTTACCATAATTTGAAGTTATATCAAATTAACTGATGGCTCTTGCAATTCCTAAGAAGCGCCAAAGCATTTTTATTCTCCTCAGTCACTGCCAAAAATCGTCGAGGGATATTGCAAATATTGTTGGTCTAAATAAGTCTACAGTTTCTTGAATTATTCGGCGATTTGAAGAAATGGGATAGCCTTCCCCAAACGAAAAAGGAAGTATGCCCGAAAGTCTAAAACTTGTACTAGAGATGATAAGATGCTTTATAGGCTCAGTATTGCTGATCCCAAGAGAAGACTAGCAGCGATTTAAAAAGGGACGTGATGGCCTATGGTGTTCATTTAAGCAATTCTTCAATTAAAAGACGTCTTACGAGGGTAAAAGAGTTGCCCAAAGACCAATGGCAAGGCAGCTGCCTACAGAACAAATAAAAAGTTGGCTGGAAAACACAAAAACTGGACTTTGATTGGAAAAAGTATTATTTTTAGATGAATACCATTTTTTTGTCGGAGGTAGGACAAAATGAAAAGCCATGTCACATCAAACCACTGGTGAAACTCCCAAAATAAACGTAGTTGTTTGAGGGGAGTTTTAGCTTCATAGATATTGGACCGCTCTTTTCGGTGCTGGGATGATGGAAAGCAACCAGTTCGTAGAAATTCTACGAAGAACGATTCCAGATATGTAGAAGGCATTTTCCATTGGTAAAGATATTTTTCAACAAGCTATTCGCGATCAAATTTTGCATGTGCTGTATATCTGTCTTAGTCCATTGCTGATGGGTTTCACAAACGTGAGTCGCATTCTCGGACAAAAACTAGCGCAGTAATGCGTGAACTGCAGCGTTCAATTGTCGTGAAATGAAACCTATCCAAGCATACCATATTTTCCCTCTTGATGTTGGATTTTGTTCCTATCTTCGTCTAAATGCGATCTCAAGTGCGAGGTGGAGAAAAAATGTTTTTCAGAAAGGTTGACAGTATATCACTAGTAAATAGAGTTGGTAGAACCAAAAGTTCAAAGTCTCTTTACAGTCGCATGGAAAGCCCCTGCTTTTTTGTACTGAGAGGTTTCTACTCTGTTGGATTAACTATGTAAGTAGAATGTCCCGAGAAAGACTGACTTCTTCAATACCAGTGCTTTTATGGGTACTTCGGCATGAAGGTATAAACTGTGGTGGTCAGAAAAGGATGCAGGATTCGGAAGGGTTGGAATTTTGGTGAAAGAGGAAATATCTGGGAACTTTGTGGAAGTTAGAAGAAAAAGTGACAGAGTAATGGCGATTGTGCTAACTTTAGGTAGAGAAGTGATGCGCGTAATATGTGCGTATGGGCCACAAAGTGGAAGACCAGATGCAGAGAAAGTTCGTTTTTATGATGAAATGGGGAGTGAGTGGGACTTGGGAAGTTCTAGAGAAGTCATTGTTTCTCTAGGGGATTTTAAAGGACATGTGGGGAAATGTGCTGAGGGTTTTGAAGGTGTACACGGGTGGAATGGTGTTGGGAAAAGAAATGCAGAAGGAAGAAAATTGCTGGAGTTTTGTGATGAAAGGGAGCTGTGCGTGGCAAATACTTGGTTTAAAAAGACAGACAAAAGGAAAATCACTTATAGTGCCGGTATATGTGGAACAGAAATTGATTTTGTGCTTGTGGGGGAAAAATACAGAAAGTATATAAGGGATGTAAGAGTGATTCCATGGGAACTTCAGCACAGACTGGTGGTCGTAGATCTAGATAAAAAAGGTTCTAAAAAAGGTCGTGAGAAAGCAACAAGAAGAAAGATTTGCAGGTTAAATGAAGACCAAACAGGAGTAAGATTTGAAAAAAGAGTAAAAGAACTAGTAAGCACAGATGCACCTGATTTGTGGAAAACTTTCAAGGATGGTGTTCTAAAGGCATGTGATGAAGTGTGTGGAAAGAAGAAGTCTAAGAGAGATCAAGGAGACGTGGTGGTGGAATGAAGAGGTCAAGGATATCATAGCAAGAAAGAAGGCGGCATTTAAAGAGCTGTGCAGGTTTCCATCAGAAGAAAATAAGATTCAATACAAACGTTTAAGAAATCAAACGAAAAAAACTGTTTTTAGAGCTATGAGAATGGAAGGTAATCGCGAGTTGAATAATTTATATCAGAATTCTAATAGTGTTTTCTACTTCCTTAGAAGAATGAAAAAGGAAGGGAAGGATGTGGAAGGAGGAAGAGACGGACAATTGGGTTATATTGAAGACGATAGGGCAAAATTTGGAAGGAACACTTGGAAAAGATCATGAATGAAGAGAACGAATCGGACCACATGGTGGAAATTGATCTAGCAGAAGGGCCAGTGGAAAAAGTGGCTCGTAATAAAATTGTGGAAGCAATGCAAAGGATGAAATCAGGAAAGGCAACTGGACCATCTGAAGTAAGTGTGGAGATGATAGTTGCAAGTGGCAAAATCGGGGTTAAAGTGATGATGGAGCTGTGTCAGCGTGTATTGGATGGTAGAGGAATGCCTGATTGGAAAACAAGTGTGATTGTACCTATCTTTAAAGGAAAGGGTGATGTGATGAGCTGTGGATCATACAGAGGAGTGAAACTGCTAGAATATGCTATGAAATTGTTGAAAGGATGCTAGAGAGGTGAATACGAACGCTAGTCAATTTGAATGAACTGCAGTTTGGATTTATGCCAGGAAAAGGAACAGTCGATGCGATATTCACTGTGAGAAGAATACAGGAGGAATATCAAAAGAAAGACAAGAACTTGTATATGTGTGTTGTTGACATGGAAAAAGCTTTTGATAGAGTGCCAAGAAAAGTGATGGAGTTGGCCATGAGAAAGAATGGTCTATCGGAAGTAATGGTTCGGGCTGTTATGAGCTTGTATGATGGTGCAAAGGCAAGAGTGAGGGTGGGATCTGCATATTCAAAGGAATTTGAAGTAAAAGTTGGTGTACATTAAGGATCTGTGCTTTCGCCACTATTGTTTGCAATAGTGGTGGACGTTATTACAGAAAATGCAAGAAGGGTACTATTCAAAAGCAAGATAGATCCATGTGGAGTTTGTGGGAGGAGAGTCATGGCCAATTCAGTGTTGTGCACAAAATGTGGAAACTGGATTCATGGCAAATGTGAAAAAATAAAGAGAGCTACCGCTAGATTGGCAATGCATTTTGTTTGCTTGAAATGTAGAGGAATAAAGGAAGGGACGATGGATTCGATCGAGAAGTTGTGCGATGAAGTGGAGACAGTAAATGGATTTTGATATTTGGGAGACAGACTAAATGCTAGTGGTGGTTGTGAAGCGGCAGTTACAGCAAGAGTAAGAATCGGTTGGGTAAGATTCAGGGAAGGTGCAGAGTTGTTGCTTGGTAATAGGTTTCCTCTGAAGATGAAAGGTAAAGTTTATCGTTGTTGTGTAAGATCAGCAATACTGTATGGAAATGAGACATGGTGTCTAAAAGAAAATGAAAAAGCAATTTTAAGGAAAACGGAGAGAGCTATGGTGAGAGTCATATGCGGTCAGAATGTTGTTGACAGAAAGACGACTGAAGAACAGATGGACATGTTGGGGTATAAGGAAACTATAAACCGGTTAGCAACAGCGAATGGAGTTAAATGATATGGACATGTGCTGAGGAGAGATGACGATAGTGTTTTGAGGGTTGCTCTGAATTTTGAAATAAGTGGCAAGAGAAAGCGAGGACGACCGAAGAAGACCTGGAAGAAGCAAGTGGAAGAGGAGACAGATATGATTGGTTTGAAGAAGGAGAACGCCCCGAGACGAGACAAGTGGAGGGACGGAGTGCGAGCAATTGCAGAAGGAATGGGGTAAATCCGGCCATCTCTGCTAAAGGGACAACACCAGATAAAAACTGAATAACTAGTACTACTACTACTACTGTTTTCTGCTATTCTTTTTGATATTTACATCTCCCTCTCCAATAAGCTTTTTCCTTCAATTTCCAGAAAGCTTGTTAAGATGACTTTGCTATTCACATCGATTCACGCTGTCCTGCAGAGGAGCACTCCGTTCTTTCTCTTTGCTTTGCAGCTGCGCTCTTTTGCCTTTTTGGCGCTGAATGCAGCTAAATATTTCTTTCGACCAGATCCAACACCAATCTTAAGCCTGGTGGTCTTCCTGAGTGAAAGAAGCGGTTTGGAAATACCGCAAGGCTTTTGCTTCCGCTTACAAAAATAAACTAGAGTGCCAGGCTTACATCTCAGTTTGTAGGCATGCCTCTTTTGTCATCGCCAAGGCAAAGGCATGGCACGAAACGTGCTCATTTCTCTCCTAAATCAGTCTATTCTATCCTCTCCGTTGCTAATTCTACTTTTTCTTCCTCAACTTTCCCAACTGCTCCTGTCCCGGGGAGACGGCATCAGTATATGCCAACTACCTAGGATCTCACTTTCTTGCTCTCGGCTGAAGGCTTTGCGTTGAAGAGCAGGAGGCTACTTGTCTGAGCTCCGTCAAGCCTCGTGCTCCGAAGAGTTTCATTTTTCTTTCTGCTCTCTGCTCACCTCCAGTGAATCCTGCGGCTGCTGCCAACCTACCCACCTTTACCGGCTCAAGACAGAGTTGTTTGCTCCATGCTAAAGCACCCCCTTCGTTCTAGAATCGATCTTCTTCACATTCTTAATCTTTCTTGGTCTTTGCATTCCTTGCCGTCTGTGAAAGTCTTCATCTATAATTTCCTTTAACAAGATGATAAAATCTCATGATTTACCTGCTTCCTTCCGGCTTATCTCTCTCACCTCCTGTGTTTCAAAGCTGTTTCGGCGCATATTGCTCTACCGACTACTCTTTGCTTTGGAGTCTAACTCCATTCTTTCTTCTCACCAGACCGATTTCCGCCCTGGTCGGTCTACCTTGGATCAAATTTTTTATCTTTCTCAGTCCATTTCGGATGGGTTCAATAAACCCAAGCCAGTCTTTTGAACAATCCTGTCTACTATCAACTTCTCTAAAGCTGTCTCGCATTCCGCTCTTTTTTAGACGTTTGTTTCTGCTATTCCTCGTTCTTGCTTTGTTCAATGGGCTTGATCTTTCCTTGTTTACAAACCCGGTTGCGTGACTTCGCAAAATCACAAAAGTTGCTATTTTATGCCCACCTTGGTGTTCTGCGAGAAGTTGTTCTTGGTCCTGTTGTATTCTCTCTTTTTATCAATAATCTCCATGGTTTTTTACCTCATTCCGTCAGCTGCTCTCTTTATGCTGACAACTTATATATCTGGTGATCCTCCTCGGTACCTGTTGCTGAGGAGGCCACATAAGGAGCCCCATTAGACTGGGCTGATGATCTTTGCACTGGTATCTTTCAATTTTAGTAAATATGAGTAGTGCTTCTTCACATTGGCTTCCCACCAGGCCAATCTTCAACCCCGCCTCTCCCTGTTGAACTCTATTTTTTCCGCTACCATCCTACTCCCGCTTTTCTTGAGGTGACATTATACCCTTTTTTTCTAAACATTTGTCTCTGCTTAAGGCCAAGTTCTTTCATCTCAAGGCCGTACGCTGAATCTCTGCTTCCTCAAATGGTTTCTTCAAGGAGTCCCTTGCTCTTAACAAAGCTGTTCTTCTGTCCCTTCTCTCTTGTGCTTCACCCGGATGTTTTCCCCGCCTTTACCGTAGGTCTGATCGTGCCATCACCGGCTACCTACCGTTCTCTTCTATCCCTCTTAAAGGTATTCCTTCTTCCTTACGAGTCATTGTGACTCATTTCACTCTGACATCTTATGAGCGAGCTCTATCTCTTGCAATCTCCTTCCCATTTCAAGCGTAGCTGTACTTAGAATAAAACCTGGACTTTCCCCACTTTGAGAGACTTAGCGTCCACTCACCCGTTCACGCTTTTTCCTTCCTTCCATGGCAGGCTCTCTGCATGCTACCCTCTGCTCCATGCTTTCGGTCTGATCCTCTTTTTTTTCGGCAAGATGCAGCCCATGCCCACTTCGATTCTCTCCTATCTCGCGATCTTGTGATATGGACTGATGACTCTGTTCCTCTTCGTTTTGACACAGGAGGATTTGTCGTCCATGCCAAATACTCTTTCTGTAGTGCTCAGGCCACCCTTTCCTATGCGGCAGACCCAGTGTGTTCAAGCTTTTCTACCAAAGCCTGTGCCATTCTGCAATCTCCTTGCTGGTCTCGGTAGCACCAACAAAACTGCCATTTCTCTTCCCTTCTTCTTTTCTCAGACCCTCGGTGTGTCCTTGCTTCGCTTCCCTTTTCTCCGTCCTTCCTTCCATCATATCTATCAACAACTATCCTTTCTCTCCTTTTAATATCATGCTACAATCGGTCCCCAGTCGCTCATTTCTTCTAGAGAATGACCCAGCCGAATGAGTCGGCCAGATAGGGTTTGCTGCTCCAGCCATCCACTGTTCCATGTAGTTTCTCTCTTTCCTCTCCTGTCAACTCATATCTTTTCTCGGACTGGAGGCGTACTGTCTCATTTATATTCTTCGACTCGCAGGTTACCTCAGTATCCACTGAGGAGCTTGTGCTTCGTTTCGCTTGTAGTGTCCTCTGACGTCTTCGCTGCAAAGAACACAGTCTTCTGTTAAACTTGTATGCCTCTAGAATTGACAGAATTGAGAATTCTTCGTGAGAGCCTCTGGTCATCCAATTCAGAACACCCTTCATCTCATGCTGCCTTGTCCTGCGACGGCCTCTTTGCGCCGCTCGCTCTGTGGTGACTCCTCTTCGGCCTTTGGTCCAGACGATGGGTATTTTCCCAGTTTCTGAGCCTCCATGGTTTTCCTCCTTACCCCCATCCCTCGGTAGGAGTAGGGTAACAACAACAACCTTTGGCCCGAGCCTTGTGGAGTTTCCCAGCTTATGAGGTTCTACGGTCTCCCGCCATGTCCCCATCCCTTAAAAAGAGTCTGGTAACAACATCAGTTGGCAGCACTGCGAAAATATGGTGTGGGGAGTGTCTGGGGTATCTGGGACCTTCGAGTAGATCAACAGTCATTTCGGCCCAACCCTACGCGATCGGGGCCACGCCATCGCGTGCAGGCGGCGATTGATTGTTGCAACTTGCTTAGTTTAGTTGTCATTGTTATAGCTACTTGATCTTTTTGTGGACTAATCTTATGTAGTACAATATATGTGATTTTTTTCAGCCAGCAAATCTGCATTGTCCATTTAAAACATCAAAATCTTGTATTATTTTTGGATTTCCTTAGTAAATGTTCATGCCTCGCATCCATTTTTTGTAATGGGAAAGATAAAGGTTTTTAATTCGTAATTTTGTTGCAAAGTTAAATTTCTTGCAATTTTTTCATTTCCAAGAACTTTACCTTTGGTGCCCCAATTTTTTGGGTTTACCTTTTTCTCACTTCTTCCGTCTTCGGTGAAACAGCTTCTTTCTTATTAAAAGTATTTAATATTTTTAATTTGTTTATTGTTAACCTAAATGTTCTATAGTGCATGTTTTTTGTTTTACCAATGCACATAGCCTTTGTTTTCTATACTTCGAGATCTATTCCATAGCTCTAGCAAATTTTGTAGATTTTATTGACTCTAACTTGCAGCTCCTTTTTGGGTAATACTATTAGTAGTGTTATCTGCATAGTTGATAGTAATAACTTTTTTCCATTTAATTTTTCCAATTTGATCGCGAAGGGACTTCATGATTGTTTTCCAAATAGGTTGAATAAGACAAGTGACACAATAAGTCCCTGTCTTACACCCCGCTTTATATCTGCTTGATTGTTGTATTGTAATGTTGGATGAAGATCTAAACTGAAGCAGTCCACCTGACTGATGTTCACTATGCCAGATCCTAAGTTCTTTTCTTGCATAACTTCCAGCCGCATTATCGATTTCTTGGAGTTAGCCCTATAACGCCTAGCGCAAACAATTCTTCGCGTTTCGTTCAATTCGCTTTATACGCGCAATAAATCATAATATTTCGCAAGATCGACAAGCATCAAGATTTCTTAACGTTTTACTTTCACGATGAAACTTTTAAATCCGGGTTTTTGTTTACTAATAGAAATGCTGAGTTGTACTTTTTTCAACTAATGCAAGTGACTTGGTCATCTGGCAGTAGATAGGCTTCTGATATGTCTTACCATGGTTTATGGGTTGATTTGTTGCTGCCATGTTTTGATTTCTGCTCTACGATATAATCATTATTTTTGCAAGAGCTCACACGTTGATTTGTAAATACAGTCACGTTTCGTAATAAATTGTTTCGAGCGGCAAGAAAACTTTACATTCGTCTCTGCGCTGACTTCCGTCAAAGTATGGAACCTTCATCAATCTTTGGAAATGGCATGTATTTGTCAAAATTTGTTGAAAGTGAGTTTGAGAAAAGTGGCAGTGATGGATTGGAAGATATTACTGGATTTGAGCCCTGCAACCAGAAGTATAACGGGATCCGAGTTCCGCACTGTTGGTGTGTATCATTTTCCTGAAATAGAATAAAAAGGGCAAAAGGTACAAAAACCCAGATTGCAGTGGTGTGACAGTGTATAACTGAGGCAGTTCTGTGGTGAACCTCTACCTTACAAAAAGCAGAAACTTTCACACCTAATAGTTTAGAGCGGTTGGCTGAGTGGCCTCCAACCCTACCAAGAAACTTTTTGTTGGATATCTGCGAAATATTTCCTTCAACCAGTTTGACTGTTTCTATTGAAAATAGAGGTTTTCAATGGCTTGTTCTGCTTTGTTGAAGTGATTTTTGACTGGCGTAGTTTGCTATACAACTTTGCCCTTATGGACAAAAGTAAAGAATTCTTCACACTTTTTATGCTAAAAAATAATTTTTTTAAATTCTTTCCTACTACACCTAACAAGGCAATTGATGAACAAAAATATTTTTTGGCGCATTAGGCAAATTAAGGCGTTAAAGGGTTAAGTAAGAAAATAACTATTGGTTATCACTGTCTCTGTACATTCTTGTGACCGAATTTCGGGCCCAGTAGAATTCTGCTATAAGTGTGATTTCATGTTGTGTTTTGGCATTCTCCACAATCTTTCCGATAATCAATTCTGTCGAAGGCTTTAATGCAGTCAATGAACTATAAAAAGGTTGGTCATTAATCTGTTATCATTTTTTCAAGAATTGTTCTTAGCGTGAAGATGGCATCCCTTGTTTATCTCGTGTTTATCCAAGTTTAGTATCTTTGAGTAGTCTTTCAATTATTAATGATATTCTTTGCTGATAATTTAAAAAACCATTTTTGAAGCATGACTAACCAAATTTCTGGTTCTATAGTCGCTGCATGTAATAGCTCGATAATTTTTGATATGGATATGAATGCGTTGAGCATAATGTCATGTTGCATTTTACTTTTTTTATATTTTGTCCATGAGTTTGGTTAAACCTCATTGTTTTTCATTTGTTCCAAGCATCTGTAGATCATACTTTACAAAAATTTATGAGACTCGATTCCAATATTAAGCTGTTTATGAGTGAAATACCAAAAGCAATTCGTGCCGGGTGCACGCAAGGATGTTGTTTTTTTTTCAATTTCTTCTCGAGCATTTTCGTTGCATTTTTTCTAATTTATTGTATTATAAAATGCAATTGTTTAATTTGTGTAAAATCAATTATAAAATGTAGTCAAGGTCATGCAACGAATAACACGAATTTATTTGAAAACTCCAGTAACGTGGATAAAACCATTATAATTTTGGTCTTTACCGTCAGAATCTTAAAATAGGAAAAATTAAGATTCCATTTTTAATCTGACTACGCCTTTTCCCACCACCTTTCTAGTTGAGAGTCTTGGTCTCAACAAATGAAAAACCTTTTTGTATAATAGCGATTACTGTTTTAATGTACAGTGTGTTGGTCATTTACAGGTTTTAAAGTTGTAAAAATATTATGATGGCAAAGCCTGATTGTTAATAAATGAATGAGTAAGGTAATATATTTTTGTCAGCACAACGAGTAGCCTAAATGCAACATCTGTAAACAACTTTTTCAACCAAAACATAATTACAATTGATTTGACTTGAGGTTGTGCTCCGCCTGCTATTCAAATGCCAAGATTTTGCACTAAAAGCGCTTTTTTAAACTGGTCTGTTTTCGTATCATATGGCCAGCAGTATAAATTTTTATGCAAAAAAAGCATTTTCGCCGCTATGTGTACTGCAAATATTTTTCTTTTGGTTGTTACTCCCCAGTTTGTCAATCGATACTTACATTCGATGCAAAAGTTTATGAGCTTTGAGTAAAGCATTGTGCGCAAAATGATAAGGCCAGCTCACTGTCTACCAGTTGCCTACAAACTTATTGCGATTCATCTCGTGTGAAGACACCGAGAGTAATTTATGTAGAATTAAAAGTATACTTCTTGAACTTTAACAAAAACTGCTTGAGTGAGATATCAATAAACATATTAAGGCATATAGGCTAACCTGCAATCAGTTGAATAAAATACCACTTCCACGACCGGTTTCGTTCCTATTAGAACTCGTCAGGTGGACTCAGGTATTGAACCGACGGTCACATGAATTGCTTCATGCGGTTTACTGCGGTTTTTTAATATCTTAAACAGGCTAACACCAGCTCCTATAATTCGTATCAATAAACATATATATTATATTTTGTAGGTCGTCTGATATTAGGTGCATACAATGACCATCTAATTCATGTGTGGGACACTGTACGTGGTGATAAAGTTGCCGCGCTTTTCGGTCACGAGAACCGGATCAGCTCTCTGCGAATGTCTCCTGATGGAACTGCTTTCTGCACTGGAAGCTGGGACTGGACGCTGCGTGTAAGTTTATGATGTTGTTTAATTGCTGCGACAAAAACGGCCACCTGACCGCACATGATGGAAGACCCTAGAGGCCCGTGTGCTGCCATTCCTCACGGCTAGGATCAGAAATTACTTGAAGAGAAAGAGTTGTCGACTAAAGGTCGATAGCAAGACAGGATGAGACTAGAGGTGTCCTAAGTTGGATGACCGAAAGCGCTGCCCGAAGGATTTCAGTTGTGCAAAACTAAGCATTTGAAAGAAGGCTTTGTCCATTGCTTAAAGCGAGAGAAGACAGCGATCGTAGCAAGGCAACACAAGGTCATCAGTGGAAACCGAGATAAATGTGTCGGAGAATTTTGAGGTGTCGCATGCCTCCAGGGCAAAAGAAGTGAGTGGATGCGAGTTATAAGGAAAGAGAGGCCGCAAGAGACCGTGTGACCAAAGTATAAGTAGTTTTTCCGCTGTGTCGTTACTGGAAGAATGAGTAACCGGGCCCTTTGCATGATGAGAGTAGAAAGTACAGCAAGGGCAAAGCGACAGTCTTAGAGAATTTACATGAACTTGACAATTTATTACATAAGAGAGCAACGTAGAGCTTTGGAGACTGCGAAGTAGCCTTACGGTTTGTTAGTTCTCAGCCCACTTGATAGATTTAATGCTGCCGAGACCAGCAGAGAGCTTGCAAAATCGTGCAAGGAAATGAAGGGGTGACCTTAATGCATCTAAGTTAGCAATTGGTAAAGACGCTGAAACCTTTGCCGAAAGAAGAGACTACATAAGCATGACTGGCTATAGACATAAACCAGAAAATATAAATGTTCCGTGTATGATGTAGTAATGTGTTTCTTTGATGAAATAATGTAATTTAGACAGTTTAATGATGCATTAGTTCCAACTTTGCTGCAATATATCGTTGTGTTTTAATGTAATACATCAATGACTGTTTGCCAAGGCAAATAAAAAAACTGCGGTAATTCTCGTCAGTCTATTCAACCATTGCTAACAGTTCTGCTTAAAATATATTATGCATGTTAAGCTATAACTGCGCTTGAGGAAAGCAGCTTCTCATTATTGTAGTGGTGATAATGACTTAATTGTTTATAGGTGTGGGCGTGAAATAAGTACTGCGGAACAAATGCTGATGTCTTTTATCCACTGAAGTTATATTTATTTTCGTTTTGTTTTGAACAAATACACGGTTAGACATACAGTGCCTGACAAAAAGGTTGGCTCACTTTGCAATTTTTTAGTTTTTTACATTAAATTCTTTAAGTTTGTAAATTTATGAAAAGTTTGGAAGGTAAAATCAAAAATTTCAATATTTTTTTATTTTTCTTACAAAAACACAGTCATAATAACTTAGTATCATTCACTGATTAATAATGAGTTGGATATCCTTTTTCTCTAATCACTTTTTGGCACCTGCGCCTCTTGGAAAAGATCAAATTTTCACATTCATTTTCAGTCATTTTATTCCATTTTTTTGAACTGCCTGCCACAGTTCATCCTCATTCATGTACTTTTGATAAGAGACGCGAGATTTGGGCACCTTCCAGGCATTTTGTATGGGATTGAGGCCTGGACTCTGAGCAGGCCATGGCAAGACCTGCAGTCCCATCTCTTCAATTTTGTCGCAAACGGTCTTTGCCAAGTGGCGTGGCGCGTTATCGTGTTGAAAGATGGACGCAATAAGCATATTTTTATCCATGTACGGCTCAACAACATTTGTGAGGATGTCAATGTATTTTTTGGCATTGACATGGCCATCAACCCGAATGATTGGTCCAAGTCCTTTGGCAGTCATGCAAGCCCACATCATCAAACCGCCTCCACCTCCTTGGACAGTGGGCCTAGTACAACGAATTTTGTATTTTTTGTTCTTCCCAGGCGTCACACACACACACACAATTCCACGGCTGGAGATCCTTTGAATCTTGGATTCATCGGAGAACAACACACGACTCCATTTGCTATTACTCCAACCCAAATGTTTTTTAGCCCATTCATATCTGACTTTTCTATTTTTCTGATTCACAAGAGGCTTTTTTTGAGCGATATGTCCCATCAATTGATTTTCGCACAATCTTTGAATTGTGCGAATAAAGAAGTCGTGAGGTGGAAGCATGTGCGAATTCTATTTGGCTGATCTGAATCTGTTGGCCTTGGACTTCCTGCATATCAATCGTTCCATGGTTGGATTTGTTTTTCTTGGACACCCACGACTTTTCTTAGCTTCTGTATCTCCAGTTTGCTTGAAAAGACGAATAATTCTGGAAACAGTTGATTGAGGACAATTGAGGCTTGCAGATATGGAATGACTTGAAAAGCCTTCCAAATGCTTGTCAATTATCAATTTTCTAATTTCTGGGCAAGTAGTTTTGCCAGGCATAGTGAAAAAATGAATGTGGTATAATGATTTGTTATAAAAATGATTATAATTCATTGTCTTTATGAGTCAACCTTTTTGACACCATCAATTTGAGCACATCGTAAATAAGTTAATAATTATTAAGTAAATATACAATTTTTTTACATTTAGCATATGCCTATCAAAGAACATTTGTTGTTTTATATATTCTTTTAAGAAAATTCAAGTTTGATACAACTTTTATAAAAATATAACTAAAAAATTGTGAAGTGAGCCAACTTTTTTGTCCGGCACTGTATATTTGTCTATATTCTGTGGTTTGCCTGTACTTGCCATGTGCTTTTGTTATCTAGAAAATCTGTATTTGCATCGTATGATCATGTAATCTTGTAATAAAAATCAAAGCTTGTGACTTGCTTCCTTGATACGCTCTGACTTCGTTGGTCGTATCATTGCTCCAATCCAGCGATTGAGAGATCGCGAGTACAACGCTTGCTTATGCTTTCGGTTCTACTCATGGAAATGGACCTTACGTGAGTTCCGGACACAAAGTGATGTGTTGGAATATCATCCTATCCATTCGGTTCCCGCTACAAGACGATAGAATGATTTTACAATTTTTGCATGACATAATGGACTATTTCTAGTATTCATACAAATTCGCAGATTCGTAATTGCTTTTTGGACAAGAGGTTAATCAGTAAGCATGTTCAGTAGAGGGAATAAAGTCCGTTTAGTTTACTAATTTTAAAAACCGCAGTAATTTGAAGTTTTTTCTCATATCTGAAGTACAGTATATGAGCCCTCTAGCTTCGTTAGCTGATCAAGTTGCCAAGCAACTATTCATGATTGCGTAAAATCTTCATTTCATAATGACTAGTAAAATTGGAGAGAAGTCGGTTTCGAAACCACTGCGTTCAAACGAAATGAAGAAAAGAAAATATATCTATCCCTTAGCAGTATGAAAAGAAAGGTGAGAAAACTAATGGTGGCTAATCAGTTCACCAGCTTTAGCTAGGATCGTGGTTTCCAACCTATTTCTGATCGTCCCGCATACCACATTTCAGAGAACTCATTCAAGCAACTACCACCTTATTCATAAGAAGACAAGATGAAACAACTACAAAAGTCCTGTAGTTGCGACAGCTGCGTTTGTTTTCCACCAGCTAGTTCATGCGTTGGCTCACAGCGCGTCCAAGGTTACACTAGAGCGCGACGTATCATTCTGTTTTATCGATTTGATGGTCGTCATGACTGAGAGGGCAAATTTACTGAATGAAGAAGCAAAAAGCACTTAATGTCAGTTTTATTCTTTTACTTTTCAAAATTTTAATAAGTTTTAGTTTTAGTAACTGATATGGCTAACTGTTGTTTTTGTAGTGATTGCGTGCATATTTGCTTTTAATTTAATTTGGCTTCATTTTTAATATCACCATCAGTATTTCCCATACCTGGTGTTAAATATCAACGTTAACATTTGGTATAGGAAATTGCATTGCTTTCACATCAACTTTATCAAAACTCCCAGTGTTTTATCGTGTCACGTGATTCGTGTTCGCACTTATGTATGTTCGCATTGCTTATGATAATTATTGCTGGTCAACCATCCGCTTCGCTCATGCTTTAAGTCAAGTTACTGCTGCTTTGCTAATTTTGCCCTCATGGCTCATATTCCGTTAATATATTTTATTGACTGTCATACCGAGTGAGGAATAATTCCACTATAATTCTGTTTGTTAAATACTGCTATTTAAATGCTATTGATTGTTACCAGCAATAAAAAAGGAACAACTCTATATCGAGTGAAAAATAATACGGTATAGTAAAATAACGAACTCACGACATTGGTGCCCCGAGTGAGTCACGACATTGGTGCTTCGAGTGAGGAGTGAGTCATGTCGTGGGTTCGTTATTTTACTATACCGTATTATTTTTCACTCGATATAGAGTTGTTCCTTTTTTATTGCTGGTAACAATCAATAGCATTTAAATAGCAGTATTTAACAAACAGAATTATAGTGGAATTATTCCTCACTCGGTATGACAGTCAATAAAATATATTAACGGAATATGAGCCATGAGGGCAAAATTAGCAAAGCAGCAGTAACTTGACTTAAAGCATGAGCGAAGCGGATGATTGACCAGCAATAATTATCATAAGCAATGCGAACATACATAAGTGCGAACACGAATCACGTGACACGATAAAACACTGGGAGTTTTGATAAAGTTGATGTGAAAGCAATGCAATTTCCTATACCAAATGTTAACGTTGATATTTAACACCAGGTATGGGAAATACTGATGGTGATATTAAAAATGAAGCCAAATTAAATTAAAAGCAAATATGCACGCAATCACTACATTTTCATCACTTCTTGCGTTCTAAATCTGGTGATGCCTTACCAGCATCTCACATACCAGCCATCCACAGGTCAAACTTAAAGGTGTACTGGCATATTATAAGCTAATTCAGAGTTTCTTCAAACGTGGTATCCCTGGGGGTCACGGAGCGGTTCTCGGGGGGGCACAAGCAAAGGCCTTCACTAGTATTGCAAAGCCCAAGTGTCAAGATATTAAGTATTCATCAGTTTAAATGTAAGGCCGTTTAACACAAAAATTGACACTAATGCCGAAGAAGTAGAGGAGTGGGCAGACTTCAAAGTTTCGAATACGATAAAGCGGTCATTTAATAACAAAATCGACAACTCCAGCTTTTATTTGTCTTTTCATGATTCATATCCACTATTCAGCAAGAAAGCTTGCGTAATTCTCGTTCAATTTGCAACTACTAACTTTTGCGAAATTGGATTTTCTGATCTGGCGTCCATAAAACCAAATCCAGAAATCGCCTCAATGTATGCAGTGACATCCGCCTTGCTCACTCCAAGACGGAGCCGAATATCAAAGATCTCGGGCGAGTAAAAAAGCATTGCACCAATCAACAGCCGTCTCAAGGTGGTGGTGCGGTCCCCGACCCCATTTGGGTTGGGTCGAAATGACTGTTGGCCTTCCCGACGGTTCCAGTTACCCCGGGCACTCCCCTTCATTTTTTCGCTATGCTGCCCCCTGAACGACCGCAAAAGGGCAGCACACAGCTTCTTCAAAATCAGTTGCTTGTTTTCTCTTTTTCTTTTCTCCTGCCCTTTTCTTGTTCTTCTTCTTTTCCTCATTCTTCTCCTTCTCTTGATGAGCGGTAACGTTAATCCCAACCCTGGCCCCATGATCTTTCCTTGCTCTGTGTGTGCTGGAAATGTGACCTGGCGGGGCAAGTCAGTGCAATGCTGCACCTGCTTCAAATGGATCCATCTAAGGTGTTCACAACTTTCCCTTTCCAAATTCAGAGCTCTCACTCTTGGAGCTGCTCCCTCTGCCGTAACACTGTAACTCCCTCCTCGGACTCTTTCGACATGTATACCTCCCCTGTACAATCTGGCCCCCCTCTGCTAATGCAGCACTCTTACCCCACCCTCGTCTCCAAACCTATTATCTCCCATCTGACCATTTTATATCTTATCCCTCTGCACCCTCACCACCGTCCCTTGCTCCTGGCTGTCCTTCTGCGCCTCCTGCCTCCTCTCCCCCCTGACTCTCTCAGGGTTCTTCAATGGAATGCTGGAGGTCTTCGAGCCAGGAGCACTAAACTACTTCACTTTCTCTCGTCTCACCCTGTCTATCTGTATCCAGGAATCCAATCTTAACTCCTCTTCCTCTTTCCGGATTCTCTGCTCTGTATTCTGATCGTACCCACTCCTGGTCTGGCATTCTCTCCCTTGATGCCACGCACGCTAGCGGCGGCGTTGTCATTTTCGTCAGGCAAGGCCTATTCTTTTCTGAACTTTCTACCTCCTCTCTTTCTTCGCTTGATCCCTACTCTGATTATGTAGGGGAACCGACTCCTTTTCTCCCTCCATTTTTCCTTTCTCCAGAAATCTCTTCATTCTGGGGAACTTAAATGCCATCACCCCCTCTGGGACTCAAGAGATACTTCCGACCCCGCGAGGAGGAAGAATTCGACTGGGTCATCTTTTTTGACTTCCTCCCCCTCAATGACCCTGACACACCCACCCTTCTCCATTGCTCCTCTGGCAGTGGCTTTTCTGCTGACATCTCTTTTGCTCCCTCTTCTCTTGCTTTTTCTTGCTTGATTCTGCGCAATTCCACCCAAATGTCTTTTGTCAATTGCGTTTCAAAAACGATGGTCTTATTTTGAAACAATATTTGGCTATGCGAAAAAACACAAACTTTTTATTACTAGTTTCACAACTATCCATTGGGTAAAGCGGTATTGTTAACCTCGACATTACTGACGGGAGCCCTGCCAGGAGACGCCGGCACAGCCGGCTAGTTTCGTAAGAAGATAGTTGCTCGATTACTTTTGCTTTTTTACATTTAGACCTTATTTCTTAAACATCAACTATTATTTCTTCTATTACTTTTTCACACGTAGACCGACTTTGTTGGTTTGAGTGTTGATATAGAGCGGATTGAGATTTAGCCATTCTTCGTCTGTCCGTTATTTTGCTTATTCCTTTGTGAATCTTGGTTTTTTCTTAATAGGCTTTTTCTTTCCAACCACTTCATTTGTTACGTTTATTAGTACATCCTCAAATTTGTTCCAGGAGGTCTTCATTAGAAGTGGTTTCTTTTCCAGGTTCTCTATTGCTTTAAATCTATTTTTGTTTCAATGCTGTACTGATTTCGAGCATCCTTGTCGCTTAAGAAAACTCTCCAAGTTAAGTTTCAGTAGTCTCTGTGGTTTCTGCGTCCTTTTCAGTTTCATGACATAATCCATTATTACAGGGACATAATCAGATGCGCAATCCGCTCCTAGATTTGTCTTAACCTTGGTTATGTTGTTTCTGAATATTGTGAGAACCAAAATGTAATCTGTTTAGTTTCTTATTTTACCGTACGGACTCTTCCAAGAGTAGAGACGTCTTTTTGTATTCTGAACCAGGAATTAGACACAATGTAGTCCCCAATTTTTTACAAATTCTCTTTGCCGGAATCCATGAACATTTCCTTCTCCAAGGCCAAATGGTCCGGCATGTTTCCCATCGCGATTATTTGCAATCTTTGCATTAAGTCGCTCATTACTATAGCTATTTCATTGTTTTTTTCATTCTTCTTCAATTCTTCTATCTGTTCATACAGTTCCTCTACTTTTTCGTCTCTGTGATCTGTCGTCAGCATACATACCTGTTTGAGGTTAAGTCAAAAGGTTTTCCTTTCAGTTTAATCATAGCAGTCTTTAATTGATGGCAGAGAATCCCATTAGCGATTTGACAGCTCTTTTGACAGTAGTACACCAACTCCATTTGTATATTTGCTTCCATTAGAGTACACGAGTTGATAACCATCACTTGTGGTAATTTTTCCGATGTTTGTCCATCTTGTTTCACATAAACCCAAAATATCTATCTTTAATAGCTCCATTTCTTTTCGTACATTTTCAAGTTTTTTGCTTTGGTATAAGGACTGAACATTTTATGTACCAATTTTGATATGAAGATTTCGTTTAATGACAACCAAAGTAGACTCATTCTTATTCCTGCCGACGCAGCAACAGATATGAGCATCTCAGCACTGATAACGTCGTTACCAGTATTTATTTTTTTTTATTCTTTATGTTCAAAGAATCGTTTTTTGGGAATTGTTGGTAGAGCGGATTCCCGTGTTTTTTTTCCACGTGAATGCCGTTGGCCATATAAAATGGCTCATCCGTCTTCCTGAAGTCCCCTTCAGCTGGGCTGTCACGAGCCACATGCTATTTTTTCAAGGTATGCCTCTCCAGATCCGCCTGTTTTAGCGTAGCAAGTCCACCACATACAGGCAACGGTCTAGAATCAGGACTTGATTTTCACCAAGCTCTAACTCCCTGGGATGCGAGGACAAATGTCAGATGAGAGGCTGTGTGTTACGCTTCAATCTGTGAGTAGTGCTACCTCTATAGAGCCCTTGACCGACTGTAGCCAATAAATTTATATTGTAACATAGGTTGGCAAGCTAGGTTATCAAACAAGACAAAGTTGCCGACCTCAGAAAATTTAGCAAATGTTTTAAGAACTCGGGTAATTAGAAATGTGAAATAATTACAACCAGTGCTTTACCGGGGATATATTAGTGAGGCTGTTCATCCAGCATGTCGTAAGAGGCGACTATTGGGTATCAGCCTATGTTAACTAAGGTTGGGGGTCCCTTCATGTCTAAAAACTGAGGTTGGAAGAAAGCAAGGGCATGCTCTCCGAGAAAATAGAGCTCCAAAAATTACCTCACGAAAGAATTTGTTAAAGAATAGGCCTCAGTCCCCGGCAGCTTTTAAATGGGCAGGGGGTGCAAAGAATCTCCGTGTTACAGAAATTTGAGGTAAGATTTAGAAGTTGGAATGTTGGAAGTTTTTGTGGAAGAGTTACGGAAGTGTGTGGACCGTTAAGAAAGAGAGAAGTGGATATGTGCTGTGTACAGGAAGTAAGATGGAGAGGGCAAGAAGCCCGATTTGTTGGTTGCAGAGGTAGGAGATATAAGCTGTGGTGGTCTGGAAATAATGATGGAATAGAAGGGGTTGGAATATTAGTGAAAGAAGAACTTTGCGAAAAGGTTGTTGAAGTCCAAAGAAAAAGTGACAGAATGATGGCAATTGTGCTGGTTTTTGAGGAAAAAGTTATGAGAGTTATATGTGCATATACTCCCCGGGTGGAAGATCAGAGTGCGAGAAAGATGAAGTGGTTCTTGGTCTGGAGGACTTCAACAGACATGTTGGGAGACGGATTGATGGTGTGCATGGTGAGTATGAAATTGGCAAAAGAAATGTTGGAGAAAAGAAGACTACTCGAGCTTTGTGAAGAAACGGAGTCGTGTGTGGCAAATACATGGTTTCAAAAGAAAAGAGAAAAATAACATACAGTGTGGGTGGAAACGAAACTGAGATCAATTTTGTATTGGTTGGTAAAAACAACAGAAAGTATTTAAAAGACCTGAAAGCCATCCCCTGGGAATTGCAACATCGGCTGGTGATAACAGACATAGACAAAAGAAAGTTGAAGAAAGTATTGAAGAACGAACAAACTATTAGAAGGAAGGTTTGGAAGTTGAAGGAAAACAGCATGAAAAGAAGATTTCAAGAAAGAGTTAAGGGAATTGGTTCATGGTTGAGCACCCAATCTATGGAATACTTTTAAAAATAGTATGCTGCAAGCTTGTGATAAAGTACGTGGAAAAAAGAAGGGTAAGAAAAAATCATGAGGATACATGGTGGTAGAATGAAGAGGTGAAGGAAGCAATACAAAAAAAGAAAGTGGCATATAAAAAGATGTGCAAAAATTGATCGGAGAAAAACAAGGCTAAATATAAGAAAATCAAAAATCCAACAAAAAAGTGATTACTAATTCTCTAAGAAAGAAGCTGAAAAAGAGTTAATAAAATTGAACAAAAAACCAAAATAACATTTTTACACTGGTTAAGTTCATGAAAAAAGATGGAAAAGATATTGAAGGAGGTAGATGCATAGAGGAAAAGATGGAAGGTTAGGTTTCACTGCAAAAGACAAAAAAAGGATATGAAAAATCACATGGAGGAGATTATAAATAAAGAGAATGATTGGGATAGATAGTAGCAAGTATGGTAGAGGGACCTATTAAAAATGTTACACCAAAAGAAATAGCGATAGCAATAAAAGTGATGAAACCAGGAAAGGCAGCTGGACCCTCTGAGGTATGTGCAGAGATATATCTGCTAGTGGAGAAATAGGGGTTAGTGTGATGGGTGGAACTTTACAACGGGTTTTAGATGGAAAAGTATGCCAGATGAATGGCAAACAAGTGTGCTGGTACCAATTTTCAAGCGAAAGGAAGATGTTTGAAGTTGCAATATTTACAGAGGAGTAAAGCTGTTACAGCACGCCATGAAGATCGTTAAAAGAATGCTGGAGAGAAAAATTCGAGGAAGTAATAAATATTGATTCAATGCAGTTTGGTTTTATGCCTGAAAGAGGAACGATAGACGCATTGTTTGTAGTGCCAAGAATGCAAGAGAAATATAGGCATACGAAGAAAAAGTTGTACATGTTTTGTGGATATTGAGAAGGCATTTGATAGAGTTCAAAAAAAAGTGATGGAGTGGGCAATGAGAAAAAAAGGTTTACCAGAAGTAATTGTAAGAGCGGTGATGAGCCTCTATCACGGGGCACAAACCCCCCCACCCCGGAAAAAAAAAAAAAAAAAAAAAAAAGTTCGACTGGGATATGAGTCACGAAGAATTCTTGATATAAGTTGGTGTACATCAAGGATCTGTGTTGTCGCCCCTGCTTTTTTGTAATTGCAATGAATGTAATCATGAAAAATGCAAGAGAAGGATTGATGAATGAAATTTTGTATGCGGATGACTTGGTTTTAACGAATGAAAGTAGAGAGAATTTGAAAGAACAGTTTTTAAAATGGAAAGAGGCGTTTGAACGCAAGGGGTTGAAGGTGAACCTCAAGAAAACCAAAGTAATGGTGAGCGGTTCGGAAGGTGAGGTACTCGAGAGTAAAGTTGATCCATATGCCAAGTGCGGCAAGAGGGTAATGAAAAATTCGGTGATGTGTACAAAGTGTGGTAAATGGGTACATGGTAGATGCGCGAAAATGAAAAGGGTGATTTCAACTCTGGCAAAAGGTTTTGTTTGTGAACTATGTGTTTATACAAAGGAAGGAATTGTGGAACCAGGTGAAGAAATATCAATTTTTGACTATTGTGACTTTGTGAAGAGCTTTTGTTATTTGGGAAACAGTTGAACTCCAGTGGCGGAAGTGAAGTAGCGTTAACAGCAAGAACGAGAATTGGATCGATAAAATTTAGAGAATGCGGGAAGTTACTTTACGGGAGAAAGTTTTTGTTAAAAATGAAAGGAAGGATTTATCAGAATTGCGTAAAATCAGCAATGCGGTATGGGAGCGAGACGTGGTCTCTAAGAGAGAATGAGATGGCAATTTTGAGAAGAACCGAAAAAGCCATTATGAGAGCAATATGTGGAATTGAGATGATTGAGAAAAGAAGGAGCCAAGAACTTACCAGTTTGCTAGGTTTAAAGGATACTTTGGATGAACTAGCCAGGGCGAGTGGAATGCAATGGTATGGGCATGTTTTGAGAAGGGATAATGGTGGTGTTTTGAGAAGAGCGTTAGATTTTGGAGTGGCAGGAAGAAGAGGGCGTGATCGACCAAACATGACGTGGAAGGGACAAGTGGAGGAGCATACCAATTAGATTGGACTAAAAAGGGAGAATGCCATTGGCAGAGTGAAGTGGCGTAATGGTGTTTACGAACTGTCGAGAAGCACGAGGTGAATCCGGCCACCTGCGTTAACGCAGTCTAAACAGGATTAAAAAAATTGGATCTCTCTGTCACTCTTTCTCTCTATACAGGGTGTCCCAAAAAGATGTATACACTCTTTGAATCGTTATAACTTAATCAAGTTATTGATTTTTGCTTTCAAATAAATTGATGCAAAAGAAAGAATAAACATTTAAAGAATTTGTGAGAAAAAATATACAAAAACATATCAAATTAAATCTTAATAACACAAAAGACACTTGGGGCAATTTCAGAATGTTTACAAATTGACGAGTTCACATATGTACTCAAACTGGTGGCAGTTTTGCTCAATACGCTTTTCATATCTTGAAGAAATGGACTTAGAAAAGTCCAGCAACATTTTCTCTGGTATTTTAGCACATTCTTTTTCAATTGCTACTCTCATTTTAGCAATTGTTTTAGGTTTCCTACTGCAAACTTCGTTTTTTAGAAACCGTTGGAAGAAAAGAAACAGTTAGGATGTTCACCTAGTTTACCAGATTTGACACTGGTAAATTTCTTTGTGTTACTGTTTCTAAAAAACGAAGTTTGCAGTAGGAAACCTAAAACAATTGCTAAAATGAGAGTAGCAATTGAAAAAGAATGTGCTAAAATACCAGAGAAAATGTTGCTGGACTTTTCTAAGTCCATTTCTTCAAGATATGAAAAGCGTATTGAGCAAAACTGCCACCAGTTTGAGTACATATGTGAACTCGTCAATTTGTAAACATTCTGAAATTGCCCCAAGTGTCTTTTGTGTTATTAAGATTTAATTTGATATGTTTTTGTATATTTTTTCTCACAAATTCTTTAAATGTTTATTCTTTCTTTTGCATCAATTTATTTGAAAGCAAAAATCAATAACTTGATTAAGTTATAACGATTCAAAGAGTGTATACATCTTTTTGGGACACCCTGTATATATATATTTTTTTTTAAAAAAAACGCTTTTCTATGTGCTGAAGAATGTAAGAAACCTCAATGAATTCATTCCTAATATACCTCAAAGAAATTTTTAAGTATTTGTTTTTATTTGTAGTAGAATACAACATTTTTTTTACCATAAAAAGCTATCTTTTGCAAGAGGTATGCCCTAACTCCATTAACTTGGTAGCAACATCTCCAACGCTTTGACCTCATTGATAAAAATGTGCTTACATGGAGTAATGACTGTACTGGTCAAACAAATATTGAGTTTTAGACTTCAGTAAATACTGCATGCTTGAAAATAATAAATCTCGGACTGGCTACTGTTTTCACAGCAATAGTAATTATCTTGGTTCCTAAAAGTGATATTGATACTTGCTCCGCTGAGATCATCTCGTAAGATTTTCAATGAGGCGATGTATGTACATTGAGACAATGTATTAATTCTTGAAAAGTTATTTTGTAGTAAAAAATTTAAAGATTGCTTGAAGTAGCATATTTCGGAAGCTTTTTGTCTGAGACTACATCAAAGGAAAATCGTCAAAAAAAGAAATACGCAAGTAAACGGAGCTTTTACAGAGGAGGTTGGTGCCTTCCTGACTGAAGCAAAATCAGAGATCTTTTTTCAGAGTAATAAGTTCCCCGCAAAAGAGTAGTTACAAACAAAATATGTGGATTCAAAATAGTTTTTTGTCTTAAAATTATATCCGTTTTCAAGTAAATTGATGTAATCTTTGATCCCTCCAGCGCCTTGATGATGCTATCTGAATAAGTCCGGATACAAATTTTAACTTCACTTTCTTGTCTCCCGATAATCGATGGCGGAACAATAATCAAGCCATTCATTTATTTATCGAAGATTTGAAATATAACACACGTTTTATGGGAGATAAGAACAATTAAAGGGAAGCGTTAAGCGCGAGATAGTAATTATGGTGTTAAATTCGGTTTATCTTACTTCTACAAATACAAAGAATCATATTACTATTTCTTTTTCTACACATTCATACAGAGCAGCCTTCAATAAACGTACCGTACTTAATGCTTTATTAAAGCTGATGTGTACTGCAGCATGGCTTTGTAACCAATGCTTTCTTTAATCTGCCACAGTAGAACTCGGGGCCGTTATTTACAATGATTTTGGGGTAGTTTCTCCGAATTGGAGAAAGTGGCATGAATAATTTGTTTCCTGAATACAAACCGGTAGTAGTCGTAGGAGAAAGCAGTATCCATGACTTGTTTTCCAAGTACAATTTGATCTTGGTCATAATAAATAAACGAAAATTGATATCGGCCCCCTTCCGTTATGTTAAGAGGTTTTTCATTAGAACTCACTAAAATGACTCATAAGATGACGGCCATTTAAACACACGAATGTCAATTAGGCGTTTAGATCTATGTCAGTTATGAATGAACTGTAAACTGGCCTTGTTCGCTTGCTCATCAAGTAGGACTTTCTCCTTTCTATGATGCTATTTTCAGTCACGTAACAATGGAGGTGAAACCTCATAAGAATGAGAATAATTTGCTCTCGTGTTTGTAAACGTAAGTAGTCAGGCAAAATGATTTTAAAATGTCTTTTGAAACAAAATGTTGGTACTGGCAAAAGCATGGCAATTAAACAATTAGTTCTCTATGCTGTACAAGTGTTTCACAAACGCTCACAAAACAATAATTCTACAAATGTTTTCAAATGGAGCGCTTCCATGAACTGGTTCTTCGTTTTGAGATGGCAACGTCGCCCGAGCGTACATCCTTTATGCTTTTTTTTGAAAATCACTCTATTTTGACTTCATGACTATTTTTGGAGGTCAACTTCTGTAGAGAGCTTTTTTGTCCCAGCCATTTTTGATGTGACAATCTTTTTTTTAGAGGTCTCAACTTGTGGTTGGCGCTTTTTTGTCCCCATTTTTGAATTCATGGAGCTCACTTCTGCAGTGGGTTGTTTGATTTTATAGATGGGATTAATGCGTTGGGAGTTCACGCAAGTTGGTTATCTCTTGTGTAATAACCATGCAGGCATTGTAAAAGAAGGTTTTTGTCGAGAAAGACAACTGATTGCGCTAAGGCGTTGGCTTGAATTGATAAGTTAAGAGTTTAAAACTTCGTGTGTTCTGCGAAGCTGTGCTTGAAAAACTTTTTGGCCATATTTCTAGACTGGTACCATGCTTGTGGTAAAAATGCACCACTTTTCCAATAGCCCACATCATTAATTACCATTGTCACAAAAAACTAGAGTAAACTTAACATTGACAATTAGTATTGGAAAGATTCGACTCGAGTCGTTACAAGAAAAGACTCGACTTGCTTTCACAAAATGACGCGACTAGAGTATCGACATCTGTAACCAGTGACTTGATTCGAGACTCGACTTTACGCGACTCGTTTCCAGCCCTGCCCTTAACACTGATAAAACGATGCTGTCAGTGACTGAATAACTTGCAATGGTATCTTTTTAACTCTATGTAATTACGCCGACAAGTACGTGGTAATTATCCAGTAGTGATTCCATTTTACAGGTCACTTTTTCATAAATTTTCGTATTTAAGATAGCATAGCACTTGAACGATTTCGAAATACTTCTTTAGCGTGAAGTGATTTCGACTATGTTATTTCCACATAAATTAAGTTTACTGTTCAAGCAAACAGCAAAATAAAAAGCTTTTTCGTAACCAGGTCAACAACATAAAGGTCTATGGGCGTCGTGAAGTATAGGGGTCGAGGGTCGATGATCCTTTGCTAAATTTTGCTAAATGCAAGCAAGTCTGAATACGCCATATAGCTGCCTGTACGAAAACGACATATTGTTATTGAGCATAAACAAACTATTTATTATTTTTGGTACTTATAGCAACAGACTTTTGAAAAGCTCAAATACGTCAGCTTTCCACGTATAAATAAGCATTCTGATGAACTTACGTCAAACTTTTTCCCGTTAAAAATATTTAAATACAAACCGATATATATTTATTGACAAAAATGCAACAACCTGTTTTGCCGTTAAGGCTCCTCGGGTATTTCTGCAAAAAAAACGAAAAATGAACCCAAAACAAACTAAAAAAGCAGTATTATTTACCACCGTTTGAGGAAAATAAGCAGAAGTAGTAGAGTAGCCAACTATAACCTATCAAACTAAGGAAATACTGAAAAATAACCTTTTCCGCTGATTTTCCTGCCAACAGCAATCTCATCTGTGTAACTGAGAACTGCAAACGTTGGTATGAGAGGTACAATGACGCAATAATGGGAACAGGTATACAGTGTTCCCTCGCTACTTCGCGGTTCAAGTTTTGTGGCTTCAGTGCATCGTGGTATTTTTTCAAAAAAAAATTTTTTTTGATTGGCTGCGTATCACATCGCTGATTGTCTGCGCGTAATCACGCCATTCTCATTCACCTTGTTAACTGTGTCTCGTGTATCTTAGGGTTGTAAGTGTTGTATAGTACATTATTTGTGATTGCAGTACTGTGATGTTAACCCTTACAATGACAGTATTGGATTGTGTTCGGAATAAACAAAACAGAAAACATTTCTAATTTTCCGTGTTCTTTATCCTTCGGTTTTCAGAATAGTAAGCGATCGTGAATACTGATGTGCATGAATATGTGTCGAAAAGTAAGCGTTCATGTACTGTATGCCTGTATTAGCCCAAAGGCGCCGGGAATTCTATAGTACCTCCACTTCGCCGTTTTTCACTTATCGCTGTAGGGTCTGGAACGCATTAACCGCGATAAGCGAGGGAATACCGTATACTTTATATGGTAAACGACAAGTAGTGAAAGTAAAATAAACAAAAAAGAAAGGAAAACGGCAAAAGTAATAGAACGAAACTCATAAACCTACAACGAACTGTCCAATCTGACACTTTTTAATTTAAATTTTTTTCTGTGGCGGCATGCATTTATTATTTCGGATCGTTTGTTGAGCATTATTTTTCTGTCGCCGCTCAGGATGGCAAGCTTTTCAGCCAGGCACAGGTTGCATCTATTGCCGGTACCTCTGCAATAATAGGATGATGCTGCAGCAACAATGAACCATCGATGGCTCAACACGATTATCCTTCGCTCGCCAAACTTCTTTTGATAGCTCTGTTGCGTTTCTTTTGTTATCATTTGTAGCGGCGAAACAGGCTGTTGTATTTTTGCCAAAGAATATACGTCAATTTGCTCAAACTGTTGTTATTGAACACTCTCAAATAATTAACCGAGTTTATTATATTCATTTAAATGAAAACCGATGTTGCTCTAATTATGTTTACAGAAAATGAATGATTTATGTTCAAAGACCAAAAATATTTGCCGAGCTTTGTTTTTCAAACTTTTATTTTCTACCTATTTTTAAAATATTCTTTTCCAAAAAAATCTTTTCCAACGCTCTTGTGGTGAACTACGTGCTTACAAAAATGAATGAAATTTGTCGAATCTAATTAAAACATGAAATGGAACACTACAATGATGAACACGTAATGCTATGACGTCATCCCTCCTTAGTGCAAGCCACGACCTCATCATACAGAGGAGCCATCTCGAACTGATTGTCGGAATCGCTTGATCTATCTAAAATTACATTTACATGTTTACAAAACAACACATGAAGCTTTACATTACTTTTCTTAAATACCGATACTTGAAAATGTGAATAAACTTTGTTTCAATCTAATTTTTCGTCAGCGTTAATGGAAGCACAGGGTCCTATTAATCTGCTGATGTGAACCAAATATTTAAGTCCACGTTCAACAGTGTTTTTGTGGAAACAAGTACAATTTTTTGCAGACTACAAATCTAATCTAAGTTCAAATAAACGATTTTACCCAGGTAACACTCAACATTTTTTATCACGTTTTTTACAAATTAAAGGTTTTTTTTTTACTAACCTTCTTCTTTCGGAATTTGTATGTTCAGTTCGGAGGTGATAACATCTTTTAATCTCTGTAAAATATTAGCATAAAGTGGCGCCTTTTTATCTTGGAATAAGCGCTTCTTTATCTCAAAGCAATTCTGATTGTTGAGGATGGAAGTTGATTTGTGGTGGTAAAGCCTGTTTGCGATCAAAATTGGTCGCAGAAACAGTGTAAAAATCAATGCAGGATAACCCAGAGAAATAAATATGACCACTTCGAATAGGAAAAGGATATTTGTTTTTGCACTGTTTAGTTCACCAGCAGCTTTGCAGTAGCAATGAGCCTGTAATATTAATTAGACCTTCTTTGGCTTAAAATATATCCTATCGTGGCTGCACCTGAACAGATTCCGTTTGCGGGATACTTACATTAGCTGTATAGACAAGCAAAATGATGTTGTCGCATCAAATAACACCATGATTAATGACGACATTGAATTTAAACTAATGTCAAGCTCTAAATATCAAGTTTAGAGCTTGGTATTGAATTTCATTTGTAATATCATGCTTTAGGTGAGATGCGCTTGATATTATATGGAATTATTAAATTTTAATTCCCGCCCCCATCATCACTTGCAATCATCGTATAAATAAATGATGACCTTATGCATGAACCCTGGTTGGAGTGACGACAACATTGCGCTGCCGTGCTTTGTTTTGCACTTGCACTTGATCGCGCAAAGAATAATTGACAATCGCTTCTTTAACTCTTCCATTATAAAACAACTTGCTTTGGCTGTTGCTGCACGGTAATTGTTTTTACTGTTGCTCTACCCCTACTTCGAAGTGGTGGCATGAAAGAAGACTATGAAACTTCAAGAGACAGAATATTTTCCACAGGTTGTGCGTACAAAGAGCACGACCAAAAATGTGCAGAGCAAACAGTAGGTAGTGGGACACAACAAAATCGGAGTAAATTCAAAGGAAAACCTGCTGACCAGTTGATGCTTCCAGGTCTTCAGGACACCTTGAAGAATAGTGCAGAAGTCGGTTGAAAAACTAGAACTGCAGAGAAAAACTCAACCTGCAGAGGAGGTCGCTAAAGCCTCTTTCTCTCACAGAGAGAAAAATAGACATTGCAATCAGTCTGAATCACAAAATTATGATCTAAAAGAGAGTCAAGGCGAGAAAAAGAAGAAATCCAAAGTGATGTCTACAGAGATCATAATTTAAAAGAAAAAAGAAAAGGCGGATTCTGTGGCAATCTCTGGATCAGAAAAAAGGTGTGTATGAGATAGTTTTGGTTGGCAACTCTGCTCAATCAAGTTGCTAGATTGCGTAATTGCATTTCTTTGTTTGGAGTTGATAATGCGTGGCTCGTATCTGAATTGATGGCCAGAATGTGAATTCTTCAAGTTAGAGTTTACAAGGCAGTCAAGTTGGCTGGTTAATACCACAGAACTTTCTACTGTTACGTAAATCCATAGATTAACTAATTGTTTTATGTTGCACAGTTATTTGGTTTATGATTGCGTTGTGTTGGCTATTTCTCACAGCCTGGCTTAACAATTTTGGTATGTTTTGTTTTTCTTATTTCTTGGCGTAGTTGCGAGCCCAGTTTTATTAGTTTTGTTTGATTAGAAACCGTCAAAAAATAGCATCAACAGCTGATTATAGTGCACGACATTCGATTTGGTGAGGTTATCTTTTATTGGTGGCGACGCGTTAAGACCGTAGGCTATGTCCGCGAAACAATGTTATAATCAAGTGGGCCAAGCCACGATGGGAAAATTTTATAACATGAAGTACTTGTGACCAGATCAAGAATGAGTCTTCAGAAGCTCCTCAAAAATTGTTTCACTTTTCATTCTCTCGTTGAAGGCTGATTACGTGAAATCGTATAATTTAAGAACACTTCAAAAAGTCACTTTGTTGTTTTTTCATCTGGCATCAGTAGGCTAATCGTCACGTGTACTGGTGAGGAAATGTTTTAGAAGCGAAGCATATGAGCTACAGTTTCTTCGCTCAAATCATGCCTGTACGTTGCAATTGAAGAGACTTCATTAAAACATCAAAACATTGAATGCCAGCGCGAAGGTCGTGCACCAGCCGGAAAATAGCGGCGGATCCAAGGTGGCTGTAAATTCCCCTCTAGCCGTTCCAATCTATGCTTTCTGATACCTAAAAATCGATCTATAGGTTTGTTGTAGTTTTGATTACAGGCCTTCCTTCTAACGATCTATAATGAATTTAGCGTTGATGAAAAATGTAGATCCAACCAGCTATTCAAAAATACGTTTTTGATCAATTGCAAAACTATTTTACAAGTTAGAATGTTTTCTAAGCGGTAAGTTTGTACGTAGTAGTAGTTATTCAGTTTTTATCTGGTGTTGTCCCTTTAGCAGAGATGACCGGATTTACCCCATTTCTTCTGCAATTGCTCGCACTCCGTCCCTCCACTTGTCTCGTCTCGGGGCGTTCTCCTTCTTCAAACCAATCATATCTGTCTCCTCTTCCACTTGCTTCTTCCAGGTCTTCTTCGGTCGTCCTCGCTTTCTCTTGCCACTCACTTCAAAATTCAGAGCAACCCTCAAAACACTATCGTCATCTCTCCTCAGCACATGTCCATATCATCTAACTCCATTCGCTGTTGCTAGCCGGTCTATAGTTTCCTTATATCCCAACATGTCCATCTGTTCTTCAGTCGTCTTTCTGTCAACAACATTCTGATTGCACATGGCTCTCACCATCGCTCTCTCCGTTCTCCTTAAAATTGCTTTTTCATTTTCTTTTAGACACCATGTCTCATTTCCATACAATATTGCTAATCCTGCACAACAATGATAAACTTTACCTTTCATCTTCAGAGGAAACTTATTTCCAAGCAACAACTCTCCACATTCCCTGAATCTTACCCAACCGATTCTTACTCTTGCTGTAACTGTCGCTTCACAACCACCACTAGCATTTAGTCTGTCTCCCGAATATCAAAATCCATTTACTGTCTCCACTTCATCGCACAACTTCTCGATCGAATCCATCGTCCCTTCCTTTATTCCTCTACATTTCAAGCAAACAAAATGCATTGCCAATCTAGCGGTAGCTCTCTTTATTTTTTCACATTTGCCATGAATCCAGTTTCCACATTTTGTGCACAA
Source organism: Trididemnum clinides (assembly GCA_963675345.1). NCBI lineage: Eukaryota > Metazoa > Chordata > Ascidiacea > Aplousobranchia > Didemnidae > Trididemnum > Trididemnum clinides. The sequence continues at coordinate 1,731,831 of OY776303.1, read as the reverse complement.
CACTGAATTGGCCATGACTCTCCTCCCACAAACTCCACATGGATCTATCTTGCTTTTGAATAGTTCTCCTTCTGACCCGCTTACCATCAATTTTGTTTTTCTGGTGTTGACCTTCAAACGTTTACTTTCCAATGCATCCTTCCAATTCCTTCAAGTTTTCATTGTCTTCAGTCATGATAACAAGGTCATCTGCATATAGCAATTCATTAACCACACCCCTTCTTGCATTTTCTGTAATAACGTCCACCACTATTGCAAATAATAATGGCGACAGCACAGATCCTTGATGTACACCAACTTGTACTTCGAATTCCTTTGAATATGCAGATCCCGCCCTTACTCTTGTCTTTGCACCATCATAAAGGTTCATAACTGCCCGAACTATTACTTCTGATAAACCATTCTTTCTCATGGCCAACTCCATCACTTTTCTTGGCACTCTATCAAAAGCTTTTTCCATGTCAACAACACACATATACAACTTCTTGTCTTTCTTTTGATATTCCTCCTGAATTCTTCTCACAATAAATATCGCATCCACTGTTCCTTTTCCTGGCATCAACCCAAACTGCAGTTCATTCAAATTGACTAGCGTTCGTATTCGCTTCTCTAGCACTCTTTCAACAATTTTCATGGCATGTTCTAGCAGTTTCACTCCTCTGTATGATCCACAGCTCATCACATACCCTTTCCTTTAAAGATAGGTACAATCACACTTGTTTTACACTCATCTGGCATTCCTCTACCATCCAATACACGCTGACACAGCTCCATCATCACTTTAACCCCGATTTTGCCACTTGCAACTATCATCTCCACACTTACTTCAGATGGTCCAGTTGCCTTTCCTGATTTCATACTTTGAATTGCCTACACAATTTCGTTACGAGCCACTTTTTCCACTGGTCCTTCTACCAAATCAGTTTTCACCATGCGGTCCCATTCGTTCTCTTCATTCCTGATCTTTTCCTATTGCGAAATCTCTTTCTTTGGTGCGCTTTACAATACTAGCGCTATCATTGGCTCGTCTTAATTGCCTAACGTCCAAATTAATCGCATAAAACACTTATTCACTCTCGATCTTCCTTTTTGACGTGATACCGCCGCTGATAAGAGCGTTACGAAAAGCTATGGCCCAAACAGCTTTTTTGAAAGCTGTATTATAATTTAGAAATTGTAAACTTAAATTAAGTAAAACCAAAACCTGTCAACAGCTTCCTATTTAAGCATCAGAGAAGTTATGCGCGAGTCACATATCAAAAACAATGCAAGATTCCTGCCTTTTAACTATGCTCCAGCGTATTTTGGTGTTACTCCAAAAGCCATGCACTCTCACCCTTAGATGCAATTTAGAGACCCTATAATCAAATTTTGCGCAGCAACATGTTCGCTTGTTGTGCCTTGAAAAATACACTTGAGTGGATTCCTCCACTTAACTTGTCAGAAATTTGAGGGGCCAAGCAGTTTTCTGGTCGTGGTGCGGTTGCTGTCGTTTCACATGACCAGCAAACAAAGAGTGAGCGGCAACGGATGAGGGAATAAATGAATGAATGAAAACTAGTTCAAAACTAATTGAACATAAAATTGCATTTTTACTTATTGAACAATGCGGTTTGTAAAATGTGACTACCATATAAATTAATTTGTGTTTATTGGCAACTTTTGGTGCTCCCGCGTATCGGATTATTACAATCTTGTTTTTGGTCCTGATTTATACTACACAATGCTGCTGCCACCAGAAAGACGGTCACGAATACTTTAAAGATGGACATGCAGTATTGCCTCCATTTGGAAAGGATGGACAACCATTCGGAAAGTAACATAGTCCCAAACTTCCTTAGAATAAGGTTCCTCACATCAATATTCCCGTGTGATGATGTGCGGGAAACATTTTTTATTTTCCCTGGCGTTACTTTTTCACGCTACCATTTTCAAGTGGTGCGAAAGTGCAGTGGACAGAGCACAGTTTCCCAACCATTTCCCAATTTCTCTTATGCAAGTTTTTGAAACCTTTCATTTTTCCCATTTCGAAATAAAATAAACTTTTGTTTTTATTTTTACGCCTTTTTAACAACCGAGCAAAATAAACTGTCTGCAATATGTAGAACAAAATGTTTGATTGGTGCGTAGAGATTAAAAGTTAGTGTGTATTTGTGTGTGTGTGTGTGTGTGTGTGTGTCTGCGCAGAGATGTTGAAACAAAAGGGGAAACGGGGCCTTTTAAAAAAATAAATTTTAAAGGCATTTCTTTAAAACTTCAGTGAATTATTAAAAACTTTGCTATAGCTTGAGGTAAATTTGTGATAAGGTAGCTTTCTATAAAGATTTCTATCCGTTGCGTATCGCCTTGCGACGAAAAATTGTTCGTCCCTTCTTTTGAGATAAACTTTCTTAGAAGACAATGCGCTCACAAAAGTGGCTATAGTGTAGTCTCCAAAAAAATTATTTCTATGTGAAGTAAAAGTGCTTACGAAGAATGAAAAGCTTTTTTGTTAAAGCTAGCTCCACCTGCCATCGTAATCTTTTGGCTCCTCTGAGTGTGTAAATACATTTATAGCATTACATTGCCAGACAGCTAATTTGAACCAGGACAATGCACGGAAAAACAAGTTTCCTTTTAAAGCAGCAAATTAAATGATGTAGAACTCTCAACTTATAAACCCTGAAATGCGAAAATTCTTCACTGAAAAAAATTCCTAACTGGAGAGAATTTCCTTTCTCATGTGATCTATGTTTATGATATTTGATTTGCCTTATGACAAAAATTTGAAATACAGGCAAGACGTTTCTTTTTTCCCACTTTTTTCCTTTTCTGATTCCATTCAATAGATCTACCCCACAAACGTGTTTCGAAGGGATTTTCGGAAAAAAAAGATCATTCAACAAAGTTGAAATATAAACACACAAAACAGAAGGTCAGAAGAAGTTGATCTCCAAAATACAGGTCATCCAGACTGACCACTGTTGAAGTAGAGTAAGTTACACGCTATGGTAATAAAATTTACCCCCAAGAGTAATTTCACCTAGGTTGAGAATTGTTGGGTTAGGGTGTTTGCTTCACATTGCGCAGGTGAAGCGTATTCTCTGGCTTGACCTCCACGTCAAATCACACTTATTACAGCTAATAATTCAGCATTTACAACATTTTTGTCTGTCGCTTGGTGTTTAAAGAGTAGAGTTTCGGGCTATCAATTGTTTGACTCTACTTTTACAGTGTCGTTTACCGGATTGCAATGGATCTGAAAAGGGCCTTCGTAATATATTCTCAATCTAAACTAGCAGATTTCATCGACGTAGATTATCACTGCTACTAGCCATACATTTTTACGTGATTTTTAAAAACAAACATTTAGGCACTCTACCAATAAGCACAACCAAACCTTTTTAAGCGATCCTTTTGCGACGTAAAAAAACCTGTAGACAGCATAGGCGGGAATCCAAGCCATTGATGACATCGCCAGAAGCCATGCTACAGCTACGGCCCATGACGGGTAAGTATACGTTTTGTTGTATGTCAAAGGTTTGTAGTAGACGATGCTCAAAACTAGTAATGCCTGGCAAATAGCACTCAGTAAAGATCATCATGCTAATTGACAACAACGGAAAGAATTCTTACCATAGTAGAAACAGGCGTGATGATATGCCAGCACCATTTAAACCAGCTGATGCGTGGTCGAAATCCAATCATGCCGCAAACAATATCCCAGTATTTTTCAATTCCAAACATCCAAGATAGTGCCACGCATTGACAAAAACTGATAAACAGCAATGACCACCCAGCAGCTGCATAGTTGTCGAAAATATTAAGAACGTAGACCCCACCCTACAATAAAATAAAAGGCAATCGCTAAGTAAAATGTATGAAGAACAATATTATGGACCTGCTTTGTGTATATGGCTACAATACAGTACAACTCATAGTTTTATAGAAGTTATCGATTTTCCAGAATGATCGTTCAAATTGATGGCAGGAGATCTCGGGAATTTGAAAGCTTAATCTATCGCTGACCAGGTCCGACATTCTAAAGCGTAGGCTTTACAAGTTTATTCAAATCGTTATGATGCATAGCAGCCTCAGTAGTTACAATGTTTCTATTAAAATTTTGAACTTTTTCGGTGTACCATGGTTCTCAACAGAGAACACAAATACGCTGCTTATTCTTGAAATAAAGCTTGCTAATGAATATGTAACACAGTTGCCAACTTGAAATGTGCACAAATCGCATAACAGGCTCCGAAAATCCCCACAATGCAAATTTTTGCGAAAAATTTCAAAATTTTAAAAAGACTTCGCGCATCAATTTTCCGACCACCTCAAAACAATAAATCTTTTAAGGCAGGAATTTTCAACCTATGTGCCGTGAAGCTTCCGTGAGTGTGCCGCGGGAGTTTTGAGCAGGTTTGATCCTTTTTCAAAAAAGGATCATGGAACAGATTCATAGCTTTTTTAGATACGTTTTAATATTATGTAGCTTTGAAAAAAGCTGTTTGAACCATAAGCTTTTCGTGACGCTCTCATCAGTGGCGGTATCGCGTCAAAAGAAAAGATCTAGAGTGAATAAGTGTTTTATGTGAATAATTTGGACGTTACGCAATCAAGACAAGCCAATGATAGCGCTAGTATTGCAAAGCGCGCCAAAGAAAGATTTTGCAATTGCGAAAGTTAGAGAGGGCGCAGCAGGAGGCCAAATGCCACGATTATCGAAAGAGTTTGAGAGTGTAAACAAACTCTTTCTGTCTGCATAACACCGGGCGTCGGGTCTTGATATAAGTAGCCTCTAAAAGATTAAGATCGAAAGAGCTGCGCGCTACAGCGAGGATTGAAAACCGCTTATCATCATCTCGTAGTTTGATGCGCATCGATCATTATCTAAAAGATGCTGACCAATGGCGGAGTCACAATCCGGATTGGTGTCGGTTCGTTTGCACGATCTGTGTGGCTGAGATCGGCGTGGACGAGTCAATTGCTGTCTTAACCATTGCGGAACATGTTGCTTGATGCGATCCTGCAGTCGTTGAGATGTTCGCCCTATGTACCGACTATCACAGTGGCACTTGTATTCATATATGACAAAACTTTTCTGAATGGCAGGAGAACATCCTTGCGGGTCACAGGCAGCATGCGCTTACACGTAATGACCAAGCGGGTGTTGACGGAACCATAGCAGCTTTCCACGGCGATTTTGACTTCTTTTTCCTAGTTTGTGGATGGCTTACCTATCCAAGGGACCCTCAAGTACACAGGACACTTTTCAGAGCCAAATCGCTAAAGGGTGGAGAACTGAGCAATTTTCTTGGTGATCTGAGCGTTGATGATGTTTTTAGGATAGCCATTGTTCAGTAATATCTTCTTGATCCGTTCTATTTCTTAGAGCGTAGACTCAGTGAAGAAATAGAACGGATCAAGAAGATATTACATGTTCAACATGTTCCGCAATGGTTAAGACAGCAATTGACTCGTCCACGCCGATCTCAGCCACACAGATCGTGCAAACGAACCGACACCAATTCGGATTGTGACTCCGCCATTGGTCAGCATCTTTTAGATAATGATCGATGCGCATCAAACTACGAGATGATGATAAGCGGTTTTCAATCCTCGCCGCAGCGCGCAGCTCTTTCGATCTTAATCTTTTAGAGACTACTTATATCAAGACCCGACGCCCGGTGTTATGCAGACAGAAAGAGTTTGTTTACACTCTCAAACTCTTTCGATAATCGTGGCATTTGGCCTCCTGCTGCGCATTTTCTAACTTTCGCAATTGCGAAATCTTTCTTTGGCGCGCTTTGCAATACTAGCGCTATCATTGGCTTGTCTTGATTGCGTAACGTCCAAATTATTCACATAAAACACTTATTCACTCTAGATCTTTTCTTTTGATGCGATACCGCCACTGATGAGAGCGTCACGAAAAGCTTATGGTTCAAACAGCTTTTTTCAAAGCTATGTTAAAATTCTGTACCACCAACAAAATTTTTGTTTAATATTATGTATTAATCTCTTATTTTTCAATAATGCAATAAATGGACTGTGTTCAAGGACAAATGGCATTCTCTTCTAGATTCTGTAGAGTGGAACCGTCCATTTCTACTGCCATGCAGTAATGCGCGTGCGAAATCTGGGAGGGAGTATTCCATGAGCGTGCAGCCGTTGCTACCATCGGGCAGTCTGTCTGTCTGACGTGCTCAGGAATGTAGGAGAGGTAAAGCTGCGTCATTGTGGCGCAATGTTTATTTTGACCAAACAGTAATTTAGTTTTTTAAGCAAATATTCATAGTAATTTCTTTCTGTTAAATGAACCACTGGCGGACATTTTTGGCATTCATAAAGACCTTTTTACATAGACAATGCATATCTGATAAATTTTTATAAACCAAACAAAAATCCAAAATAATACTTTAATGAACATAATTAAATTAACATAAGAAACATTAACATAACAGAATACACCAAAGCTTTTCGTTATCTCTTGGGGACTATATGAGGGCTAAATAAATAAATCTGTAGTCCAAAGTTAAATTTAATATGATATAATAATACTGGACACTACTGACTAAATTAGAAACGTTTTAGCACTGTACCTCCCAATGAAACACGTGCAGAAGCGACTTCGCTCCTTGTGAATGACCGAGTTTTATGTTTAGAGATGGCTTAAGACGTTTGATCAGCAGCGCTTCCATTAGCTCAGTTTCAGTGTTAAAACGGCATATTTTAAATAATGTGAAGTTTTGCTCTGCTGGCATTGTTTCTCTGCAGGCTTTGCACTGATTGCAATAAAATTTGATGGTGGAGTTAGATGAACTGAAGTTGTTGGAAAAATGATTTTCAATTCTGACGAATAGTTGTCTGGTCGTCATACCGATGTATGATTTGTTCTTGTCACAAGAACAGGTATATTTGTAGACAACATGCGATCAGAAAAGAGCGGGTAGAGAAAATTTGATATTAAAATACGAGATTATTTCAAAAGTTTGATAGATTGTTTTTATATCTGTGCCCAGTCTGTCGCAAAACAATACAGCAATGCGTTTGCCAAATTTGATGGCCTGGGTACGAATATACGGGAGGGTTAAATAAGGATTTAAGCGAGCGGTATTGTTAGGGGAGTCAGTTGGGAATTGTCGGTTATGATTGTTTAATTTATTCTTAAACCTGTCTAACGCATTTAGGATGAAGGATATTGGGTAGCCGTTTTGTTTAAAAAAGAGATAAAGTTAATTTCAGTTTTTAGTAACAAATCATTTGAAGAACATAAACAAGCACGATGTAATAAGCAAGGAACAAGGCCTCGTTTCTAGGACAAATGTGCTATGCTGTTAAAATGTAAGAGTACACCGGTTAAGATTGGTTTGCGGTATACACTGATATAGAATTCTCGGTCACAAATCGTTAGTTTGACATCAAAAAATGATAGTGAGGGGCCTGAGGTCTCTTCATATGTGAAACGAAGATTGGGGGGCTGGTTGTTATGCACATTTAAGAACAATTGAACATCGGTTGATGAATTGAAGATGGCAAACACATCGTCCACATAACGAACATAAAATGATGGATAAAACAAAAGGTGTTGGTCGAAAATCATCTTTTCAATCGTTCAAAGAAACCCAGTGGCTAACGTAAGGCCTAAAGGGTTACCCATAGCTACTCCATCAATTTACGAAAATAGTTTACTGCTATGAATGAACATACCTTTGGCATTAAAAGTTTTAAAAGTTTTTTAAAGATGTTTTGCGTAATTGATTTCTTGAATTGTGGAAAAGGTAACTCAGGGATGACATCATATGAGAATAATTTATTCGCAATATCATCTATTACAAGGTCAACTGGAACTTTGGTGAAGAGGCTAGCGATATCAAAACTTACTAGTTTTGCATCATTTGTAGGCTTAAGTTCTTTAATCTTGTTGATAAAACTCGAAGTTGAAGGTAAGGAATAGCTATCAGGGATAGAAAGTTTAATTAAAGAATCGAGCTATTTGGCAATATTATGTTCAGGCATATTAACCATGGAAGTGACCGGTCTAAGGTGGCAACCAGTTTATGTTCAATCCAGATTTTTGTTTGGCTTATAAAAACTTGGAAGAAAGGTTTCCCCTTAGCCAAAATCTAATAATTTTTTTTCTCTAAAAGTTCTTGACAAGTTTTAAAAATAATCTGGCAGTATTTGTATATAAGAAAACTTCTCGGAATTGCATTGTTTACCTAAATATGTACTTTTGAATGTCAAAAAATGCCTCCGATATTTTTGCTTAACTATAGTTACTTAACCTTCTTTTTTTCAAAGTTTATTAGAATGGGATATAAATTTGTTAGAAAAAAGAGCAAGTTGGAAAATGATGACAATACAGGAAGAGTGGCTGGTACTGGTTTTGGTAGTAAATACAGAGGACCGGTAGTGGTACCTCTAAATCAGTTGTACGCTAGAATCAAGAAAACTACCTGTCCTTTGGATTCATTTGATCTGGAGAAAAAACTCGTCATGTACGTTTTTTCTGTGGCGAGAAGCTGGCAAACCAAGCTATGGTTCCAGGTAAGTTGAAAAGACTCCTTCACGCAAAGCACTCACATTTATGGGAGAAACCCAACGAATATTTTTAAAAGACCTAAAGTTCATCAAACACTGCAGTCTCAGCAATTAACCAAAATCGCTACTGTTTCTAACAAAGCTCTAGAAGCAAATGATGGTGTTGCGAAAATCTTTGCCAAAAGATATAGTCACATACAACTGCAAAATCAGTAATAGTACCAGCATGCTGTAAAATAGTAAGTATTGCGTTTGGGGGAAAATATGAAAAAGAGGATTAGCAAATCTTTTTGTCAGATAACATCAATAGCTGTCATACATCTAATATGTTCCAATATATATCTGATATGTCATATATCTGATATATCTAATATGTCCCAATATCTGATATATCAATATCAATTCAATATCTGATATATCCCAAGACATATCACGTTGAGTTGAGTCAAAAGGGATAACAAGCATTAAAGAAGCCAAATGTTTTGCCATACACTTGGACGAGTCCATTGACATCTCTTGAAAAGCTCAACTCTTTAACATTTATTAGGATTGTTTCCAAAGACGTAATTGAAAAGTTTTTATTCTGCAAACCACAGGAGCTCAAGACATTTTTTGAGGTTGTCGACAACTTCTTCAGTTCTAACTATTTGTCGTGGAAATCACGCACAAGCATCTGCACGGATGGTGCCCCCTGTATGTCTATAAAAATAATAGAATTACTTGCACTGGCCCAGCAAAACAACCCTGTGTTTTTTTCTCCCACTGCTTTTTGCAGAGAGGCTGTCATTTCAAAACAGCAGTGCCCGAGCTCCAGAAAGTATTAAATCAAACGATCGAAAGTAGACCATCAAATTTAAAGTTGTTTTCAGCACTATGCTTTGCAATAGAATCTGCTCACACACAACTTCTACTGCACACAGAAGTGAAATGGCTATCCAGAGAGCGAATGCTTTCTTGGTTTCATGAACTAAGGGAAGAGGTTCATATGTTTTTGACAGCACAAAAGTCTGAGCGGGTTGACCTGATCAAAAAAAATGTGATGCAAAGAAGTCGCATTCCTGGCTGATATAATCCAAACCTCAAAGGCTTCTTAATAAGTTTATGAGGGGGATATCCTAACATGTTCTGACAAAATTAGCTTTTTTAAGAAAAACTGGCATTATAGCGAGCCAGAATATAAAAGAGAACAAAGTTGAAATGTGTAAATTCACAAAAAAATTGAAGACAGGACAAAAACCTTGTTAGTTTAATTCTTCAAAATTTGTCGCTACTGAGTAAAACCACTGAAAATTATTTCCTATGATTTGATGTGTCTTCTTTGGCCTGAGTGAGAGATCCGTTTGTGCTGAATGCGTGCGATCGACTGATATGACTTCATTCTGGTTGTTCTTCCAAAAGGAATGCCTATCATTACCTACAAGGCAGTTGAAGTATTTCTTTCCTTCTCAACATCATATCTGAGTGAGGCCGGCTTCTCGGCTATAAACACAACGAAAAGCAAGACCAGGTCACGGTTTTAGACACTTGAGGAGGCTCTGAGAGTATGCCTGTCAACCAGTTGAATTCGGACGAAAAACATAACAAGTCAACACCAAGCACAGGTTTCCTACTAATATTTTTGTGTTAGCAAAGGTTTGCTTGTTTTTACTTACGTTTGTGTTTGAATACTTCAATACAAACTACGTCTAAAAGTTTCATATTATTTCTTAATCAAAGGCAGCTTCTCCAATAACATATTGTAAGTAAAATGCACAAAACTTTCAAATTCTATTAAAAACCATAATCAACAATAAACTTTTGGAAATCAAATTAATAAATTAGTAGTTTTTTAACGCATAAACATATTGTTATCATTCCTAATCCTTTAAAAATTTCAATAATCAATTGTTTCTTTAAGTATTGATGGTGTGCCCCGATAACATATTGTCTAGCTCACTGTGCCATGAGATGGAAAAGGTTGAAGATCACTGTTCTACGGGGAAATTTTTTTCAATAAATTTTGCGATAAGCAGCTAATCTCGAAAAACAAAAAAATGTCTTCATCTTTGTTGCATCCAACTATACCGTGATTTAGAGTTGATTTAGATTTCGAGTCCAAAAAAAGGAAAAAAGATGAGGTTTTCACTCAAATTCAATAAAGGCCTATAGATTCGAGCAGTCTCTCCAAAAAACATCACAAAAAAATCATAAGTTTACCTGAAAATCCCGAGTATGCTTTCAAAAATCTCAAGATTTTTCCAAAGATATTTTACAAAAAAATTTCTAACAAAATTCCAAGATTTTGAATTAACAATATTGGCAACTATGATATACATGCATATTCACTAAATCAGAAATTGTACACCAAAAGCACACAAACACGCAAAATATAAGAAAATAGTGCTACTAATGACGAAATAAACAATGCATGTAGCATAAAAACATTAACGCGTAAGAACACAATAAACTCACAAACAACACACCAGCTAAAAGCATTAAACAACAAATAAAAATACATTAAGCGAAAAACCACAGCCGTTAGCACATGATTGTGTTTTCAACTTTCGTTTAAGTATTTCAGTAAGTAATGCTTCTTGACAGTGGAGTATAGAGGAGTTTGGCTGCCGAGGGAAGGCATAAAATGCCGCTTCATTTCAAATTAAGCAAATCACAAATTTCGGTACTAGAAGGTGTGTTAAAACTCAGTTAAAATTCTGTTTCTCTTAGCCAAAAATAGCTGCCCTCTCTGAGTGGCCCCCAGGCGTGGACCGTACATACCGCACATTCCTAGTTACGCCACTGCTTTTTAAACTTTGGTTTCGTAATTATTATTCATCTTCTTCTTTCGGTTTTTCCTGTGCACAAGTCGACACAGTAGATCATTCCTTTTCATCTTTCTCGGTCCATCACGATCTTTTCTGTTGATCCAACCACCTTTAAATCATGCTGCACTCTATCCTTAAACCTTCTTTCTAGTCTTTTCCTTTTCCGTTTATTTTGGTGTTTCATTTTCATCATCTTTCTAAACCAGTTGTTTTTTGCTCAAAATGTGCCTTCTCACTCTTGCCTCCCTCAACCCGTCTATTATTCTGCCCACATGTGCTCTCCTCAAATACATTCATATTTCATCCATTCTAGCAATATTTAACTTGAATTAGTTAGGGCTAACGATTAATTTGCGATGCCTGATCAAAAATTGCTTGCCATACATCATTACCTATTTTATTTGAACAATTTTCCTATTAGGCCTAAGAAACTTGCAGTTTTTGCACAAAGTTAGTTCTTTGGCACATTTTGACTTTTTTCTCCAAAGCACGGTTTTTCGGCATTATCTATTTAAATTTTCAAAAAGACCTATCAAAGCGTGAAGTCAGTAAAAATTTTAAAATGTAGCCTACCGATCAAAAGCACTCAAAATCTTGGTGGCTGGGGTTCACAAAATTGCAATTTCTAGAAAAACCAAGGTTTTTGGTAAATTTTGACTGCTTTCAAGAGTAAGCAGTGAATTTGTATTTTTTGTGGATGAGCATTATGTGCCGAACACGTTCAGAATGTTAATAAAAGTGTTTTATCTACTAAGGCTGCTCTATGCAACTTAACACTTTGAAAGATAAAAAGTACGTCTTTACCAAAATGTTATATCTTTTGAAAAATATTCTTGAAATTATTGTGACCAAGTTAAGTTTATAATAGTGTAGCCAGGGATTTTACCACATTGTACGATTAATGAAGTTTTTTGCAGGATTGCAATACAATCAGTGTCGCAGGAAGTGACCGACTTACATTAGTTACCATGCTGACTCCAATCAAAAACTGAGTGAAGCAGAGAAAGGCTAAAAATATCTCTCGACGCCATTTTTTCTTGAACCAGGTCGGCTTCAGATCAATAAATGCCGACATCATCGATTCCAACCCTACAAACTGACAAAATACAAAATTATCTCAAAAAAATAATAAAGGAAGTTGCTATTTTACCCTTGGAGGCTATTTTGCCGTCACCCTTCATGTGTGTTTAAATAGCCATTATTGTTATATTTCTGGCAGTGATGTTGCGGCGCATGGATAATGTAGCTGCCTTGAAATGCAATGATTACAATTTGAAATTTTCACTAGCAGGGCACTTAGGCAAAGGCAGTGTACATTGGAGGTGGGAATCCGGTATGTGAATGTTTGGGATGGTGTACTGTGGGAGGTAGTGTACAGTTTGAGACAGTGTACACTGGGGGGGGGGGAATTTTTTTAATTTGTTTTTGAAATTGACCAATTAGAAATGATCAAAAGTCACGTTTAATACCGGTACGTCATTAAAATCAACCGAACCCAAGCGTCTGACGGTAAAATAGCCTCCAAGAGTAAAATGTCGTTAATGACAAAATAGCCACAGCCAAAAAATTATGTTTCAAAAGTTAACACTTACTTCGCTGTCCAACCCCAGAAGAAATAACATAAAGAAGAATAGGCAGCCCCAGAGCTGCGGCATAGGTAAGAGTGTAAGAGCTTTTGGATAAGCGATGAAAGCCAGACCTGGACCAGACTCGGCCACATCTTTGATGTCAAGTTTCTAAAAAATGAGCATCACCACATTGCGATATTTCATTCACACACATTGCAATACAAAAGATAACTTCTCAACCGTACAATTTTTTCAGGCAAGATCAAGCAACCAAATTATTTTACCGTGCGCTCTGTGATGTGAACCAGTGAAAACCTTCAAAGGCAACAAGAAAAGCAACTGCTGTTAGTGAATCAGCCGGTCGGCTTACAAGTTTGATCAATACAAAAGCGATTATGTATTACGATAAGATAGTCGCAAACCAAGCCATTCCATTTTGAAGTGATTGAAGGCAAAAAAAGGGATGTAGCCTAACATGGATATCTATAGTGCGATCCCTTCAAATAAAAGGTAGGCCTGTTTAGGAGTAGACTTCAAAGTAGAGCGGAAGCTGATTTGACCGGTAGGATAGAGAGTTGTTTTTTAAATATCCCGTTGAGATTTTTTTACTTACAGCAGTACAGCGAACACCTTTTGATCAATGACAATCTCGAAAAAATAGGTTTAAACAAAACATTTGGAGAACCGACAATGTTGCTGCTGCAAGCAGCAAATATTGTAGGATAGGTATACACTTAGTGGTGGGCAGTATCTAGTTACTATTGTAATCAGTTACTCCTTAGTAGGCCTATCACTATTGTAACTGGTTACTTTTTAGTAACTGTAACTGTTACTGTGTTACATTTTTGCAAAAGTAACGAAAATTATCTATTGGTCACCGTAAAAGTTACGAGTTACAATACTTCCTGTTTGATGTTTCACAGCAAAAAGAAGCGATATTTCAGCAGATTCCATTCCAATTTAAATGAGAAAACTCGTTAGCATCACTGCTATTCAATGAAGCATGACTCGAAGGTAGGATCAAAATAAACGCAATTTTTAGTTTGGCAGTCGGATTTTGGATTTGGTGTATTTAATTTCCCCGCCACTTTTAGCGCAATTTTTTTGGCCCTTTTTTCAACTACCTGGTTAATAGTAGTTTGGGGGAAAAAGCGGCTGTGGTTTAGTCTAGTTTAGAGAAATTAGGCTTTACTTTAACTGACAGGGGTGGAGCATATTTGCTTTCTCCACAGCCAAAGTGGGGTAAAAGTTAATCTCGTTCATTTATAATAAAATTGATATGATAACTGAGTCCTGGTCGTGTTGGCGAGCAGATGCGACACGAAGACACGAAGGCTTAAAAGTTGACATAGGCCACCATCCAACGTGCTGTTGTCAATAGTTCAACGCTGTGATACAAGAGTGGAGTGCTTCTACGCCTGTCTTGGAGTGAAGGGCTGCCACGATCTCGAAACCAGTATACATCACTGATTGGTGGGGGCATGGGTTTCAATCTCATCTGTAGTAATACTCACGGACTACCCTTTGAGGCCAATTTTCAATGCCATTCATTTTTACAATTAGTATGAACCATATAACTCTAGCAAAAACTGTAGAGCTCGGGAAGATTGATGCTTCTATTCGAAAATCTCTGAACCATCGTCAACATTGTAGAAAGGTAGCCATGGAAAGTTTTTTCCTATCGCTGGCTTCCATTTCCATTTAGCAAGGGCGCACACAGCTTTTAAATATTGACGAGGGACAGGATAACACTGGAATTTCAAAATTATCGGTTCCTAAACAAATAAAACCGCGTCTCTAATTGGCGGTTCGGCTGTTTCCACCTTGTGTTGAAAACAAGTTTTGGCGATTGCAAGTAGCTATAGCTAGTAACTGTAACTGTATCCAGTTACTTTTTTTAAATCCCTAAATATGGTGATGCCTCACCAGCATTTCCCCAACTACCCTCAATACATACCAGCCATCCTCAGGTTTCCCACACCAAATCAAATTTACACTAGCGTATTGCAGGTTAGTCCTTCTGCAGTGTTTGCCGCGTAAAATCCAAATATGCCTTTCTGGACAATTTTAGATCATGCCACGTTGTTCTGTATTGTTGTTTTGTGTTATACTGATAGTAATAGGCTGACATTAGTTTCAGATACTATCCCTGCATGTTGATTCCAGCGTAAGGCGGTTGAGACATGTAAAGTGCCCATGTGATGTAGGTCAAAATCGTTGCTCTGGTATCAGGTTTTGCAATAA